>OX578148.1:65325279-65702779 GCA_951213105.1 Amaurobius ferox
GAAAACATGAATTGTTTGAAATATGAATTTAAATGGGAAATCTATCTCCATGGTTTAGTTTTCACAATCATTTACTCAACAAAGAAAAATATAAAGAAATCAAAAGGGTTATTTAATTTCGCAGTTTATGAGGAAGATTCTATCTTATATCATGTTACTCAGCAACGCAATTAAATTAAATGTGTTTATTAATATTTATTATTATTTTTGCTATTTGAACAATAAATAAAATGGATGTAAAAATATATTTCATAAATGAACGGTTTGATTGTTCTTTTAATTATATTAATTTCGGATTTCGTACATCACTTTCATTTATTTTGAGAAAGAGTTTTCAAGCTCTTATATTGTGTTTAGCTAATAAACTCATATATTGTGTTTACCTAATAAATTAATTTAGCCAATTGTTGAAACTGAAAGAGAGTAGAACGGGTGTATCTTATACAATTTTAGTGTTTTCATTTAGTATATACAAACGGGATCAGGATATTTTATTCTTCAGATCTGCAAATTCAGAGCTACGAATTTGGAGGAATATCGCTAGTTTGGCAACTTTTCTTAAACTTTACCAAATTAGAGGAAATGTCTCCAAATTGATAAAAAGGACGCAAATCAATGAAATTAAATTTGTTTTTTTTTCAAGAGAGTACTGAATGATGATTCGGTAGCATTTGTCGGTCAGTCCATCCATCCTACTTAGTAACACATTTAGCGAATTTTTTAAATATCACGAAATTCATAAAATATTTGTAAATCCATAAAAATATCATGAAATTGATAAAATTGCTCTTAATAAATGAAATTAATTGTGTTTTGTTAGGGGATAGTATTGTGATAATGTTTTGTAAATTTGTCGCAAAATAGGACTATCTGTTCTAAAGTCCCACTTGGCTATAAATTTGGCGATTTTTTAAATTATCGCTAAATTGACGAAAACGTCGCCAAACTTTCCATGGAGATCGCATTATTCAGACGATATGATTTCCATCAATTTATTTGAAGCAAATGGTATCAAGTAGCTTAGCAACGGATTCAATGTGTTATGAGACATACGATTTTTATTAAATCTTTCCCAATTTGAATAATAAAGATATGTATATAAAATACATTTCATTGGCATTGCATTTTTGACTGGATAATATCAATTACGGTCTTCAGGTTTAAACATTATTATTATTGATATTCTCAAGTCATTATGCCATTGTTTTATTATGACAAAAATTTATGAAACTCATATATAGTACGTTGTACGAGTAATCTTCTATAAACGCACGGGTATCTCTTCTAATCTACGAGAATATAAGTAGTATAGGTATATTGCATACATTTTGATATATATTCGCATATATTGGAATCAATTATGACTTTTGGTATAAAGTTGACGGGGATTATTGATATTTCCAATGTATTACGTCATCTGTTTTATTTTGCTTCTGTTTAAGATTGTTGAGACTCATATTGTAATACGGGTAATCTTCTACTAACACACAGGCATATTTTCTTATCTACGACAATATAAGTGGTACGGGATATATATATATATATATATATATATATATGTATATATATATTCCCATATAATTTTAGTGCTTTCATTCTGGCATATATTGGAATCAATTACGGGTTTATTGATATTTTCAATTTATACCTGCAATCTACTAATACAGGTTATATCTTCTAATATTCAAGTATATAAGTAGTACGGGTCCTATACAATGTTAGCGCTTTTATTCTTGTACATATATTGATTTTTATATATTGATCCAGTTTCATATTTTTTAATATTTGCTTTCAAAAGGGCCAGGATGTTTTATTCTTCAGATCTGCCCTTTAAGGTAATTTTGCATAGTGAGAACAGATATCCATTCTTAAACTTCTCTTTAGGAGCAGTAAATTTAATATTTTAACATAATTTGCACATGATTGTCAATTATAAGTTTCTTTATATTATATACTCCGTACAAAGAACGGGTATGCTGCTAGTAATATAATAAACACAGTTACACTACACTCAAATCTACCAAGCTTGATCTCGAGGTGCACGGGCTAATTAATATATTTGCTAATAAATTTCTCATTAATTTTTCTAAATGCAAATTGTGCAGCAAGGGAAATTTCCACAGATTAAATTTTGCACTGACACTTTGATTAAATTAACACACAAATAACACATTGCATTACAATTGAACTTAAATATTACGATACCTCCTCCCAGAGGAGATGCCTTGTAATCCAACATTTGATATGTCACAGATCCTGGTGAAGAGGCCCCGGGTATTCAAATAAAACACAGTTCGTAAGGATGCACGGTTTATTGGAGATATCTCTGAATTCTGGATACCTTACCGGATTATCACGGATTCGGCGATCACAGTTCTCTACACTCTCCATCTCCTAATTGTCGGTTTGGCCCAGCGATTCCTGGAGAACCGGAAACTACGTGCAGGCCGATGCCAGTTGGGTCGCATCCCGTATGAACTTTACGGTGGCATTCCTCACACATGCCGCACCGATGACGGTTGGAGCACTCAGCTGATGGGTGACGCGTGCTGCATAGAGGCCCAAGATTGGAACCTTGCAAACGCTCCGCTCATGTCGACTCGGTCGTGAGGTGAGATCAACACTGCTGTCTAGTACCCTTCTTACAGTACACACAGTTGTCACGGCTTAAATGTAGTTAAGGGTCCAAAGGGTAGTCCACACTATGCCGTCTATTTTCAGAGCTGTGTGGTACTGCGTATCAAAAGTGGCGAATTTCTCGCTATGCCCATGACCGCCACGGCCCGAAGAATGCTATACACTATCTGGCTCTGCCCTAGCTCGATTTGGCTTAGAGCGGCCGTGAACTTGGTTGGCTGAATGGTTGAGCCGGACTACGAGCTACACCTGAGTGTACGTGGTCGTAACCGGTAAACAATGTGTTTGGTTCCGTGCTGTATGCATCTGGCTACCGCTAGCGAAGGGCAGCGAACACCGTGCCTACAACTTCATCAAAATGCATATCGGATCGGGCTTCGAAAACAAGTGCACATGCACTTGGAGACCTTTTCTCACGAGATCAGAATTGAGTCAGATGTTTCATATTTTTATAGTCGAGTCCGTTCAGATTTTGAAACGGGGAGTACCAAATTTAGGGTAGAAGTCACCTCGCCTTCTCACTCGATATCTCACTACTGTGCAAGAAAAAGGCGGTTCAATTTCGACTTATTTAACTGGCTTGCGAAGTGACGCTCATTTCTCATGCGTCCCAACAGGAAATTATGACCGAAGGGATGCCCACAACCGGGTGGTCCTGGACCGGGTCTCGATGTGAGCAACACCTGACAGGGGCTGTAGATTTCTAGAGATCTCTAGTTTTACAATTTGACATTGTTACAAGCTCTCTTTTATGAACATTTACAACCACTGCCATGACCTTCCCGGCCGTCCAACTAGTTACTCTAAGTCCTCTGGACGAGTCGGACGGTCTGGGTCTTCAACCACTGCCATGAACCATTCAAACCATGGCGCCAAATTGTCCCACCTTGTCTGTGAGGAGGCATTGCTATAAAACATATACCATACACATTACTTACATTGAGTAACTGCAACTCCCGCCCCCTTTCATTTTCTAGGGCTAGCCCAGGGCATGAAACTTATTTGCACTTAAGTGTAAATAATATGTTATGCCCCATAGCAGTTAGTCCTAGAATTATAGAGTTGATCTTTTTCTTTTCGGCGTGAAATATTACGTTGAAACAAGCATGTAATTAATGCGTTTGAACATACGTAGTTTTTTTTAGATTTTGGCATTTTTTGAGAGACATTTTGCAAAAAAAAACATATTCTCTTTCTCAGAATCATATCAAAATCGAATCAGTGCCAGAAAATTCCCGAAAAGATTTATCTACCAAATTTTGTAATTAGTTTTTTAGCTTAAGAGGATACACACTGTTTTGCAGGCCATATCGCATAAAAGACCGGATCATTTTATCTGTATTATAGCAAAGCCTAAACAGCACCAGAGTAACTCACGGGTGATTTATCTCCTAAATTTTGTGACATTGGATGAATTAGTTTTTTAGCTAGCGTATAGAAATGCATTGCACAGACAGACACACACAGAGATGTCACG
This sequence comes from Amaurobius ferox, assembly GCA_951213105.1. NCBI lineage: Eukaryota > Metazoa > Arthropoda > Arachnida > Araneae > Amaurobiidae > Amaurobius > Amaurobius ferox. The sequence continues at coordinate 65,329,394 of OX578148.1, forward strand.
CTAAAAATAGTTTCTTTTCAGATTCGAGAGTACTTGGAACGTATATATCCGTGGAAAACTCATGTTACGATCTTTGATATGTTTCCAATACGTTACCACCTCTTGTGAAGAAAGTAAAAATGCCAATTACTAAAATTTTGACTGTGCCCAATTAGGGAGAAATGCATTTGCAAGCTAACTTTCAATGAAAATTTCACTGATATATTCTAGTTTATATTTATTAGGTGTTTTGCGCTTCACTGAAAGGGGACAAAAGCAAATAAATAAATAAAATGAAAGCAAATTTTAATTGGTATTTTTTTCTTTTTTAAATAAAGTTGTTGATGGTCCCATTATTTACTTTAATAAGAAGTAAACTATTCACATTTGCGGTTCAGATAATATTGAATAAATCAAGAATATCAACTATCGATATCTCAGTGAATTTTTCACCGAAAGTTACAGAGTATATGTCTTTTGCTCTAACTAAGCCGTCACCTTCGAGAGCAGAGACACTAACATTTGACGTCTCGACTTGTAGTCCCACTCCAAGTTTAGGTCTTCCAGTTCACGATCGGAGATTTTGCTATTCGCTTCCATTTTCATTCTGTGTTCGATGTAAAGGAATAATGATTTGCCAATAAAGCAAAAATATTCATTAAAATGTTCTACAAATCATCCATTTTCGGGGGGTGCGAGAGGGGGTCGTGCTCCGGATTCTACTCTCGGAGCTGACGACTAAGCGCGGTCAAAATTTTACTGGTCGCCATCTATTTAATTTAACACCATATGAAAAATGCAATTTTGCATTTTTAGGAAATTATAATTTTCGTGGAGTAGAAGAGATGCAACTATTGTAGCTAAATTCTCCTCCATTTATCGATAATTTTTCATATTTTACGCTACCTCTATAACCAACAGTTGCCGTGTTAGGGCACATGAAACACGCTGCATCAACTTCATGCATGACACACACTGCATACAGTTTTGTTTTTGCATTTGTGTTGTTTGTGTTCTTGTATTGTTTTGTTGTTTCTTGTTTGTTTTTAGTGAATTTCTAATTAATTAACTTTGCTTCACTGTATGTATCATATGTAAATTTTTAGATCTAAAATAAACTTTTGGCTGGAGGGTTGCTGGGATGGGGGGCGGTTGTGGCTGTGGTGTTTCTCGCGTGGTATCGGTGTGCCTTGTTTCCCAGTCGCCCATTTTTGCTACTCTATATCTTCAGAAGAGTCGGACTGCCTGGGTTTTCGATCCATTCGACGCAATGCATACACTTCATGCATGACACACACTGCATACACTTCATGCATGAAACACACTGCATAATAAATACTCTTTTGATATCATGCATTGATGTTCAAGAAGTATTTGAAGATAAAATCACTGCCTTTGTTATTCACTTTATTAATATACAAGCTATCCATGTTCATACTATCCCTATTCAAAGCATTCTTTAGAAATATTCAGCTGTTACAACTAAACTCAATGGTATTAACCATTTAAATATACGAAAATGCTTTTACAATAGAACAGATTTAAAAAAATCATAATCAAGATTAATTTTGCTCTGATGAGAGCAAAAGATGTCAATATCAACATCATTTTGATGAAAATAAACCTGAAATCATAACACAAGCACGGTCAGATGTGTAGGTTGTTGTAGGTGTTGCCAGGTGTTGCCAGATGTTGTAGGTGTTGCCAGATGTTATAGGTGTTGCCATACTTTTACTAAAACCATCAAAACATAACACGTATCTCGTCCTTTCTTTATTTAATGACCACTTTCATTAAAAAGTGGGATGTAGGCATATGTTACTCATTTTTTTCCTCACAGAGTAAAATTAACGCCCAGCGACTATTTCATAAAATACTTTTATGTGAAAACTGTTACTTTATGATATGGAAAAAATTCATAATACATTGGATTAAGAATATAGAAGCTGATAGTTATCTCTTATCTGTCGAAAACTTTCTTTATAAGTATTATTTAATTATAATAAAAAAACTCTGATAATATATACTAAAAATCGTCAATTTTTCATGCAAATATGCAACTAAAATTGCGGAAATATGCACTTATAAAACAAAAATATGCATTCATAAATTTTGTTTGAATAATTTTTCGTCTTCTGAAAGCATTTAAAAATGAGGTATTTCCCACAATCTCAAACTATTTTTGCATTTTCATACTATTATTGAAATAATATAAATATACGTGTTAAAACGTTGATATCATAGTGATTAATATTTACAATAAACAACTATGTGCTTTCTTAAGTTTTTAGCTCTTTGCTGTTTATCATCATAAAAGCATTATTAATTCTTAAATCTGATCTTTCAACATCAACTGATTTTATTAGACAGCACTTATAGTATTTCGCTCTTGTAATTTGCACTGAAAACGATATTTAGTGGTTCTATGTTCCAAGTTGAAAATGATAGTTTAGTTCAGGAATGGGCAACATTTTACCACCCTTGAGCACTCACGGACATCAAATTTTTCTGGCGAACTCGCAAAAGTTTCATATGCTTACATATGAATGCATGTAGACAAACGTGCTTGTATGCATATATAAGCAAATTTTCTCTTCTACCTATTTACGAACGATCTTTTTCGAGTTATGTCAACACTAAAACTAAATACAGGAACAAATTAGATGCCGAATTTGAAATGCGTTTGCAAATAACAACAATTAAGCCTGATTTTCAAAACTTGTGTAGCAAGAAGCAAGCGCATTCAAGTCATTAAATTTAGTTACTTCTAGTATTACTTCTGAATTAGATATATTCCGAATTTTGTATTTTCTTGCATTTATGCCTACAAATATGCTTGTATGTTTCACTGCAGTGGCGGCTTTTTAGAGCCAGCAAATTCACCTCAGCTGTATTCAATAAAAAATCTGAATAACATGTTTTTAATAATTTATTTTTGTATTTAGTATTTGGTTTTATGATTATAATGGTCAAAATTAATTTGCAGTCTTCGGTAGTTAATTTTTGTAAATGTAGTCTCTTCACATACCAATCACAATTTTCCTTGCAAACGGACAGTAGACATGTGCAAATCTAGAAAGAACAAGGAGCACATAACGAGTCCATTAACAATGTTGAACAAAATGTCTTTATTCTTGGTAGTGTCTTGATACAGTTTGCCTTTTCTTTGGGGGTTGCACCAACAACCATGCTTTCTCAAGAGACACTGTGACAACGCACAGGTATCTCAAAAAATCCTTTATCCATATGTTAGGCTGTATTCAGCATCCTTCTATCCAGATTTCTGTTGAATCGAAGACAAGCTAGTGTACATAGATCAAACCAAGGGAAGGTATTAAATGTGAGTGGCTAAAGTATTTTCATCAACTTAAGTATATCGGACATGTATGGGATATCTTCAGGGCCGCAGTCTGCTTGTCTACATTCTTCTACCACCCTCAAGGAACTAAAATCTGTCCTTAACCAGGAATGGTCCTCATTGCCCTCTATCATTCTGGAACACTTTATTTAGGGGATAAACTGTTGGTGCCAAGTCTGTGGGGTAGATTCCAAATTAAACATCACTTGATAATTTTATGCACTATTCAAAATGTTTATCCTATCTGTGCAATATTTTACTGCTATAACAATTTAAGGTAAAAATAGAACCTCAACATTTACAACATTTTCCTCATTAAAGTTTGAATGACTAAATAACTTTTCAGATTATTCTGCTCTGAAAATTGAAATCGATCGATGCAATACGTCACAAAGTATGCAAGATTTACTGCTCCGTGTTTAACTTCGGAATAATTTTATCGGCTGAAATAATTTTAAAGGATTCCCATGTACTTTACTTTATTACAAGTGCCCAGGCAACGATTATGGCGGCCTTTGCCACCTGTAAGAAATTAAACGAATAGAAAAATCTGGGAATTATGCTTAACTGGAATACAAGTATTATTTAGAAAATGTCTTCAAAATATATTTCGAATATGCAGGATACACCCATATTTGTCCACCCCCCATTTTTAGCATTCAAAGTTTTTGTTGCATTGAAATAGTGATAATTTGCTATAATATGAAGTACAGGCAAATTTTATAAAAATGGTTCGATTGAAAATCGTTTCTTTCGCAAGAGCTCAAATGATCTAGTAAATAATCGAATATTTTCAGTTCACTCAGTTTTTATTCGAAAGTTTTCCAATTTGATTTCATATTACCACTAATTCTGCAATTTCAAAAATTTCTGATATCTGAATTTCATTTTCTATACGGTTTTCCGATGTCTAAATTTCATTTTATTTCAGTTATATCCCGGCAACTCATAAATAATTTATTTTCAACTGCAGTCATTTGAACAGCCCTTAACTAAACTCAAAATAAATAACATTGTCCCATATTCCCACAGAGTATGAGATTGCGAATGGTTAAAAACGAAATATTTTTAAGTACCATCCATATATTCCAATAATATTCCAAAGGTATAATTTATTTAAGAATGATTTCGATAAAGCTTCAGAAATGATTAATATATAGAACTTCTTGCGATCCAGAAAGCTGCGCTGAAACAATTCGCAGATAATTGAAATAAGCAAACAAGTAACCACGACCTATCCAGTCTGGCTAACTTTGGGGAAATGTGTTGCGCGGAACGAAATCTTTGTTCACTGTTTGCCGTTACTTAACATTTTGCCAGTGTTACTGTAGAGCAGTGACTCCCAACTGGGGTTCCTCGGGAATTTGAAAAGTTTGTGAAAAATTAGACACAGTTTTTCGTAACTGAATAAAGAATATTAAACTTTTAAAGTTTTATCGTTATCTAATAATAAAATAATGAAACATTTTGAAAGTTTAACTTTATTAAATAGTCGCATAATAGTTACAATTTAAGCAGCGAAAGTATTACTTGCAAAGAAAAATTTTATTCATGCGGTGAATTTTTGTAGTAAAAAGAAATTCACTGGGTAATAATGAACGTTACCAGCATTCCCCAGAACTACCCACAGTATGAAAAATCTAAAATATTTCGAAAACGGTTAGTCCTAGAATTATGGGGTAGATGTTTATCTTTTCGGTGTGAGAAATTATGTAAAAAATAAGCATGTAATTAATACATTTGTTCTGTAGATGAATCATATAATCTTAAAAACATCCGAAAATATGTTAAGTATCAAAAACATCTGAAATGTTCATAAAATTCCTGAAAACTGAAAACACATAAAAATGTTCCTAAAAACTATCTGAAATAAACTAAAGATACCAGTAAAGATGTGCCAACTGACCAGTTGCCCTAAATGCTTAAAAATATGCTAGCATGTTAAAACACAGAAATGGAATTTTCCTAAAATAAAAACATATTAAAAGAAAAGATAGAGAACACAGAGTTTATTCCTTCTAAATCTAGCGTTTATTAAAAATGTCCCTTCAAATTTAAAGAACTTTTAACAGTTTTCTCAATATCTCATAACAATTAAATTAAAAATCATAAATAAATTAAATTAATGGCCAAACATATAGTGGAGTACGAAACGTTAGAATATTGAATTTTATAGAGAACAAAGTTATATAATTAAGATATCAAAATATTAAAATTATAAAACAATATGCCAAGCGAGAATTTGGAATAAAAAGGAGTTCAAAAAAGAAATTTAGAACATAATTAACAACCCAACTAAAAGTTAGCAAACCAAATGCAAATAAGAATTCCAATTACTTTTTAAAATCCCAAAGAAATTCAAAGAAAATCCAGATTCAGGAAGACATACAATATATATGTCGAGGGGTCTTACCCAATTAGAATAAAAGCATATTTTAACTATTGAGGAATAGAATTACAAATTAATTCCCCGAAAGCTCTAAGATAAACTGTAGAGATCAGCGGGAGACATAATCACCAGAGGAATCACCAGACGTACCAGAAATAGTAAAATCACCAGATCCAGAGAAAACGTGAAGATGCAATTCATACCACAGGAAACGTTTTAGTTCAGAAGAAAATCTGGAAAACGACTCCATCACAAAATCAAACTCCAAGAGGAATTCTCCATACCAGCCGGACGTCCAGAACTGACGAAATTAAATACTTTTACCAAACAGTAGCAGTGAACTTTCGACATCAGAACAGAAAGTAAAACATATGTCCGTTATTAAATTCCCACGAAAATGAGAATTCCATTCGTCATGTAAAGATCTGCACAACTTGGGAAAATAAAAAATTTGCCGCAAAACTTCCTCAGTCGACATCGCATAAATCGAGGAACATCTTGGATCAACATAAGTCTGACAGGAAATGGCAGACAAGAGTTTCAAACATCCCTTTTCGGTCACTGAAGACGCAACAAATCCCTGGCTCTTCCATTACAAAGTACGGCATTCTGAGCTGTTGAGAAGACTAAACATTGCCAAGCACTTAAATTCCACACGAGAAACGAGTTATTTTAATAAGCATCAAAGTCATTCATGGCGGAAAACAGACATCAATTATAAGAAAATTGTTTAAAATATGATATTTCGGGCGTTTATATAAACAGTCGAGACAATTCGTTCCTATGGAACGCGAGCGCGACGCAGCGCTAAAAATAGCAACTTAATGGATTCACATATTCAGCTCTAATCAATGAAAGAGAGCTCGAACGTCAATTATATAGTTCCACAGTCGCTACCATACACCGCAAATAAAACTATCGATAAACGATAAAAGAATTAATTACAGACGATTTTATTATTACGGCCAACCAATCAAAAACTCAACATTTAAAAAAAAAGAATAGAAATTTTAAAGCAGACAAAAATTAAATAGAAATGAAGTGAAACGATTTGGAATAATAAAATTCTGCAATATTTTAAAATGGAATATTTTGAAAAATATAAGAATTTGAAAATAGAATAAAAATGAAAAATCGCGATAAATCAACGAATTCTTAACCTAAAATAACAAAATTAGAATCAAATCAGAGGGAATAAAAAGGGGAATAAATGGAATCATAAATTAGCCAATTTAAATAAATTTAAATTGCTGGAACCTAAAAATAGCCAACTCTCGATATCTGGAACTTAATGTCTATGGAATAGAATACATTTGGAATAGAAAAATATTAAAAACCTAACTAAATGAAACATAGATAACTAAATTTGTGAAAAAAGAATAACACTATGTAAATAAGTCGCTTGAATCAGTTTAGACTAATAAACACATTTTTTAAATTATTAAATAGCAAAAGCAATCCAACAACTCCTTCGAACCTCCCCCAAAAAATTTGCATTTGAAAAATGAAAATTTTTCACTAAAACAAGACCAAAATCCGCGAAACGAATGAGAAAAGAATAAAAATCATAATTACATCTGTAACTTGATGCATATAAATCACATAAAAAAAATCAAAATCATAATCAGTAAATCAAAAATAAAATATTCACTTCAATGAACACTTTCATAATATCAATTAACATATATCTTAACACTTTTGAACTCTCAAGCAAACATATAAATTCAACGTGAAACTCTCTAACTTTATAACCACATTATCACAAGTTCATTAGATTCATTTAAAAATGCTCCACAAATATGCAATCAAAGAGAAGTAAGTAGAAAAATAATAAACAGAGCATGAATATCATTAGCTGTTACAAAATAACATAAATTTCAACAAAAACTTTGAACCAACCAAAGAATTCCAATACTCTAAATAAATTTTGAATGACGTCAAAAATAACAGTCAAAGATTATAAATCAACAAATTCATCACCAAACTCTCTCCTCTACAAAGAAAACAATTATTCGAAGCAAAATTTCCAATTTAAATAATAATTTCAAACTTGGATCAAGCTACAAACAAAAAAGTTTATGGAATAAACCCCAAATAATAATCTCAATTCCCTAGCAATTTGGAACAGAACATAAGAAATTAGCCGAATTTTTTACAAATTATACTATAATCTGATCACTTGACATATTAGATCGTTTTGAGCATAATTATACACTATAATGATATTATGCATCATTATATACTAATAAAAAACATGAATCCAATAAATATAGTGCAACACCTTGCAATCTCATCAACATCAATAATTCTTTGCGGGTCATTTTGCAAAAAAAGGCATATTATTTTTTCAGAATCATACCAAAATCGAATCAGCACCAGAGACATGAGAAAATTTATCTATCAAATTCTGTAATTAGTTTTCATACTGGAGTAGATACACCCTTTTTTGCTAGCAATTTCGCAAAAAAGACAGATTCTTTTTTCCTGCATTGTACCAAAATGTAATCATCACCAGGGTATCTCACAAGTGACTTATCTGTCAAATTTTGTGAAATTTGATGAATTAGTTTATTAGCTAGAGTGAAGAAATAAATACATTGCACAGACAGATACACACACAGACGTCATGCAAAAATTAATTTTTCAGGTTCAAGAGTGCTTGGAACGTATATATCTGTCGAAAACTCGTCTTGCGATTTTCGACACGTTTCCAATACTTTACCTATACATTACCACGTCTTTTAAGGAAAGTAAAAATGCCAATTACTAAAATATTCGCTGTACTCAATTAGGGATAAATACATTTGCTAGCTAACTTTCAGTTACAGTTACCGTATAAATGTCTTTCGCCCTAACTGAGCTCTGCCAAATTTTACTGATCGGCATTTTTTTAATTGGGGGCCATATAAAAAATGAAATTTTGAATTTTTAGGAAATTATAATTTTCGTGGGAGACGAGGGGGTAACTTTAGTAACAAAATCCTCCATCTATTGATTATTTTTTATATTTTACTTTACCTCTATAACCAATAGTTGACTTTATATTACCTTCGGGCACTCGTCATGAAACACACTGCATAATAAATACTCGTTTGAGTATTTATTGTTTTTACAAAATTGTTTTCACGATAATTGTTTTCACGAAAATTGTTAACTAAAAACTAGTTATATTTTTTTATTTTATGATACATTCACATTTTCAAGTGATGTGAGTAAGAAAAATATATATTAACTGGCACTTTGCTAATGTTGGGCTTTATTTTCAAAATTTTTATTTTGCAACCCTATGGACAGTTGGAGGGAACGCTAGAAACGTTCATTACTGCCCACTGAATTTCTTTTTATTTACAAAGATTTCCCACTTTAACAAAAATATTTTCTTCCCAAGTAATGCTCACGGTGCTTAAATTGTAACTACTACGCGATTATTCAACCAAGTTAGACTTTCAAACTGTTTCATTGTTCTACTAATAGATCACGATAAAACTTTAGAAATTTAATTATTTTTATTCAATTACAAAAAAAAATGTGCATTCATTTTTCACAATTTTTTCAAATTCCCGCGGAACCCTATTTGGAAATCATTGCTCTATGTTAAAATTGACGAAATTTTAAGTAACTATATACAGTGGATTTTCCTCTCGTGTAAGACGTTTCCTGATAACCAGACAGATTATCCAGTTTCCTGATATCCATGGCAGAATTGGTGATAATATGAAATCAAATTGGAAAATTTTTGAATAAAAACTGAATGAACTTTCGCTGCTTAAATTGTAATTATTACGCAAGTATTTAACAAAGTTAAACTTTCAAAATGTTTCATTGTTTTATTAATTGATCATGATAAAACTTTAAAAGTTTAATGTTCTTTATTCGGTTACGAAAAACTGCATTTACTTTTTTGCAAATTTTTCAAACTCTCGAGGAACCCCAGTTGGGAGTCACTGCTCTACATTAATATTGGCAAAAATTTCAAGTAACTATAAGCAGAGAATTTTCGTTCCGCGCAACTCGTTTCCTCAAAGTCATCCAGACTGGAAAAACAGGTCGTGGTTACTTGTTTGCTTATTTCAATTATCTGCGGATCGTTTCAGCGCAGCTTTCTGGATTACAAAACTAGCCACAAGTCTGGCGATCTACCGAAATCATTTTTAAATAAATTATGTCTTTCGAATATTATTGGAGTATATGGATGGTACGTAAAAATATTTCCTTTTTACCTTTCGCAAACCCATAAGCTGCGGGAATGTAGAACGATTGTCATCCGTTTTGAGTTTAGTTAAGGGCTGTCCAAATGACTGCAGTCGAAAATAAATTCCTTATGAATTGCAGGGATATAACTGAAATAAAATGAAATTTAAACACAAAAAACCGTATAGAAAATGAAAATTAGATTTCAGAAATTTTTGAAATGGCAGAATTAGTGATAATATGAAATTAAAATGGAAAATTTTCGAATGAAAACTGAATGAACTGAAAACTTTTGAATTTGTACTTGATCTTTTGAGCACTTGCGGAAATTACGATTTGAGACGGAACCATCTACATAAAATTTGCCCCTATTTCATATTTATAGAAAATTACCACTATTTAAACACAACAAAAAAAATGCTAAAAATGGGGGTGGAGAAATGTGGGCGAGTCCATGTACATGATACATGTCCCGTATATGCGAAATTAAATTTTACAGATAATTTCTAAATAATGCTTGTTTTCTAGTTGAAAATAATTGTAAGGATTCTCAACTCGTTTAATTTCTTACAGAGGGCAAAGACTGCGTTTATCTTTCCCTGGACTTTTATACAAAAGTAAAGTACAAGGGCCCCCTTTTCAATATTATTTCAGCGGATATATACACTGATCTTCCAAAGTTAAACAAAGAACAGTAAATATTGCATAATTCTTGACGTTCTGCAACGATCGATCACAAATTACAGAGCAAAATACTCTGAAGATATATTCAGTCATACAAATTTTAATAAGACAAATGATATACATGCAGAGGTTTTATTTTCCCCTGAATTACTACAACAAAATAATGATGCATAGAGTGGATAAACATTCTGAGTAGTGCATAGAAATACCAAGCTATGTTTAATTTGGAATATACCCCACAGGCTCAGCACCAACAATTTATCACCTCAATAAAGCGTTTCAGCACGGCAGAGGGCAGTGATGACCATTGGTTTAGGACAGATTTTAGTTCCTGGAGGGTGGCAATCAGACAGCGGCCCTGAAGATATCCCAAACATGTCCTTTAGTTTTAAATTGCGGCAAATGCGCTAGTCACTCATATTCTAATACTTTCGCGTTAAAGTTAAATGTTCTCTAAGTTTGCTGTATGTGCACAAGCGTGTCGGCGATTAAACAGAAATCAGGAACCTGAATAAATCCTGACATATAGATGAAGAATTTCCTTGAAATACCTGTGCGTTGTCGGAGTGGCTCCTGAGAGGGCGTGCTAGCCCAGTGGTTAGCGCGCGGGAATTGCACTCGGTAGGCCCGGGTTCGATTCCCTCCGCTGCCACAACTGCCGCCTTGTTCACGCGAAGTACGATCCCGTTAAACATGTAGGCCCGTAAGTCCTTCCGAGAGGTTAGTGGTAGGGGAACGAGGATACAGTTCCTGTGGATGCCTCTCCCACTATGTTCCGGTCTAAATTAGGTGGCTTTTTCAGCCCGTCCAAACAGTTGCCTTACACTTTTCTATTAGATCGGACTGTCTGGGTCTCAACAACAGTGCCTCCTGAAAAAGCATGATTGTTGGTGCTGCCACTGTCAAACTGTATCATCACACTATCAAGATTAAAAACATGGTGTTAAACGTTGTTACTGGCCTCGTTACGTGCTCCTTGCTCCTTCTAGATTTGCAAATGTCTACTGTCCTTTTGCAAGGAAAATTTCGATTGGTATGTGAAGAGAACATATGCGTATAAATGCATACAAGAACGTCTGTATACATGCATTCATATGTAAGTATGTGATGCTTTTGCGAGCGCTCGCCAGAAAAATGTAAAGTCTGTGAATACTCACGGGTGGTAAAATGTTGACCATTCTTGAAGTAAACTATCGTTTATAACTTGAAACATATAGAACAACTAAATGTCGTTTTCAGTTCAAATTGCAAGAGCAAAATACTACAATTGTTTTCTTATAAAATCAGTTAATGTTGAAAGATTAGATTTAAGCATTAATAATGCTTTTATGATAGCAAACTACAAAGAGCTGAAAACGTAGGAGAGCAGGTAGTTGTTTATTGTACATATTAATCACTATGATATCAAAGTTTTAACATGTATTTTGAATAATAGTATAAAAATGCAAAAATAGTTTGAGATTGGGCGAACTACCCCATTTTTAAATGCTTTCAGAAGCCTAAGTAGTATTAAAAAAATTTATGAATGTATATTTCTATTTTGTAAGTGCATAGTTCCGTAATTCTAGTTGCATATTTGCATGAAAATTTTGACGATATTTTGTATATATAATACGACATTTAGTAATTATACTTAAATAACACTTATAAACAGAGTTTTCGACATATAAGAGATAACTAGCAGCCTAAATTTAATCCAACCTATTAGGAATTCTCTCCATATCATGTAGTAACAGTTTTCACATAAAAGTATTTTATGAAATTGTCACTAGGCATTAATATTCCTCCGTAAGACTAAAAAATGAGTAAAATATGTCTACATCCTAGTTTTTAATGAAAGTGATCATAAAATAAAGACAGGACGAGATACGTGTTATGGTTTAATGGTTTTAGTAAAAGTATGGTAATTCATACCTACACAGCTAAACGTGCTTGTGTTATGATTTCGAATTTATTTTCATCCAGGTGATATTGCCATCTTTTAGCCCTCATTAACGCAAAATTGACCTTGATTATGATTTTTTTAATCTGTACTCATGTAAAAGCATGTTCGTATATTTTGAAGGTTAATATCATTGAACTTAATACTAACAGCTGAAAATTTCTAAAGTGTGCTTTGACTAGGGACAGTTTGACCATGGTCAGCATGTATATCAATAAAGTGAATAACAAAGGCAGTGATTTTATTTGCAAATAACTTTTGTGAACATCAATGCAGGTAGTTTTATATATATATATATATATATATATATATATATATATATATATATATATATATATATATATATATATATATATAAAATTGCAAAAACAGAAAGTTGTAGGTGGTGCAGCTTTGTAGCTTTATGTGCATTAAGCAATGGAAATGGCAAGGTAAGATATGCAGATGATCACAGTTTCGTTACTCATAGTGACGTAAGACCTTGTCGAGCAGTATAAAAACATCAGGTCAAGAAGTAGCAATATCACAGCTAAATTGGGGATGCATCGTCGTATTCAATCCTGCATAGCCGCTCGGAGTGGGCCTATTCCATATTGATCTAATGTCAATAAAGTTCCTTGCTTTCATTTTCCAGGTATAATTTTTTGATCATTTGCACGTTTTAATGTTACAATTATATTCTGTAAATTTCATAAGGATACATCAATTTCTTCATGGTGTTGCGATTTCAGTTGTGAGCAGTGTATATACAAAAATATAATGCATTTCAGAAATGAAGCTGGAATTTTCAGGAACTCCTGTAATTGCGGCTTTTCTGATAGGTTGTCGAAGTTATCAACAATGTAGCTAAAAAAATGCGCAAAGATTACAGAATGCTTTACAGTATACTAAGAATCATTATTCTTTATGCGTGGCACTGGAACAGGGTTTTAGTAATATTTTAACAATAATTGATTACGAGTAGAATTGCTCTCTATTCTGAATATATAAAAATTGACTTTGGAGTTATATTAAAAGGTAGGAAGCATCGAAGAGTTTAATCATTTTTTCACTATTAAAATTAAATACAGTATTGTCATATAGTGTGTAAACTAATTTTATCACATTTTCAGAAAATTTTATATAAAAAATAATAATAATTGTGAGTTTATTTAATAAACTCACAATCAAAATTTTGATCTCGATGGCTAGATCTAACCATAAAATGGCTAAATGTAGCTATTGGAAGTCCTGATAGCAATGCAGAGTCAAGCCATAATGCTTAACAGCAATCAACTATGTGTTGATTTGCTTGGGATGCAGTTGTTTATGAATTATGAGTATGCAATGCATGAAATTTTGATATCCTAATGTTAAATTCGTTTCCAAGACTTTTATTCATATCATTCAAAATATTTTTTATCACGCTCTCTACTTTTGAATGCGTCAGCATTAAACGAGTAACATCAAATCAACGTATATTTTCCCTTTCAATTCAGTTCGCGTATGCAATATAAATTATCAATCGTATGTAATTTCATCGTATACAAATTGCTTACTAGATGCAATTTCATACTAGATGCAATTGCATCTAGTACGCAATTGCATCTGATATGGAATTCGAGTATGCAAAATAAAAACTCAAGTCAACTTTCTCATACCAGATTCCATTTTTTTTCAAAAATTTTACAAGAATTTTTTTTAGAAATTGGTATTGATTATCCAAATTATTACAACTGTAGCCTGTTACCATTTACTTTAAAGGGTTTGAAAAATCTTTCGATTGATACCATACTTAACCATACCCCGTTCCTCGGATGAGTAACTTGTCCCTCAAGGGGGCTGATGACGTCACGAGCAAAATAACGTGTATCGCGGTTATTTTTCACAACAATGATTGAAACTATTGAGTTTTGTGGTTATTGAGCTATAAATAAACATGCTGATTATGTCAAATTTTACATCATTATGTCAAATTATGCATGATTATATCAAATTTTGTCCTATGCTGCCATGTTAAAAAATATATATAATTTCGAGTAAATTTTTAAGTTTTCCCTCGAATTTAAAAAAATTCTATCTAGATCTAGATTCTAGAAAACAATGTCGTATATAAAATTTTGTGAAAATCCATTAATATCTGTCGCTGGTGCTATCGTGTGCACTTGAAATTGACCACAAACATACAGACAGACAGACATCACTCCTAAAATAGTCAAAACCTGTTAAGGCGGTCTTAAAACATATATTTTCATTAAAATCCCGAATTCAAAAATTTTCGTGAAAAGAATACTTTATCTATACTATATAACATAGTATGAGTAAAAATATGTGAATAGAAACTTTGATATATTTTGATGCAAATAGTTTCGAAAAGACTTTTGATATGACTATGTAAAATTTCAGCTCTTTCTTCTCCTATCCAAGATAATATGTTTAGAAAACGCAGTATAAAGTTGATTTTTCAGGCGCATTTATACTACATAATAACTGAATAAAATGCAATATCCGTGAAATTAAAAAAAATGTCAGGGTCCGAAACTTTATTTAAAATGTAATATTTTAAAGCAGCCATTTCTTTCGGCTAATAAATGCCTCCTAAAATCTTCGCAATGGAGAAAATTGCATAATCATATAAAAAATCTGTCTGTTCATTTCCATCCAGGTAACCGTTGATATATTTTCGATTATTACTTTCATAATTCATATTGCATAGAAAAAATTATTTAGAATTTTCATACTGAATAAAAAAATTGATTTTGTCTGATTCTGTTAAAAGTAACGTAAAAAAAAGAATCAGCGCTGTAAGAAGATTTATTCAGAGGGATGTGATTAATGTTTAGGTAACTCTATTTAACATTGGGAGCTCAAATCTTTACACGCTTATAATCCAGAAACGGCTGCAACAATTGAATTGAAACTTGGCATCGGAGATTAAGTTTTGATGTGGATTCATATCCTGGCGTCGAAATCGAGTGATGTCATTGTAATTTTTACTTTGTCATAAGTAGTATTGAGAGAGTTTGGTTTTAACGAAATTTTTCGATTTCCAGATTTTGATGCCAATGTATGTTTCATGACCTCCTGAACACATTTTGACTATCTTGGGGGTGATTTCTGTCTGTTTGTCTGATTTTTGTATACACTATAGCTGCCACAAATATCAGTGGGTTTTCACGAAACTTTATATCCGGCTTCGTCATATAAAAATCTAGAACTGGATAGAATCTTTTGAAATTCGGAGTAAAATTTCGAAATTTATTCGAAATTTTATATTTTTTAACAAGGCGGAATAGGACAAAATTTAACATAATCATGCATAAAAGGGTTTATTTACGCCTGAATGAACACAAGACTTAAAAGTTTCAATCATTGTGGTGAAAAATACAATTTTTTTGCTTTTTTTTTTTGGGGGGGGGGGCAAGTTACTCCCTCCTTTAGGGAGCAAGTTACCCCCCAGGGAGGGTACATTGCCAAGTATGATATCAATCGAAAGATTTTTTCAAGAACTTTAAAGTGAAGGGTGACACACAATAATTGTTCCGGCCGTCCAAATGGTTGCTCAAGTCCTTGTTTACGAGCCGGACGGTCTGGGTCTTCAACACAATAATTGTAATCATTGGGACCCACGACACTAATTTTTCATTTTTTTTTCTTGTAAAATTTGAAAGAAAATTGAATTCTGGTATGAAAAATTCGAGTTGAGCCATACTCAAATTAATTTTTCCTGCAGCTGTGTCGCTCGATGTTCCAATTAGATGTGATTCTATATTTTTATCTAAATCTTCTTAAAGTATTAAAATATTTAATAAAAGTTCGATAAAACACACCTTAATATATGTACCAATAAACAAGAATTGTGAAGATATCCCATTAATCCACCATACGATTCTATTTTTATACTCTTCATTCGAGTAATATCGATGTTTACATTCTCTTTAGGATCCAGCATCCTTTGCAGCGTACCATCTAGATTGTTCTAATGCATAATTAGAAAGCTTTTGAAAATAATTAGAGCCAGTACCGCCCGTGCAAATCTAGAAAGGTATTAACTTCTTCGTTGCGAAGCGAATTAATCCATGCGCAATTAATGGAATTAAACCAATTAAGCCGATTAACAAAAGAGTAGAAGTGAATGTATAACTTGAGATATGTTAAAACTGTAAATTCCTATAATTACTTTAAAATGTTGCAATTATATCATTAGGGTATCATTGTTTGAAATGAAAACTAATATATTCTGATGTGACAACTGAGAAAATTATTGCGTTTGAATTTTTATGCACGATTATTTTACTTATGCGAATCGCTATCGAAACAAACAAACTTGCATACATATTGTACCATACCCTAAATTAAAACAATTAATTTACATTCCCATATGTGATACTACAATCACATATTTTTATACATAACCCTGGGAAAAAAGGAAAGGTGTAATGTAATTGAAATGTATGCAATGTTTTTGGATTATGTATATAGCTAGGCCTTTGCACAGACGGAATTGGGATTTTTTGGCGCCGTTGGGTTGTATGCGCACTGACATGGATTGTAAATATTCAGAGATTTATTTGCAGCAAAATGTCAAAGTTGAGCTACAAATCTCTGAAAATTTATAGCCCTGTCAGGTGTGGCTCGCGTTGGGGTCCGGTCCTTGGACCACCCGGTTTTGTAGAAAGCCCCAGGTTCTTGTGGTTTAGTGGAGCGCATAAAAAATGAGCGTCGCTTCGAAAACCAATGGTGTGAAGCATTTTTAGACCGTTTTTTTATTGCGCTTCCCAAACACCTAATAGTAATTGGGGGACTTCCTTCTTTTTTTTGTCGTTCCCCTTGTTTTAAAATTCTGGAGGTTTTTTTAGAGATGTAAAAAAAGTTCAGACGCAATCTGATTTTGATGGAGAAAGGTCTCCTGAGTTCCTTTTGAGCACTTGCGCGAGGAACGCATCCGTGCAACGAAGTAGGCCGCACTTGACTGCACTTGTCGTGCGGCAGTTTCTACAAGTTTCACTGAACCTGCGCATTTTACCTAACCAGGGGTAACAGACTCTTGGGTAGCGCACATATTCTCCAGAAACAGCTTTTTGTTTATTTGCAGCTGTGGCAGGGCTTAGTCACAGATAATTTAGAACGGTTTCGA
Source organism: Amaurobius ferox (assembly GCA_951213105.1). NCBI lineage: Eukaryota > Metazoa > Arthropoda > Arachnida > Araneae > Amaurobiidae > Amaurobius > Amaurobius ferox. The sequence goes on from OX578148.1 coordinate 65,347,053, forward strand.
CTATTTTCAGCCAAATCTTCACTACGAAAGTACGTGAACGGAGTCTTGTAGGGGTACCTATCCCAGGCTCCTAAGCAGCAGACAATCTCTACAAAGACATATCTGATCTTAAATCTTTGGTAAAGCCTGTACGCAGATCGCACCCGATCCGCTGGGACTAAGCCGACGTTAAGAGGAGGAGAAGGAAAGAGGACAGTGTCCAAATATACTTGGCTAAAATTTTCGTCACCTGATGATCCTCAACCGAGCTTCTCAGACTGATAGTGTTTTTCATGAACCGTCAAATTAATGAACTAACCTTCAATTAATCGTGCCAGCCATTCCAATGTGCAGAGGGATAGCCACTACCACTCAGTGAGAGTTGTCTTATGTAATGAAGGTATGAAAATTATATATTGATTTTAAAATGTGTATATGAATGTTTTAAGCTTGATTGATGTGATCCACAGTGCTAAGGGCAACTTTATGCTAAATGGGATATTTGCCAAAATAAATTTATATTTTGTTTTCCTTGAAAAAAGTAATTAATTACAAGTTTGGATAATAAAAAAATATACAAATTAATGCAAAATAAACTGTACACCCCGAGGTCAAGCTTAGGTAAATTGGGAACTCATTTGTAATTGTGTATTTTGTTATTTAATGTTTAATTGAGATTTCATGTGTTCTGTAAATAAATTGTTAGATGGCCACAAAAAAAAGGGAGTGATTATTTATTTTAGCAAACGCAATGTACTTTGGTTCAATCGGACCCCACTATACATAACGCGGTTGAGCCGGGTGGAACTATTTGGTGAGTATCTTTATTGTATTTATGTGTTTAAGTTTTATTGTATTTATGTGTAAAATTCACCTCACCACAAGGTGATCCTGGAATAAATAAAGTTGATAAAGCATGTAAAAAACATGATATTGAATATAATAAAACAAAAGATACAAAACAGAGACATGTTGCTGATCAAGAATTAATAGATGATTTAAATGCTATACAAGATCCAACATTTCGAGAAAGATTAGATAGAGGAATTATTAAAGCTAAAAAACTTTTTGGGTTAGGTCTTTCTTTATATTGTGTCAAGTGTAAAAAGAAAACCAAAACTAAAAACTATTATAAAACTACTTCTAAAAATAATAAACCAGTTGGTAAAGGTATCTGTACTACTTGTGGAAGTAAAAAGAATACTTTTTTAGGGAGTTAAAAGAGACATATTATAATCCAGAAACAGGTTATTGTGGAATTAATGAATTGAAAAGAAAAACAGGGGTACCTAATGTTGAAGAATTTTTACATGAACAAGATGTATATACTAGATATAAACCTGTCATTCGTAAATTTAAAAGAAGGAGAGTTTATGTTCCAAACAGTAATAATCAATTTGATGCTGATTTGTTATTTATAAAAAATTATAGCAAAGATAATGATGGAACAAATTATTTATTAACAGTTATAGATGCTTTTAATAAATATGCTTGGGCTTTCCCTATAAAAAGAAAAACATCTGAAGAAGTCGTACAAGGTTTCAAACAAGTTTTTAAAGAAAGAAAGCCAAAATTCATTTTGACAGATGAAGGTACTGAATTTACAGGAAAAGTTACACAAAAATTATTCAAAGGTAATAATATACATTGGTTTACGACTTATAATAAAGAAATAAAATCTGCAATAGCTGAGAGATTTAATAGAAGTATAAGAGAAAAAATTATAAAATATATGCATGCTAATAATACTAAAAGATATATTGATGTATTACCTAAATTACTTAAAAATTATAACAATTCGTATCATAGATCAATAAAAATGACACCCATTGAGGCTAGTCGAGACGAAAATGAATCTCAAGTTTATAAAAATTTATATACTAAAAAGATCATGAAAAAACCTAAATTTAAGATAGGGGATAGAGTTAGAATATCAACAATTAAAAAAACATTCAGGAAAGTAGATGATTCTACATTTACTGAAGAGATTTTTATAGTATCTGAAATATTAAAAACAGATCCTATTACTTATCGATTAAAATATTTAAACAGTAAAGAAATTGAAGGAACTTTTTATGAATATGAAATGGTAAAATATAATAAAAAAGATGATGTATATAAATTGAAAAAATCATAAAAAAGAAAGGAAATAAGTATTTTGTAAAGTGGTTAGGATATCCAAATGAATTTAATAGTTGGACATCTGAATTAGTTCATATATAAATGAATAAGATGAAATTAATCTATGATTCGGAAGAATAAGAATATTTTTATGTTATCGATTACGAAAGTTTAAAACAAAGATATGATAGTAGAGTTTGTTATTTTAATCGATTAAGAAGGAGGTATAATATTTCTCAAGAAGTTGAAGATATGTTTTTAAAATTTTTAGATTTTATGTATTATGAGAAATCAATTAACTATTACTATTTTATGAAAAAGATTTGTGATATTTTAAATATTGAAAATGACTATTGGTGAGTATCTTTAATGTATTTATGTGTTTAAGTTTTATTGTATTTATGTGTAATAATTTTTACCTCACCACACCATACACTCCCAAATGAAACGCAGTTAAACACGTTATATTTTGAATAACGAATATTAAGTAAATAATTTTCTCGAAGTGACTACGATTATCAAAGACATTAAATTTAATTAAAACTGCAGATTTTTCTGAATTCTGTAATTTCCAGCAATTTGGCAACGTTTACTTCAATTTGGCGATGTTCTATCAAGTTTGCGACATTTTTCAAAAGTCGGAGAATTTGTGACTAAGATCGACTTATAGCCAAGTGGGGCAGGCGGATAGACAGAAAGATCCAATTGAAACATAATAAATATACCATCCGATTATAAACTAGTTTGACTTTCAATCCATTCATAGAATTTTAAATGAAATCCTACTTATGATTGGATTTCAAATTTTATGAATTTGGCACAATTTTCATCAATTTGGCTGTATTTTCAATAATTTGGCTATATTTTCATCAATACGGCGGAATTTTTTTCAATTTGGCAAATAATTTAAAAGTAATCAATTTACCGCCTAGGTTGCCAATTTTTTTGCTAAGCATTCCAGACATAGAGATAGATATACAGATAGATAGACCTAAGTCATTATATTATTAATTAAATAATTATACAGAAAACCTTGAAATACAGAAAAACATAAACTAAATGATAATCATATAATCAAAACTAGCAAAAAATACATTAGAAGAAAAAACTCACTGATGCAAATACGTTCGTTTGTAAATACATATTTTTTACGGCATTCAATGTCAATTAGTTTTCCATTGTCATCCGTTTCATAGTAGATTTAACATTTTATGAACGCAGAACTTAAACATCCAATTTACATCAAATGAGTCAGGTATCCAGTCAATTTGTCATTTCAATACCGAAATCGAATTGTAACTTAGTTCTCCGATCTGAGTAACATAATTGCATTTTCTATAGCCCAAAAATGTAAATGACATTGCACGTAAAAATAATCTAATACTTGCAGTGCTCAAGTTAAAATATACAACTTTACAATGAATGAACGTAAGTATCTATTTATTATATCTATAAAACGCACATCTTTACATACGTGAAGTCTTTATCATCTTATTACGCTGTAAAGCCAATTTTATGGGGGAAGAAGTTAAATTTTCTAAAATCTGTTCTCGCTCGAGAATTTTGAAAGAGAAAGTTTCAGGAACATGAGATTTGAGAGAGATAAAAAGTTGAAAGATTACAAAGGAGTTTAAGGGAGTAAAATAAATGGAGAGAGTGTGACAGTAAAAGATGTTGGAAAGTTTCACAATTTGTACTCTGTTCAAGGTATAAGACATTTATTTCTCTACATCTTTTGTCTAATTTAATTACATATTAATGAAAATCATTAAGATATATAAAATATTAAAATGTTAGATGTATACAGGGTGTATATAAACTGTTTTGACAAAATAAGCGGGGTTAGAGTACCCATCAAGACGACCAATATTTACTATGGAACCGTGGATCGCAATCCACTCTAAGTGTCATAAAAGAATAACTTCGAAACACGTCCAACAAGCACAAGTCGCCACTTCGGACTACAAAGCTGTCGTGCCGGAGAAGTATCACATCTCCAGAACATCACCGTCACTTCTAGTCATCCAACACTTATTGAATGCCACATACCGCGGACAGTGGATTTTACGTAGTGGACCTGTGGCTTAGCCTCCACACTCACCGGACCTCAACCCACTGGAATTCTTCTGGGGGCACATAAAATCATTGGTGTACGAGACGCCTGTGGACTCCATAGAAAATTTCGTCGCCAGAATCGCTGTAGCAGCGGACAGGATACACACGACACCAGGTGTCTACAAAAGGGTGCACCAGTAGTTCATTCGCCATTGTGAATTGTGCAACGGCAGCCTTGGCAGTCACTTTGAACATCTACTTTAAGTCTTTCTCTGGTGTAAATAAATAGTATTGTACAACTTATGATTACGTTAATTCTCCTTATTTTCACTGCTGAAAGTTCAACTTTAACTTTACGCTTTTCTGACACTTAGAGTGGAATGCGACTCTAGGTTCCACTGTAAGTATTGTTCGTCTTGATGGGTACTATCGCCCTTCTTATTTTTTCTAAACAGTTTATATACACCTTGTATATATATATGTGTTACCGCTAAAGCTCGAAAGCAGTTAATCTGCGCATTACCTAGCTAATCTGCAGATTAACTGATTTGCTCCGTTAACGTGCGGAATCAAGAGTTTCTCGTATTTTACTTAGGTAATGTGCACATTAACGACTTCCGTATCGTTAAAGTTCAAAAGTTTTTTTTTTCTCTCATTTCCTTTCCCTACTCCCTCTCCCTCTCCCTCAACTTTCAGTTTGGTTTCGCCAGCGTCTTGTCGTCATAAATCGTGTTATATGTTTGTTCACGTAATTTGTGATGTAATGGGTACTAAAGAGGAAGAGTATAGTAAGAATGTATTGTGCAACATCTGTAAAAAGAATATGAATCAGAAAATACAGCGTAATGAAGCCAAGAAAGGTTTAGAAATGCAAGCAAAGAAAATGTTAACAATTTCTAATGCAAAGCACCCAAATGTCGATGAAGGTGTCACTGTGAGAATTAAAGTACAAGACGTAGACAGGGCAAAAATTGATGCCCGCTCGATTTTAACTGTGGTTCTTAGTAACAGAGGATGGATTTCACAAACTTGGTACTAAAACGGGTATTTTAAAGCAATTGTATGCAAAATCTGAATTCGGTGTTTCTAAAGAGAGATTTTTAACGAAAGAAGGTGTCCCTGCTGTAGAAATATCTTTACGTCACACAGCAATAAAACAATCCATTGGTACTGGTCAAGGTTTCAGAAAATGTATGTGATTGCAAATCCAACTGTACCACAAATAAGTGTGCTTGTCGTAAAAACCAATTGCTATGTAATTCAAAGTGTCACCAATCTTTAGATTGCACTAATAAGTAAGCATAATTTTATCATATGTTTTTCAAATTCATTTCCTTAATTGTAATAATATTTTAAACCGTTTGATTCTTTGTATTATAGTTCTTTAATTGATTGATGATTGATTCTATCAACTAATTTGTTGATTGTTTGATTGTATTAACTTAGTTCTTTAGAAACGTTGCTGCTGTTCCAGCAAAGATCTTATTTTCACTTTAACGAGTGTCTAGTAGGTAATGTGCAGATTATCTAGGTAATTTGCATATTACCCAGGTAATTTGAGAAATGAAACAATTTTCGGCACTTTAACGGATCACCCTAGTTAATCTGCACATTACCTAGATAATCTGTATAATAACTGATTTCTGCACTTTAGCGGTAACATGTATACTACCCGATACAGAAAATGCAACTCCACAAAAGAGCGAATAATGATGATAAAGGACACACAGACAGAGTTGGCATATATAAATAGGTGATACTAATTCCAAAAGGGTACAGCAATACAGTAATTTCATAGACAGGGTGATCAGTAGGCAGTAGGATCATCTCTTCCAGCGATATGACATATCGTCGTACATCATTGTGCATCTGATACGAACCAGAGGTGACTGACTATCGAAGCCGATGGCACCCCAAACCGTGATGACGCGTTGTCGAGCAGTATGGCGTTCAACAGTCGCAGCAGAATAAGATCTGCTTTCATGTCGCCTCCAGACTGTCACACGTCGACTATCATTCAATAAACAGAACGGAAACTCGTTGCTGAAGACTACTCTATTCCATTCAGTCGTCCAAGAGCCTCGGATCCGAACTATTGCAATCTCTCACGTCGGTGTCTTGTCGTCAATGGCAGTCGTCGTAAAGGACGGTTTGAATGCAAGCTACTTTCGGCCAATCGTCGAGAAACTGTTGTCGCTGATATTTTAACATACAATGTACCCTGCAAATTCTGCAGAATGAATGTCGAAAGTTGCTGTTTGTGGGGCAGCCACCACATGCCTTCGAATGCGTCGATCGACGCGTGCTGGCGTACATCTGGATGGACCTGTACCACTGCGATATTTCGCATCTTTTTCAATTAATCTTCTCCAAATCCTTTTCGCTGTTGACGTATATATATATATATATATATATATATATATATATATATATATATATGGACGTATATATATATATATACAGTTCGGAACAAAAGTAAAACGCGATAAAATAATCTCTATGGGATGCGGTTTGCAGATAAATATTCACCATGGTGGGGGATTTTGTATGGCATGAAAAAAATTTAGTTCAAAATCTCGACACTAGGGGGCGCTGGTGCAGATAAAGCCATGGAGGTGACTTATGCATATCGCTTACGCAACGCAAAATTAGGATCAGACAAAAACATTATTGAATATCACCCCACACGGCACGTTATGTGTTGGAGATGCTAATGTCAACTTGGAAATATGAAAACATCTGCAAGTACTTCCACTTCCTCTAATCTGCTCCTTTACATCGCGGTTTTTTGCATGGTATGCATTCAAGCTGGTTCACGTGGTCATACTCCCATGAAGATTATTCAAGCTGGCGGACTTCAATTAGTGAGTTGCTTTTTTTTGCATGTTTGTGCATCTGTGAGCTATTTTTTACATGATTATGTGTTATTTTATGATATATAAGATGAATTTTGTCCTCCTGAATAGTTTCTCTGTAAATCTCGTTTATTCCGCTGTTAGGCACAGATTGCATAAAATTTTAACCACGTGTTTTTATGCAATCATAGAAACAACGAATTTCAGTATATATGTCTAAAATGTGCCCCTGAAGAAGTTTCTGGCAGATATACAAGGCCCACTCAATAAGTCTCCGGTATAACTAAGAAAAACATTTTTTTTTTAGAAATTCGACTTTATTCATCAACATACTGTCCTTCAAGAGTGATACATTCATTCCAACGCTCCTCTAACTTTTCGATGCATTTTTTGCAGAACGATTTGTCTTTGCTCTCAAAATAGGCCTCAATTTCGGCAATCACTTCTTCATTTGAGCCAAATTTCTTTCCCTGGGTCATCTTTTTGATGTCTGCAAAAAACCAGTAGTCGCTAGGGGCCAGATCTGGAGAGTACGGTGGGTGAGGAAGCAATTCGAAGCGTAATTCATATAATTTAACCATCGCTTTCATCGACTTGTGACACGGGCCATTGTCTTGGTGGAACAGCACTTTTTTTTTACATGTGAGGCCGTTTTTTTTTTATTTCTACACTCAGTCGATCCAATAATGCCATGAAATATTCGCTATTGATAGTTTTACCTTTCTCAAGATAGTTGATGGACAAAATATCATGCGTGTCCCAAAATACGGATGCCATAACCTTGCCAGCTGACTTTTGGGTCGCGTTGGACGACTTTCATCGGCTACTGTCCACTCGGCTGACGATCTTTTTGATTCAGGTGTGTAGTAAAGGATCCATGTTTCATCTATTGTCACATACCGATGCAATAAATCCTTCTTATCTCGCTTGAACAACTCCAAACAGCGCTCTGAATCGTCGAGGCGTTGTTGTTTTTGGTCCTGTGTGAGCAAACGCGGCACCCACTTCAAAAGCAACTTACGCGTGCTCAAATTTTCGTGTAAAATTGTAAACACACTACCTCCTGATATCTTTAAGGTGTCAGCTATCTCACGCAACTTCACTTTACGGTCTTTCAAAACTATTTTGTGGACTTTTTTTTATCTTTTCCGGAACAACTGCCGATTTTGGGCGACCAGAGCGTTCAGCATCATCGGTGTTTGTACGACTGCGCTTAAATTCAGCATACCAGTCAGTAATAGTTGATTTCACTGACGCAGAGTCTCCATAACGCTTATCAAGCCACTGTTTGGCTTCAACAGTATTTTTCGTCATCAAAAACGATATTTAATCAACACACGAAATTCTTTTTTATCCATTGTTTTGAAAATTACAAAACTGGGGTCACTAAAACCACTATAACCTATAAACTAATTGTCAGAATTTCATAAAATTTTGACACGTTTCGTTTGAAGGTTGGTACTATTCAGAAATCATATTGTGTGTCAACAGTGTTGCCATATATGTGTCATTCATTGATTTAGATTCTTTTTCCTGGCCATTCCATAATCTACTTTTCCAGTCCTTCCTCGTTACTTTTTACTTACTGCTTTTAATGTAATTAAATACACGTTAATATTTTGCCCGCGGTTTGATGCTGAGTATTCTAATTTGCACTCCTGAACTTTTGTTTTTATTGTTTTAATTTATATATATATATATCATACATATATATATATATATATATATATATATATATATATATATTGCATATATATATATATAAGACACAAAACACCATTTTGAATCCATAGCAAAAATAATGAGCTGTCCTAACACCAGATTCTGATTTTGTTAAAAAACCTATACGTGCATAAGCAACGAACTATAATGAAAATTTATGGTCACTTTCTGGTCTTTAATGCCACATAAAAGAGAAGGAAGTTCCAAATTAAGTATAAACAGTCTTAATTAAGATGAAACTTGACAGACAAAATATCCATAACATTAGTTTTACGTGTTTCTAACTGAATCACTTAAGAACATATTTTTTTTTTCTTATTATAAAACCGTAAGCGAAATTTGGCTTTTGTTGCACGCTTCATGATGTTCATGGATTTAATTTATGTGTCATCCTTAGATTTTAAAATGTATTTTATTTCAAGCTATCAAGAAGGTGAGTAGAAATGATACATAAATATAAACATAAAAGAATGAAAAGCAGAATAAGTTTTGGGAGCTGTTATCGCATATCTTTTGCACGTTTATATTACAAAACACAGTGTATTCATAAGACGAGTACAATTTTATGCCGATCCGGTGGTCGAGCGGTCGGGGGCATACGTTTCCCTCTGATCGCTGGATTGCCGGGTTGCAGGTTCGAATCCTGCCAGCGGGCATGTATGTTGTCATGTCGAGGCCAAGTCAAACTTCCGCCCTTCGGGGGGCCTCTATAAAAATGAAGCTGCAAATCTCCTTCCCTTCGCCATGGGATACCCTGGGAAGTCTTGTGGACGTGGTGTGTAGGCGCTCCTTCACCACGGGGGAATTAGTAACGAACGAACGAACAATTTTAATTTCTATTCACTTGAAAAATACGATGGTCAACAAATAACAATTTTTACATCGTATAATATCTGTAAAAATTATGTGTACATTCTCAGTTGTAGATGCGATTGATCTTTTGAGACATATATAGGACATCTAGACCAGAGGTTCTCTAATAAATGCGTAGCGCTAAAATCAAATTCAGAAACTTCAGTATCACTAGCAAAAATACACTTTGTGTACAAATAGGATGTCAACCCTATACATTTAACTGAATTACTGTCACATATTTTTCTTGATTTTCTAATTTAAAAATTTGTACGTAAATAATAAACATTAACAAATGCACTTATCAATATGATTGCAAAACTGTTTTAATGCGAAATTTTATGTCTGCGAAACTTTATTATAATGTGTTTGTTTGACAGAAATTAGTTTCTTTATATCTGGTTCTATTTTGCTTGTTCTAAACGTACATTTAGCTCCAAGTCGAGTTTAGTCATTCGTCAATTTCAGCATTGTAAAAAATCCTGCTTCACTTAAGTATGTCGGGCAAAATGGCGCTAAAATATAATTACTTTTCTTAAAATGTTTTAAATATCTTTATTTTCTTTCATACAGAAATTAACTATAAGTAGTTGTTTTTGGAATTAATGCATTAAATTTCTGTCGCATGAAATATAAATGAATAAATGAGTTGAACTTATATTCTTAAGATGATAAAAGTTTTACATTGCATATTGCGCAAATTATCCTCGTACAACCAGTCACCTTCTAATATAAAACTGACTGAGAACCGCTGATCTAGATGATAATCTAGCTCAGCCTATGTACGCTTCAGAATATCACTTGTTACATCAAGGAAGGCCTCCGTGATGCTTTCTTTGAGTTCAACTCTCGTGTCTGCGTTGTCTTGTAGACAATGTCATTAAGAAAACTACAAAACAAGAAGTCACACAGGGTAATTTCAGAATAATGAGGGGATCATTCCATCTGACTTCCCTGACATGTCTGATCCAATGCCATGGAAAATATTGGTCTAAACCAGCAGTTTTCAACGGGGTCATGAATAAAACCAGAATATTGGAGGACCACGGAAACTTCCGAGTCTACTTTAACAGTAAGAGCTATTTCGTCAACATTAGCTCAATCAATTGACAAATACGATTATCCATGGTTCGATCGCCGGATCTGACAGAAAGGTTCTTTACAATGACGTCCGAACAAATCCACTCTCTGGGTCACATGCACAGAGAGAGAAACACATACATTTTCCTGGCTTACGTAGGACAGAGATTGTAAATATTTAATTAAAAGAAATGATTTAATTTAAAACACTATTTCTGTTTAAAACATTTATTTAAAAGCAATTTGAACCAAATGAACGATCTGCTCATGAAGAGTAAAATTCTTACATTATATAACAGGAATTAAATGGCTAAATAAAATCATTTATACTCGTGTAATAACTGCATTAGACGGAACTGATTTATTTTACAAAACGCTCAGTTTAAAACTATTCCAAAGCAATTTCATCAAAATTAACATTCAAGTAATGCTCATAAAAGTGAAATTCTTATATCATAATAATTAAGTAACCAAATGCGCAAATACTCAAATAATCCAGTTAAATTGAGACAGTTGCGTATAAAATTAAATAAAATCTATCTTTTCTACAATTTCATAAGTAGTTGTTTTGACATTTTTCTTTTCAAAACAGCTTTACACACAGAGGCAACGATAACACAAATTTATAGACACTTCGTGGTCTTCTTAAATGCCACATAAAAGAATAAAGTTGGAGTTTAAGAATAAACGCTCTTAAATAAGATGAAGCTCAGCAGACAAAATATCCATAAGATTATTTTTACTTTCTTTTAACTGGTTTAGTCAAGATACCATCTCTTCTATTCGAATAAAATCATAAATAAGATAAGTTTGTATATGTACTTGAAGAATTTCTTTTAGATATCTATATGTATTTTATTTTGGAAACATCTTTATCATTTATACATTAATAGATGATTATTTATTTATTAAAGGATTTTAGTAATGAACTTACATGTACCAAGAAACATGTCGAACATTTTAGAGATGACCTGAAACTTTCATATTTATTCGATGGTTAGTTTTGTAAGATCGACGCTGTTAAGATGATTTAAAAAACATTATGCTATTATTCAGTTGCATATAATTTTAGTTTTTCACAAAGTTAGGATATCATAAATAGTAAAGCACTGGTCGCATCATGATGCCGGAGATTTGAGTCTTTATTATCACTTCAAACTAGCAATTTTGTTGATATAACTTATAAATAGTTGTGAGACCAGAAATAGATCTCACATTTGATGAGGCAGTTTTATGAGAATATTTATTGCGACCAAAACGGCTAACAATGCTTGTATTCTGGGTGGCACCGAGTTTTATCACCCCGTGAACCTAAAGGTCAGAAGACCTATTTAGGGGGCCATGACAGAGGGGCTGAACTGGGCCTTACGAGATGTGGAATGGTTCCATTGGTTAAAGGAGTAACCAATAAAAAAAGAAGAGTGTTACGTCAAACTCAATGCGGCAAATGGAAGAAAAGGGGGAGTTACCCCCCCCCCCCCCAATAAAAAAGGAAGGAACCACAGCCTGTGACCCGAGAAACGAGACAAGACAATAATGAAGATTTGACTTAAGAAGGACGTGAGCAGATTTGTGAAACTTGTGCACATATAGCTTGTACAACATGACTTAAAGACTTGTGCAAATGTTCCAAAAATACTGGCTAGATCTATATAGGGTGGAGTGCAATCAGATGTACGAAAAGGAGCCAAACACCGCGAGTTATGGCGGTGCAAATAACTGATGCAAGCACTTGATATATGATGAAAGCCCAAGACAGATTTGAAGGTATGTGCCCATTAACAATCACAGGTCATAGACATATGATAGTAATTTTAATAGTACTGGTCACATATGTCCCCTCCGCCGCAATAATTAATGAGAAGAATTGTTGTTAAGCATATAATTAATAATATGAATAATTGGTGTAATAAAATAATTTAGATTTGATGTTGTTAATAAATGTTTTATTGTTAAAGTTTAAATGGTGCAGTCAATGAGAATTATAATAATTAATTATTCCTTTACAGGACTCACACGAAAGGTAAATAATTGGAGGGTTTTATATAGCGGCACAACTAGCAATGTACTATAAAATACTAAATCCACTATGTATGAATTAACGGCCATGTCAGTCTTAATGAATTTAATATTTAAAAGTTTAACTTTAAATTTCTTTTAAATGTGTCTCACAATAATCATGCTGTCCCCAACGGGAATCGAACCTTGGAACTTCGAACAGGCCAGCCGACGCCCTACCGTTGAGATACTGAGATGGAATTGCAAGCTCTTATCGTCGAAATGGACTCTGCATTCCCCACCCTCTGATCACAGATTGACATGCTACTGACAATCTGACTGGTCACCCCTGCTATTTTTATCTCAGGTTAGCCTCCTGTTGCTACTCTTACCATCCAAGTCAGCTTCCTGCACGGTCGTTGTCCTCCCAATTTGAAATCGACGCTCAATGTTCCAGAGTCCATTGAACCCATGGTAGTCGTACTAGGGTCACTTTCAAACCTCCGATATCTAACCTACAGGGTTGACTTGTTCGGTCTCCATTTTAATGAACCTTGCTGCCCCAACCGGGAATCGAACTCTGTATCTTTGAACTGGTCAGTCGGCGTTCCACCGTTGAGCTACTAGGACGGGATTTAAAGCTCTTATCGTTGAATGCACACAGCAAAATAACAAAAACACCACAAAAATTCAAAACACCAAACTAAAAGGTCATAAAAATTCAAATGCAATAATTTTTCAGTAGTTATCATATCAGAATATATTAGTATTCGTTTCGAACAATGATACCCTAATGATATAATTGAAGCATTTTTTAGTAATCATAAGAATCAACTGTATTAATATATCTAAAGGTAAAAAAAAGAAGAGTGTATACATTCACTTCTACTCTTTTGTTAATCGGTTTAATAGGTTCAATTCCATTAATTACGGTAGACTTAATGGTATCTTCGCAACGAAGTTAATACTTTTCTAGATGTGCATTGGAGGTTGAGTTGTTAATGCAGCATTATAAAGAACTTTGCTACCAAAACAGGAATCGAACCCTGGATCTTCGAACGCTCTACCGTCGATCTACTTGCATGGATCTCTTATCGTAAAAATGGACTCTGCAAACTATAGCAAATAGGCGTCAAATAGTCATATTCTATTTTATGAAAGAAAAAAGAAATATGCATCTGATGATGGGAATATGGTAATAAGTATTAGACATAGAATGTTTATCTCCATAACTAAATCTTTAAACTCGGTCTCCATCTACGTGTACTGCTACTGGTACTTCATTTGATTATGAAGTAAAAACCAATATATCAATATCGTTTGCAAACTAAAACATTACAGCTACCATTCGATTATTTCTTGGTACATTTTCAGTGAAAGTGACAAACAGAACACGTACGGCTAACGTGCATTAACTCCGCTATAAACATTACCTGCTCCAAAACAAATCTGAGCAAATATTTTTGCTTAATGACTGTCATACATAATTAACTTTAAAACAGAAATTCTACTAAAGACGATAAAACATTTATTTCATGGGATTTATTTATTTTCATTTATATTAACATAATAAAAATATTATATTAATTACAATAGCATGTTTATTTATTTTCTAAAAATTCAACTTCGTGATTGTCAAATCCTTTTGTGCTCATCTGCATGAGAGCTTTTACGTTTTTACATTATAATATTTTTCTTCTGAAACCTAGCAACCATCTTTTCAAACATTATATTTTAACTCATTATTTGGCATTTAAATGTCTGTCAAGAAAGAGCCGTACAATAAGTTTCTTATAGCCGTTGTTAACTTGATTTCATTTTTAACACTTTACAACAAAGTTGAAAAGCGTTTATGACTTTGTTCATTCTGTCTGTCTGTCTGTCTGTCTGTCTATCTGTCTGTCTGTCTGTCTGTCCGTTAGCACGATAACTGCCGTAAAAATGACTTACTCAAAATGAAATTTTAGTATGTTGTTCAGACGGTCTGTAGGACTATGGGAATATAAATGAATAATATCACCCAATTAGTTTTGGATTGAACCCGGTTTGAAAAAATGAAATGCATTAAGCCCTATGGGACCTAATTTTTCAAACATTTTTTAAGCAAATTTAAAATTTACAAATTGCTTCGAAAATTTTAGGTAATATTCAAATTGTTCCATAAAATATATAAAAAAAAATTCAGCGAAATATATTCAGTAGTTTTTTAAATAAAAATTAAAATAATAATTACACCTCTTATATGAAACGATCACGTGACCATGATATGAAACGATCACATGACCCACTTCAAAATGATATATGGCATCCATCTTGTTTCAAAATCGAGATTTTTTAAGTTCTTTTTAATTCATATTGAGTGTTGTATCCGTCCTAAAACTACTTTAATTTTTGCTTAAATTCTGTGCATCTACATACCGAAACAACGCAAATACAATATATTTCAGTTTAAATGATTATCCAAATTTGATTATTTCTATAACTAGGCTTATTTTTCACTTATGTAAAATGTAAACAGCAAAATATATAGAATGAGTTGTATTAGAGTTGCTGTATTTTTTTTAACACAAAATCATTTAGTCCATGGAGTCTGCATGGCTGATATGAATGAAATATTAATTGATTTTATTAAGAGAAGGACAATTTTTTCGATGAAGTTTTAAGCATAGAGTTTAATTACTTGTGGCTCCATGGTCTTAATTTTTAAATAAAATAAATTATTATAGTATTGTGATAAATGAAATGAATGGGAGAAAGTTATGAATGAAATTCTGTTTTTATAGAGAAATCCAGGCGTGTTATTTTTCTATGACGTCATTTGAATTAATTTCAGTTGTTTTCGATGAAGTTTTCAAATATAATAAATTATCGTAGTATTATGCTAGTTTTAAAAATATTACCGTGGAATGTATCGCATTTTAGAGATATTTTAACCAGGCAATTTATATTTCAATGCCGTCATTTGAATGAAGTTCATTTTTTTCAATGAAGGTTTAAGTTTTCAAATATAATAAATTAATGTAGTATTGTGATAAGTTTTAAAATATTACCGAGGAATGTATTGCATTTTCGACTTTTTTAAATA
This sequence comes from Amaurobius ferox, assembly GCA_951213105.1. Classification (NCBI taxonomy): domain Eukaryota; kingdom Metazoa; phylum Arthropoda; class Arachnida; order Araneae; family Amaurobiidae; genus Amaurobius; species Amaurobius ferox. The sequence goes on from OX578148.1 coordinate 65,362,800, forward strand.
AAATTGCATTGAAGTTGGAAAGAGTTTCATAATCAATACTTTAAGCATGATTGATTTTTCTTGTTTTACCTACCGAGAAATTTCTGCGTTGAAAAGAAAATGATTCATACCTAACAAAAAATTAACAAATTTTCGTTCAAGAAATTTTTACTCTCCCTGCAATACATGGTAATGTATAGGAAAAGTATTGAAATCATGTCGAAAATCCCAGCTCTGGTTTTCGACGGATCTACATATTTTGGACCTTTAGAATACGAAAAAATTATTTTTAGCCGTGACGTCTCTCTCTCTCTCTCTCTCTCTCTCTCTCTGTGTGTGTGTGCAGAGTTTGTATACACTCTAGCTCAAAAACTAATTGACCAAATTTTATACAATTTTATAAATTAGTCACTTGTGGGTGAACCTGGTGCTGATTATATTTTAGGATGATTTAGGATAAAATAATTTGCCTTTTTGCGAAATGGTCCGCAAAAATTGTCTTTATGCACTCTAGCTAAAAAACTTATAGACTAAATTTCACAAAATTTCGTAGATAAGTTACTTGTGAATTACCCTGATGTTGATTAGATTTTGGTACGAATCAGGAAAACTCCTGCCTTTTTTTTTTTTTGCGAAATGGCCTGCAAAAATTGTCAAAATCTAAAATAAAAGATTATGCTTAAATATATCAATTAAATGCTTGTTTTATACGTAAATTGCATAGATGAAAGACCACCCTCGTTAACTAGCCGTTCTCGAGATATTTTAATTTTTTCTCAGTTTCACTACGACACGTTTAAAAATAAATCTTTACCAAATTAAAACGAAAATTGAACTAAAAGTGCAAACTCAGTGTAATTTAAAATAATTATGGGTGTTATTTTGTAAAATTCAATTACTGAAGAAATAAGCAGGACGTGAATATGAGGAAAAGTCATGTACTTCCCACATCATTTTGTTTTTAAAAATAAAAGTACTTCACATTATAAAATAAGAATTAAATGAATAGATTGTTATTCCTGTAATCCATTACCTTAATACTGCTGTGTATAAAATAAATGAATACCATCCTCCATGTTATTCCAAGTCCACCTTTCTACATTTTTCATTTTATAAGATCTTTACGTACGTGAGCAATGATAACGCAAATTTATAGGTACTTCGCAGTCTTAAATGCCACATAAAAGAGCAAAATTGGAGTTTAAGAATAAACACACTTATATATGATAAAGCTCAACAGACAAGATGCCCATAACATTATTTTTATTTCTTCCTAGCGGGCTCATTTAAAGACATATTTTCCTCCTCCAAATAAAGTAATAAATAATAGAAGCTCTTTTTGTTTATACTTTATGAAGTATGTTTTGCGATATGTTTATGGTGGCAATTTCGGTGTTCTTCGTGGAGATTAAAATTTTAAGTGTTTTAAATAATGATTCAATTGGCGGGTTTGTATGGGATTGTATCAGAGCTGTATAAATAAATTCTACTCCATAAAATAACGCTAAATGCAAATGTTTTGTCATATTTGTGTTAGATATAAAAAGTCTTAGAGTTGACATCTTGGCGCAAATCTGAGAGCTTTGAAACAATAAGTTTTGTAATACAGCAGAAGCAATTTTTTCTTATCTACCATTTTTTATTAAAACAAACTGGGAAGTACTTTCAATATTTCTATAAATTACAATCCTAAGACTACGGAGTTTTAGGTTTGGATTGTACAAAATATGCAGACTCAGATGCCGCAATAACTTAACTTCGATATAATTTTTATGTCTTACCTTTATATCATTTAAGAAATAACTCTATACTAGTATTTAAGACTGTCAAGCCGATCCGGTGGTCGAGCGGTCAGGGGCATGCGTTTCCGTCTGATCGCTGGATTGCCGGGTTGCGGGTTCGAATCCCGCCAGATGCCATGGATGTTGTCATGTCGAGGCCAAGTCAGACTTACGCGCTTCGGGGAGCCTCTATAAAAAGTGAAGCTGCAAATCTCTTCCCCTTCACCATGAGATACCCTGGGGGGTCTTGTGGACGTGGTGTGTAGGCGCTCCTTCACCACGGAGGAATTAGTATCGAGCGAACGAAAACTGTCAAAGGCATTGATACTAATACTTTTAGAAAAGTAAGCTGAGACATTTTTTAATAAGTTTCATTTTGTTGACACTGTATGGTGCTTACCGTTGAAAATACAGGGTGGGTTTAAAGTCGCACACATTAAAGTTCGTTTCACTGCTGGAAGTTGATGAACGTTACTGCTGGTAACAACAGGGCGGTGCGGCTTGTCTCACATCAAACAGCATTATCCATCTTTTAACTAATTTTTTCGGTGAGCGCAAAATTTTCCACTGATTATAGCCCCCTCGCTCCCCAGATTTATCACCCCCTGATTTCTTCCTATGGGAGTATCTGAAAAATGTGGTTTACGTGAATAATCCACACACGATTGCTGAGCTGAAAACGAACATCACAACAGTCATTTCAACATCAATACTGCCATGCTCCGCAGAGTCTCATGAAATCTGGTAAAAAGAACAAGCCTTTGCATTCGCGGAACAAGACGCCATTTTCAATATTTATTGTAACACCTAAAGTTTGTGTGCTGAAAGTAAAAGGTAACATTTCAACTGATCTCTGTCATACTTTATTTTCATTTAAATTCTTATGCTGGTACTTTTACGGGTAGTTAAACTTTGATGTGCGCGACTTTAAACTCACCCTGTAGTTTTCTCAAATGAAAACATTGATCCAGTTAGGTTCTGCCACATGGTAGAATTTCTGCTTTTTATGTCCCTGCTGGGGGCATCGTGAGGGTTATGAGAAACTTCACCTGTTCTCTCTATCTATACAGAAAATATTCAGTCTTCTAGGTTTCCAGGGGACTTCTGGAGGGTCTGACATTTTAAAAAAAATCTCCACGTTCCCGGAGGTGATTCAAAAATCCGGCTGTCTTAAGTTATGTCCGATAGTTCATACTATAAGTATTCAAAGATCCAAACTTTTAGGTCAACAAAGGGACTATTGGAGGGGTCTGGGAAATTTTTTTCGAACCCCCTCCCATCCTGATTTTCTCCCTTCCTGGGGAGAAAATCTAAAAGCCGTCTGCACCGTAAACGACTCTATAAATGTGCAAAAATTTAGTGTTCTGGCTCATTGAAAAGACTTTTGGAAGATCTAGAAAGACAAGAACACGTTAGGCAATTATACAGTGATTAGTGATTATGTAAATCTTAAATAATAAAAGATAAATAGTATGCATCTTTGTGTCTGTGTGCCTATCTGTGCAAATCGTAGCAAAAAAGAGCAAAAGTCATGCTATGTACAGTTTCGAAATTCTATTTAAAGATACTTCCGGACAGGTCCCAAGATACCTCCTATTTTATTTTTTATTTTTATTTCATTTTGTTTTCTAGTAATGAATGGTTAATTGGGACTTTGAGAAACTTTCGACCATTTTGCTTCAAAAGAATCCAAAAGAAGCGAAATTTATAATATCTCATCTTTTGCAAACTGGTTGGTGCGGCAGTTTAAAATAACATTAAAAATCCACTTTCAATCGAACTTAATCAATCTTATAACCATTCGCTTTAAGTTCGATATACAGCCATATTCCATCAATAATGGTAGAGTGTACAATAATCATATGATTCATATAATAATTACCTGAGTTAAGATTATATTCAATAGAGAATTTTTTTACTTTATTTAGATTCTTAGAAAAGGAATTTTAATGGATTGGTTTAGTAAGAAGATCGCACTTTACGGGACAGTCAGAGGTGGATTCGTGAACTTATTAAAGACAGAGCTTTTCCATGAAAGGCCGAGTTGATCGCTTTTTTGACAAAGCATTGCCAAGTAGTATAATCGTCCAGTGTATCAAGGAGTGCTCGTCCCGGGGCATGACTAACCACATTATTTTTACCTGGTTATGTTCATATGACGACATGGGAATTAAGAGCGGGCGACTTTTGCTCTCTGGTTCTCAAGAGAAACCGAATTTGTTAACTTCGACTGTCATCTTATTCCAACGACGTCACTGAATTTCATTGGACGTCACTAGATCCTGTGTGCACAGCTAAATTTAAATTATTTGCACGAATTGTTTATGCCATGATATTGCCACTTCAAAATTGACAAACTATTTTTAACTATAATAATGCATGTGTTATGGAAACACCTCTCAAAGTTTGCTCTGGGCCGTGACATCACGAATGACGAATCTTAGTTCCAATTACGCCAAGCTGACAATTTTTTCATTAGTTGCCGAGCTGAGTGCTTAGCCTTATATTAAAGAACCTTGCATTGTACCGCCTGACAGATACCGGATACTTGGATCGAAGAAGACAACCACCATTATTGAGCGAACCTTGCAAAGCAACCTTATACAATATGAGTAAAATGAAGCTGTTACAAAACTTTTCTTACATAAAGTAAAAGATCAAGAGTGTCAAGTTTCATTCAGATTTTTCCTTAATATTCAGATACCCCTAAGTTACGTGTGTCAAATTGTACCTAATAGAACACTGAAAATATTCATATAACACTTGTGATGATGCAATGTTACGGATATAGATACATATTTCAATTTACTATTCTTGAATTTGAATATAAAGTAGGTCTACAAATTACTAAAGTAACATTACATGCATTTCAGCATCATCCAAAGGAACAATGTATTTCAAAAGCGTGTATGTAAACACAAAGTTTTACAAAGGTGTATTTGTTCTTGTGTTATCGTATCCACACTTCACCTCACCTACACTGACAGACAGATATCATTTAGAAAAATGTTCATAATGAATTCAAAGGATTCATAAAACGAGCTTAGCCGTCGAATTCTCGAATTAGAAAAATTTCGAAAATATAATAATTTTTCTATGCAGAAATATGAATATACAAAAATAAAGAATCTGAAAAAGGGTGAGATATCAAAATGACGAAATATGAAACTTCAACCTCAATAGAATGGTCTAATTACCCAGTCTACAAACTGGTTAAACCCGATTATATAACCGTAGTAAGGGCGCGTTAAATATGTGGGTTCGAAAGTCCTTCCAGAGGTTGCTGATAGGGGAAGGAGGGTACGGTCCCTATGGTTGCCACCCTCACTGTATTCCAGTCTGAATTGGGTGGCACTTCCTGGCCATCCAAGCAGATCCAAGCAGTCCGGCACCTTACACCACCGGACGGTCTGGGTCAAAGAAGCAGAATGTATAACCTAACTTATGCAATACGCATAAAATAGTGTAAAACAGGTTAAATAGAAACAATGAATAACTTTATTGACAAAGTACAAAGCTATATATTACAAGAACTCCTTAAAAGCAGAAAAACATTTATCTTTGTAAAAAGTTAAATGATATGAGTGTATTTAAAGCAAACCATCCTATAAAACAAAAAATATAGCAATACACAACAAAATACACAACAAAACGAAAAACAATTTTATAAATGAAAAAGTAACAAATTAATATTCATTGTTATTAGAAACGAACTAATTTAGTGGTAGGAAAGCAGTTAATTTTTGTTTAAATATAATTGTTACTGGAGCAATAAAAATACTAAGACGATTTTCTTGGGATAATAATTCTTCCTTGTACATCTACTCCAACAAATATTTAACTATAACTATAAAATGTAAATCTAACAAGTTTTTGTTTTAATAAGCATTAAAGATAATTTGTCTAAATCTAAACAGCACTTAAATGCATCTCAATCACTTCTTTTAGAAAAAGAAACCCAGATCTCTATTTATTAATATTCTAAAATAAGGAAAAATAGTGGTTGTTATTAAATAGTCATTGGTATTTACTATTAATAAAAGAAAATATTTTAATTTTTAGTGCCATTAAAATTTCATCCAAAAATTCTAAAACAAGATTTAATAGATTAAATGCTATTCAATGATTCCTGCATACAGTTTAACACAAAATCAAACAATCGGTTTACAATTTCAATAATCCATTGCTCTGTACAAAGAATAAATGCAAAAATTGATATATTTAAGCTTAACTCTAGATGCAACATAAAAGAATATTTTTATCGCGTGGAATTCTTTGTATTGATTGCCATCGGAGGTAGATGTAAGCCGAATACTAAAAGAAACTGTCACACATGATCACAATATATTGATGCAAGACGCGATGAAGAGCACAACACGATAAATTTTCTTTATAGTCCTGCAACTGGAGAAAAAAATTGTAAAAAAGTAGTGTAAAAAAGTATTTCCTTTCCAGTATCTTTATGGGTGATTAATCTTATTTTAAAGAGAGAAATGGCACAGCATGCTATTCCAGGGCTGCGGACATGCTGTTTTTAATTTTGTACTCCACATATTCTGTGTTTTTGTAAAAAGTATAGGATATACTGTGGACAAAGGATATTTAACTCGCTGCTCATAGCACACATTTGGCCGGTTCAGTAATTTTCTGCGACCCACTGAAGAAATTTAAAGAATTTCCCTTCTCTCCTCTTCTATATTTTTTTTGCATATGACAATATTTGATTTTTAATACTTTATTATTGCTACATTATAATTCACTGAGGAATGGAAAAATAGAGTTTCTAAACTACTAACAAAGCACTTGTGCAAAAGTTGATTCCAAAAAAATCTGTGTGTTTAAACCGCCGTTAAAATATAACTTAATACACTGTGTTGCAAAAAATATATGCTACCATAAGAAATTGAGATATAGCCGCAAAACTCGTCATGTATTACCGTGTGTGGAGATAAGAATTTGGAAGCAGGCTTCCATGACATTTTAGTATCTGGTAAATCATCCCCTGGACGCTATATAAGCCATTATATGGTGCTGCAAAGAGTCAATTAAGCTGCTTATGTCCTTCTGCGGAAGATTGTCGTCACTAATGTTGCAACCGGCAATGGCATTCTGAGAAGGCTGCCATTTCAGTGGCTTTAAATACACGTTTGGCAGTTTTATCTAACTCTTCACTTTACGGTTTAAAATTTCTCTCTGTGTTTACTTATTTGATTATGCCGATCTTAGAGCCGATCTTAGTGCCGAGCCATTGGGGTTTGCGGCTCAAAAAATCTAAATCGGCTAAAACGGCTGAAGTTTGGGACGCCGACGATGAACACGTGCGGGGGCAACGATCTTTAAAATTGCATAATGGAATATTTACACTTATATTTATAATTAATCATAAAATATTACTTTGTTGTTCCATATCCATGCTGGGGGCTTCGATGCACCTAGTCATCATTTGTCAATCCTTTGTTAGAAAGACTCTCCTAGGAGGTCCAATTACTACTAAACATAATGTTGAACAAAGTACATAAAAGGTACTCAAAAAATAATTAAAATAAAGCAACGGACAAGACCTATGGCACCAAATAATTCACAATTCCGCATGAAGAGAATACTGTGCTATGTGTCGCCTCCTGTTTTGATTACATTCAAATTTCTATATTTTATACAATTTTAAAGTGAAAGTTTTATTTTTTTCATCCATTTTCCCTTCATTTATATTCATCCAACCTTTTATTGTTGAAAACGCTGTTGCCATCTCAATATGCCAATATTTAAATGATCTTAAGTAATTAAACATAAACTTGTTCAGAGCTCAAATACTGAAACTATCGTTGAGATGTTCGTTACCGTTAGCTATAGCTATCGATAGATTTTAAGTGTCTTATTGTTGAAAATATATAACTGTATATTTACTCTTCTTGAAGGGGAGAAGCTCTTCTTGAAGGGGAAAGGATTGAAAAACGAGATTCTGTGGTTATAGAGCGTCAGCGAACAAGAAGAGGGAAACAAATTACCATAATCCGCCTGCATAGCAGGTGGGACTAAGGAGCTCATGCAGCGATCTCAGGTTATTGAGCAGCAGTAAGAAGGAAGTAAAGTCACGAGTTCCGAAGGCTTGCAGGCGTCAGAGAGCAGAAGGTATGAGGACCGTTTTGTACAGCAATCGGGTTGAAAGAGCTGGGGTCAGTGAGTACTGGCGAATAACAGATGGACCCCAACAGGCGCATTATGCCTGCATAGTAGGCGGTACAAAACATCTCACGAAGCAACCTCAACGGTAAGGGGTACGACTCGCGACGAGAGCGAGGTGGGTGTTAGAGCGTTTACTGGAAGAAACGGAGACCCCTAATATATTAAATACAAATTTTAGGAAACATTCTTGTAGGTTTCTGATCTTACTGCTAATTGTTTTCTAAAGCATTGTATTCTTAATTTATCTATTTTTAAAGAATCCGCCTGAGCCCCTTGTCTTGTGAGGCATCCTCAGCTGTGGCTTATACAACTTATGTGTAAATTCAGTAATCTCTCTGACGCCCTTTTACCAAAAATTATAATACTAATTCATAAATTTTATTCGTACATGAATATTTTAAAAGAAATAAATTATTTTGACAGCTGGTGCAAAAATAAACACATATTGCCAATAAAATACATTTCGAATAAATTTTAAATCTTCGAACTGTTATTATATCTATAACACAATAGTTTTACATATGATTTATGATGCCTTCTCTCTGAACTTTGCTATTTCAATATCGCCTATACGGTGTAAATGAAACATTGAATACATCTTTATAAATACTGCATAAGAAAGGATAATGATTAAAGTTCAGTCATGTTTTCTCGCTTCAGAGCATTTTATTTCATGAATTTTCTAAAAGCAATCATTTTTTATTCATAATAATTTTCAGATCATTCACCAAACTTTAATGTTTTTCTCCTATAAAGTCCTCAACGATTAATAAACATGTCATAAATATTATTTAAGTATCTTTATTCTTGAAAGCATCTACATATACGCTATACAATACGTAAAATATATTTTTCTCGGTATTAAAAAGCATTAGATGCAATAAAAGACTGAAAAAATTATTTTCGGTTCTATGGGCTTCCGATTTCTAATGTGAAAATCTTAGGACGCGGAATATGGAGTAAAGCAGGAAAGAAATGTGGCAAGGATGAAATGAAATTATGTAATGGAAGTGCCACTATACTTGCACAGTCAAACTGCATGTATAGTTACACTTCCATTACATAATTTCGTTTCATCCCTGTCATATTTCTTTCAGGATTTACTCCATACTCTGTGTCCTAAACTCAATACAGGGGTTGAGTTCTGATCTACATGAATTAGGAAGCACTGTCCCGGCTGTCCATACAGTTAGTCCATAGATCTTAATAAATTGGGTAACACTGTCCAGTCAGTCCATACAGTTAGTCCATGGATTTACATGAATTGGGCGACACCGTCCCGGCTGTCCATACAGTTAGTCCATCGATTTACATGAATTGGGTGGCACTGTCCCGACTGTCCATACAGTTAGTCAATAGATCTACATACATTGGGTTGCACTGTCCCGGCTTGTCGATACCTTAAACTTTCGGGTAGGTCGAACATTCAGGGTATGAAGACTATTGTGGTAAAAGAATAGAAAGAACTGCTATTATTAATTATAATAATATTGTTAAATTAAACTTAATATACATGGTCGTAAATTACTCGTATAGTGGTACTTATTTATTGTAGTACATTGCTTTGTTGTGCCGCTATATAAAACCCTCCAATTATTTAACTCTCGCGCGAGTTCTGTAAAAAAATTATTAATTAATATAGTACTAAATGGATCACACCATTTTAACTTTAACAATAAAACATTTATTAAAAACATAAATACTCAATTATTCAATTGCAACAAGTAATCATATTATTTCGGCGGAGGGAACGTGTGAGACCAGTATGAAAAAAATTACTTTAAATGTGTCTACGACCTTTGATTACTGATGAACACATACCTTCAAGTCTGTCTTGAACTTTGATCATATATCAAAATGCTTGCGTCAGTAATTTGTACTTGCCATAACTCTAGGTGTTTGGCTCCTTCTCGTACTACTGATTGCACTGCACACATCAATAGATCTAGCCATTATTTTTGGAATATCTACGGAACACTCTACATCTCTAGTCGTCGTGCTATATTTTCTAAGTTATCATGTCGACCGTATATCTATCTATCTATATGCAAGTCATCGTTGTTATATCATAATGTTGCCCGAGTATCAGCACAAGTATTCTCTTAAGTCACAGGTTGTGGTTCTTTTTCCCTCGAGGGTGTCACTCCCCCTTTGCTTTCATTTGCCGCATCCAGTGTGACGCAACAAGCACCTTCTCCATTGGTTAATCATTTATCCAATATCGTTACATGGCATCCTCGTAAGGGCCCGCTCGACCCCCTCTGTCTTGACACTCCTGGTTTATGGTTTTATCTGACCTTTAGGCTCACATGCTGTAAAACCTGGCGCCATCCAGACTAGAAGTATTGTTCGATGTTTCGGACACAATAAATATGCACATAAAACTGTCTCACCAAAGTGTGTGATCTATTTCTGGTCTCACAACTATATATAAAATACAATATGTAGTTTTTATCTGAATGTATAACTGTGCATCGACACCTGCGCTATACTCCAGAATGTGTTAATGCTTGCGTCGACCGCACACTATCGACCGATGGATTGATTTTAAAGGTTACATTCAAACACTTTATCGTCGATAAATCCGACGTATATGGTTCGATTAAAACAAAGGAGGTTTGGGAGAGCCCAGTGGTTAAGGTACGAGAATTGCACTCGGACGACCCAAGTTCGATTCCCGGCTCGGCCCAAACTGTTCCAATGTTCACACAGGGTAAGATAACTTTAAATATGTGGAACTGTTCCCTCCTTCCCCTGCCACCATCCGAGAGGCTAGTGGTAGGGGAAGGAGGGATCAGTCCCTATGAATGCCGCCCCCACTGTGCTCCGGTCTAAATTCAGTGACACTGCCCTGCAGTCTAAACAGAATTTCGTGTAGGTTGGACGGTCTGGATCGAAAGAAAAAAAGCTTAAAACTAATGAAATTGCATTCTATAATTCTATCAAAAGTGTATAAATTTCCAGATAAAGATAAATAAATAAAAATTTAAGAAACCAAACAATATCGAAACCTTTACTTTTCCCTTGTACCATCGTCACATCAACCTTTCCTATTCAAAATATACGAAAGGGGCAATGTTTCACATTAAACTATAATGAATAATAGAGTTACTCTCAATGTTTATTTTTAGGGGGAGGGGGTGCATATTCATCATATGATATTGTTATAAAAACCTGATTTAATTTTTTTTCGTGCTTTGGTTCAATCCCTACTGAAAAACACTTTTTACAGGTATTAATAGTCATTTATCAGTCCAAATCTCTTGAGCATGGCGGCAAATTCGGCAAAATAGCCCCAACCTGGCATTTTTCACGAATTTTGGAAATTTTTAGAACAGAGATGATTTTACTAAAATTTTCCGAGTTACTTAAGGGTATTATTTTTTTAAGGGGGGGGGGGGGGGGGGTAATATTCCGTAGAGGGTACCTATGGAGGTCATTAAGGAGAGAGAAAAGTTACGGATAAGAATAAAATTGAATTATGAATAAACGTCAGTGTTTTGACAAAACGATTTTCTAATTTGCGAATTAGTTGAACCTTTAATTGCTGTTTTATTGTTTATGGCGGAGGTTTGCTAGATAGATGAATAGTTATTTAATTCCTGTTCTTGTTAACGTGTCTATAGTTGCTTTAAATAGGGCTTCAAATATCTAGAAGTTCGGACTCATTCTTATACTCTGAGAACAAACACATCCAGCAATTTATAGGATAACATTATCCTCAGCATTACAATATTTTTCATAATCTGGCACATAAACGGGATTTACGGCGAATATATTTAATATATGCCAGATATTTAACAATTAAGTCTTCTAGCTTCAGTATATCTTTAAACAATGCAACTAAAATCATTAAGTGCAGTACACATGTCTAAATGTTCTTTATTCATAGGTCGTCCAGAATTACGTAAAGTACAATTTGGTGAATTCTAAAGTTCAATTTACTTAACGTATTTACGTATATGAAACAGTATATAAAGTAATATATATAACGTAACGGATTTACGTATATAAAACATTTTGTTGTTCATTAAATGTCTTTAGTTGAGAAATTGTGATCGTAAGACCGCGTAAATATATCAATTATATATAGTCATATCCATAAAACCCATCTAAAGAGGGACGTTAATGCCAGTTCTTCGATGATTAAAGTTTCTTTTTACAATAGTAACCGAACAATTTAACTCTTCAAGAAAGATTCAGAAGTTGATGCATGTCTAAATAATTCCAAAACAAATATTTACGCACGCCCATGGTTTCTATTCACGATAGCCATGGTTTCTATTCACGATGGCCATGGTTTCTATTCACGATGGCCATAGTTTCTATTCACGATGGCCATGGTTTCTATTCAAGATGGCCATACTTTCTATTTGCGACGTCCATGGTATCTATTCACGATGTCTATGGTATCTATCTATTCGCGAAGTCCATGGCTTCTATTCACTATGTCCTTGGTTTTTATTCACAATGGCCATGGTTTCTATTCACGATGTCCATGGTTTCTATTCACGATGTCCATGGTTTTCATCCACGATGTCCATAGTTTCAATTCACGATTAATTAGAAACTGTTTGATATATATCCTGTTTAAAAAGTTTAGGAATGGGGTGAACGTGCAGATCATAAGTTACACTTAGACCAAAAATCTGTAGGAGAATGTAGGGTCCCCTGTTAATACGTATAAAAGAAAATATAATTGTGTCAGTGGATCAATGGATTAAAGTGCCGCCCGTCTACGGTGATTTGATTTTCCGTTGAGACAAAATTCTTTAGAAATAAATCATAATATACACGATTTAATGCTATATAAACACTATATAAATGTTTAAATAAAATACAGTAAATATTTGCAACAAATAAATACAAAATACATAAATTACATTTTTAATAAATTTGATTTTTAAAAAACTCACATTCTGCAAAAATGATCTTAAATATGATTAATAATATTCTCAAATAGTCTGTTATAGAAATATATTATACGTGGAAAATACGAACATCTTAAAAGGTCTTTACAAATTAATGCAACAGTAAAAAAAAAGATGACAGCTAAGTTCAGTCTTGTTTTCAAGTCTCAGAATGCTTTATTTTATTTAAAATTTCCATAAAAAAAAGCATATTCGATCAAAATAATTTTCGATCCATTCTTAAAATATTATTGTTCGTTGTCCGTAAGCCTTCCAAACATTCAAGCCACTAATAAAAATATCATAAATATTTTTAAGTATCTTCGCTGAATTACATAAAACACGCGTTGATGTACTTAAATTCATTTATCTTGGCATAAAATTGAATAAGATACAATAAAGAAGCTGAAGAATTAATTTTATATCCTGCTGCTCATTTTGTTTATTATTTGTACGTGGTTAACCCAATTTATCATATTCTGAATATTAGTATGGGATAGGATTGTCTAAAACTTATTTTTTTCGTAAATATTGAAAGCAATTTTTTTAGCCATTGTTATACAAGATTTTCGGAAAAAGTAGTAACGGCCTTTACATCGAAAAGTATTGATCCCATATATATATATATATATATATATATATGCAATTAATAAGTTTATTTTAGTAAAATCCACAGTTTTATTAAAACTATCTACAAATCAATAATTGGATGATCTTTTCGGATGATATTTTGAGTCAATTGGATGGTATTTAAGGAAAAAGTAAATGTTTAACTGTCAATTTGATGGAATTTATGGAAAAATCAAATGCTTAACTTTTAGCACTGGACCCGCAAAATAAAAGTTCCTTCTAAGTTTTCCTTGCGTCTTCTTTGATAAAAAAGCTAAAAGTTCAACATACTTAAAACAAAAATACACAAAGATATTAAAAAAAAATAATTTACTGGCTTACATTTTATCTTAGATGCATTCTATTGCAATTCCAGAATGAAATTCAAACCAGTTTTTGCTTTACATAACTTAAAAGCATTTTGAAAGGAAAATATGAAACAACAATTTAAAATTTAGTTATTGTTTTCAGACATTCCCATTTGTGTTTAAGCCAAATTGGCAATAAATTGCCAAATTTGGCAAACCTCCTCCAAACTTCAGCATGTGGCAACCCTAGATTCACGTTATAGGAAAGGTTGTTAGTACGGGTGTTTTCTCTGTCTGGTTTGCGAAAGAGACGAAAGTCAGAAGGGGGAGGGGAATAAACTCCAGAGCATTTTAGAAGTTCGTACCAATATACATCATTTTATCACTGTGAAAGAAGTAAATTCATTGTATTATATAGGGAAAGTTATGTGCTGCTCATATCAGATGTTCATTTTTAAACTGTAGGGTTAGGTTTGTACGGAACCTTGCTACCCCAGCCGGGAATTGAACACTTGATCTCCAAACTGGCCAGTCGACACTCTACCGTTGAGCTACTGGGACGAAATTGCAAGCTCTTATTGTCGAAGTGAACTCTGCATTCTCCACTCTCTAATGTTAGATTGGTGTGCAAATGACGATCTGACTGGCCACCTCCTGATATTTTGATCTCAGGTTATCCTTCTGCTACTATTATTTTTACTCGGGTTAGTATCCTGCGTGTTCGGTATCCTCTCAATTTGAAATTGGCGCTCAATCTTCCAGAGTACACTGAATCCGTACTAGTCGTACTAGGGCCACTTTCAGACCTCCGACGAATTGGGGTGTCAAAAAATGTTTCTTAAAATGCTGGTATCTATGTGTTGTGGGAAAAGTTATTTCTTACGGTTCTGCTATATGGGGTAAAAAACTAAAAAAAATGCAAATAAAAAAACTTCTTTCACTCCAAAGGATCTTCCTTCAAAAAATCTGACCAGGCTATCGTACAACATCTAATATCTCCTTATTTTCCTTCACTGGTATTCCCCCCATTCATTTTGCAGTTTCTATCCTCTGTAATAAATTTAATTTTTGGAAACAAAAAATTGATTCCTTTTCTTCTCCCTCCCTCCCGCCTCCCTCTGATTTTGATTTCCTTGTTCCTTTCTCTAACTTTCACACCTCTAAATGGTCCGTAAATTTAGTTAACAGAATGGATAAAAACTCTGCCATTTATAATATATATACTGATGGTTCAAATATTAACAATAACACTGGTTTTTCAGTCTGTATTTTTAAACATGATGTTCTGGAAAAGGTTCTCTCCTATAAACTTGACAACAGGAATACAGTATTTCAAGCCAAACTTACTGCTATTTCCTTTGCTATTGACTGGGCTTCCTCTAATAATACCCCTGTTAATATTTTTTCGGATAGCCTCTCTTCAAGCTCTTAACTCAATAAAAAATAAATCTAATTATCTTAACTCCATTAAATACAAAGCTCTCCTTGCCAAAAACCTTGTCAATATTTCTTGGGTAAAAGCTCACAATAACATATCTGGAAATGAAATTACTGATTACCATGCCAAAATTGCTGCTATCTCTGGTTCCCCTCTTACTATTCCCTTTCCTTACTCGCTCCTCTCAAAATTTTGTAAATCTCATATTCTTAAACTTTGGCAAAATTATCTTAGTGATTACATTTCCACCAGGACTGGTGATCCGGCTAGAATCCTGTCTTACCTCCCTATCGTGAATCCTAATTTACAAATTTTTAATAAATATCTCATTTACTTTCTTACTGGTCATGGCCCCTTTCTTGATTACTTATACTTTTTCAAAATTAAATCCGCCTCTAACTGTATTTGCAATAAATTCGGTGACGTTGACCATTACATTTTCGATCGTCCTTTTTCTAAAAAATTTCATCTCTGCAAACCTTCCCTCTCTAATAAACCAATTTGGTTCTCCAAAGTTCGTTCAAATCCCTCTTCAGTAGATAAAATTAAAAACTGTATTCTTGTTTCCATGGAAATTTCTAATAAAGTGACCTAAGATTATGAGTAGATTCTGCTCTCATTTAATTTTGATCAATGAATCCCTTTATTTCATTCTTATTAACTTATATGAACTTATTGTGTTCCCTCTATTTTTTTTTCTTTAAAAAAAAAAAAAAAAAAAAAAAAGCTATGTTAACTGTTCTTATTTTTTTGGATCTTTCTTTTTCTTTTGACACTTTTTTGTATTCTTTCTTATTTTTCTTTTCTAAATTTTATTCTAAATTTCTGTTTTTCTTTTCACACACCAATTTTTTTTTTCCTTTTCATATATTTTCTTTTTATATATTTTCTAAATTTTACTTTTAAAATTTTATTATTTTCTTTCATTTTAATCTATATTTTATTATGTTATTATACCTCACTCTAAATATTAGTTTTCAATGATCTTTTTATCTATATTCGCAATAACCATTTTCCCATTTTTGTAAAATGGACGTACTTGTCAAGTTCAAATATAATGTAAAACTGTTTAATCACAATATTTATTAAAAATTGTGATATTTTTAGACCTAAATAAAAGTTCGTTTGGTGGGATGGTAGACCTTGGGTGCCTCCTGAATGCAGGAGGTATCCTTTCCCGGCCGTGCAGATAGCTACTCTAAACCCAATATGTGAGTCGCACGGTCTGGGGTCTTCAGACCTCCGACGTCTAAAAACCTAAAACAAATGCAAATTAGCGTGCATCTGCCCAGACTCACGTGCATCTTCTTATTTTCCCTCACTGGTATCCCCCCCCCATGCATTTTGCAGTTTCTACCCTCTATAATAAATGTACTTTTTGGAAACAAAACATTGATTCCTTTTCTTCTCCCTCCCTCTTGCCTCCATCTGATTTTGATTTCCTTGTTCCTTTCTCTAACTTTCACCCTTCTAAATGGTCCATAAATTTAGTTAACAAAATGGATAAACACTCTGCCATTTATAATATATACTGATACTGTATATACTGATGGTTCAAATATTGACAATAACACTGGTTTTTTAGTCTGTATTTTAAAACATGATGTTATATAAAAGGTTCTCTTCTATAAACTTGACAATAAGAATACAGTATTTCAAGCTGAACTTACCGCTGTTTCCTTTGCTATTGACTGGGCTTCCTCTAATAATACTCCTGTTAATATTTTTTCCGATAGCCTCTCTTCCATTCAAACTCTTAACTCAATAAAAAATAAATCTTATTATCTTAATTCCTTTAAAGCCAAAGCCCTCCTTGCCAAAAACTTGTCAATATTTCTTGGGTAAAAGCTCGCAATAATAAAACTGCAAATGAATTGCCAATTACCATGCCAAAATAGCTACTATCTCTGGTTCCCCTCTTACTATTCCCTTTCCTCACTCACTTCTCTCAAAATTTTGTAAATCTCATATCCTTAAACTTTGGCAAAATTATCTTAATGATTATATTTCCACCAGGACTGCTGATCTGTCTAGAATCATGTCTTACCTCCCTATCGTGAATCCTAATTTACAATTTTTATTAACACTTTACAACAAAGTTTAAAAGTGTTTATGACTTTGTACATTCTGTCTGTCTGTCTGTTAGCACTATAACTGCCGTAAAAATGACTTAATCAAAATGAAATTTTAGTATGTTGTTCAGACGGTCTGTAGGACCTATGGGAATATAAATGAATAATATCACCCAATTAGTTTTGGATTGAACCCGGGTTGAAAAAATGAAATATATTGAGCCCTATGGGACCTAATTTTTCAACCATTTTTAAGCGGATTTAAAATTCACAAATTGCTTCGAAAATTCTAGGTAATATTCAAATTGTTCCATAAAATAAAAATAAAAAAATTCAGCGAAATATATTCAGTAGTTTTTTAAATAAAAATTAAAATAATAATAACACCTCTTGCCTGAAGCGATCACGTGACCATGATATGAAAAGATCACGTGACACACTTTAAAATGATATATAGCATCCATCTTGTCTCAAAATCATGATTTTTAAAGTTCTTTTTAATTCATATTGAATGTTGTATCCATCCTAAAACCACTTTAACTTTGCTTAAATTCTGTTCATCTACATACTGAAACAATGCAATTACAATATATTTGAGTTTAAATGCTCATCCAAATTTGATTATTTCTACAACGAAGCCTATTTTTCACCTATGTAAAATGTAAACAGCAAAATATGTAGAATGAGTTGTATTAGAATTGCTGTATTTCTTTAACACAAAATCATTTAGTTCATGGAGTCTGCATAGCTGATATGAATGAAATATTCATTGATTTTACAAAGAGAAGGACGATTTTTTTCGATGAAGTTTTACGCATAGAGTTTAATTACTTGTAGCTCCATGGTCTTAATTTTTAAATAAAATAAATTATTATAGTATTGTGAGGAATGGCATGAATGGAAAATTATTTATGAATGAAATGCTGCTTTTATAGAGAGAGCCAGGCGTGTTATTTTTTCTATGACGTGATTTGAATAAATTTCTGTTGTTTTCGATGAAGTTTTCAAATATAATAAATTATCGTAGTATTATGATAATTCTAAAATTATAACCGAGGAATGTATCACATTTTAGAGATGTTTAAACCAGGCAATTTATATTTCAAGGCCGTCATTTGAATGAAGTTCATTTTTTTCAATGAAGTTTTAAGTTTTCAAATATAATAAATTAATGTAGTATTGTGATAAGTTTTAAAATATTACCGAGAAATGTATTGCATTTTATACATGTCTAAAATAATTGCATTGAAGTTGGAAAGTGTTTCATAATCAATGCTTTAATCATGATTGATCTTTCTTGTATTTTGCATATATAGATTCAATTTCATATTTTTTGTAAATGTATTTGCAAGCGAGACCAGGATGCTTTATTTTTCGTATCTGGGCCTGAAGATAAATTTGTATAGCGAGAACAGAGATTCTTGAATTAAATATTTTAAAGGTCATTAAATTAAATATTGTAATAGAATATTTTGATTAACAATGTCATTTAGTATACTATAGGAATTTGCACAGGATTGTGAATTTTAAGTTTTTTAACACTTTACAGCATAGTTGAAAAGTTTTTATGACTTTGTTTAATAAATGCCTCATTTACTTTGTTACTGGCCATGGCCCCTTTCTTGATTACCTATACTTTTTCAAAATTAAATCCACCTCTAACTGTATTTGCAATAAATTCGGTGACGTTGACCATTACATTTTCCATTGTCCTTTTTCTAAAAATATCATCTTTGCAAACCCTCCCCCTTTAATAAACCAATTTGGATCTCCAAAGTTCGTTCAAATCCCTCTTCAGTAGATAAAATTAAAAACTGTATTCTTGTTGCCATGGAAATTTCTAAAAAAGTGACCTAAGCTTATGAGTAGGATCTGCTCTCAATTAATTTCGATCAATGAATCCCTTTTTTTCATTCTTATTAACTTATATGGACTTATTGTGTTCCCTCCATATTTTCTGTTTAAGAAAAATAAAAATATAAGTTAACTGTTTCCATTTTCTCGGTTCTTCTTTTTTCTTTTGATCCTTTTTACTTGTATTTTCTCTAAATTTTCTTTTCTAAATTTTATCCTAAATTTCTTAAATTCCTGTTTTTGCTTTCCATGTGCCTAAATTCCTTTCCTTTTCCACATATTTTCTTTTTTTGCATATTTTCTAAATTTCAATTTTAAAAGTTTATTATTTTCTTTAATTTCAATCAATTTTTTATTATGTTAATATACCTCACTCTAAATTTCATTCTTCAATGATATTTTTATCTATATTCTCAATAACCCTTTTCCCATTTTTGAAAAATGGACGTACTTGTCAAGATCAAATATAATGTAAAACTGTCTGTTTAACCTCAATATTTTTCATCAATTGTTATCTTTTTAGACCTAAATAAATGTCCATTTGGTGGGATGGTAGACTTTGGGTGCCTCCTGAGTGCAGAAGGTACCCTTTCCCGGCTGCGCAGCTAGCTACTCTAAACCCCCTATGTGAGTCTCACGGTCTGGGGTCTCCAGACCTCCAACATCTTTCCACTAACCTACAGGGTTGATATTCTAGGGAGCCATTGTAAAGAGCATTGCTGTCCCAGCCGGGAATCGAACTCTGGATCTTCAAACTGGTCAGCCGACACTCTACCATTAAGCTACCTAGACAAAATTGCAAGCTCTTATTGTTGAAGTGGACTTTGCAAGTTTATCTGCCATTGCAAAGAAAGTATATGAGAGATAAATCGGAATTATCGATCTCCAGCTGGTCGAACGTCATTGGACCAGCTGAAACGAGATCTATCACAAATCTCCCGGGAACAATCTTTAGTATTTAACTTAAACTGTAGATGTCGTAACTAGATGTATACGACATAAAAATCTCGCTATCAAATATAATTACAGTCTTCACTTTAAACCAGCTTGTGCTTTACACAACTTAACAGCTTTTATAAAGTGAAATAATGAAATATAAAACAGCAACTTATTTTACCAATTGTTTTCAAAAATATTTAGTTATATTCGAGATTTAATGAATAAATACCACGTAATCACTTTAAAGAAATGAAACAGAAACGGCAATTTCGGTCAAAGAGACATTAATTTTCTTTAAAATCGACTTTTCGTGATCTTTCTATTTTCCTATTTTACCATAGAAGATGTGGAGGACAATTTTCTTTTCTTCAAAACATATTTTTAATATAAAATAGTTATTTAAAAAGCAATATAGCAAAACAGTGAAAGTCTCATACTGTGAAAAAACTCAAGGTATTGCATCTAGGGATTCTAGTCCCTGAATCCCACCAAAAAATTTAATAGAAATAACAGCAATCCCAACCCGGACATTTAAGAATTGCCCACTTATTTTAATATATCGGGAAAATGTTTTTCTAGTTTTGCAATTTTGTACAGAAAGCAACGGCCATTATTCAATAAAGCAAGACAGTAGTGGTATAATATAAAAAATTTGAACTTTATTAAAGTGGAATGGTATATTATTTAGGCAATCCCATTTCGGAAAAACAATTTTTTAAAGTTTTAATTTTTTAAAAGGGTATATTATATTTTTCGAACGGCTCTGCATGATTCACTGCATAAACTCTGAAATTGAAATGCATTTAATGCCGAGGATTTATATAATAATTATATGAACATATCTTTTAAAGACGATCAGAGGGATATATTAAAGTAGGATGACATAAAATTATTCTAATTGTGACCTATAAGAAGTAGAAGCAAAACTTAAACAAGAAAGATAAATTATGCATAAAGCATAGATCATGAAACACGTTCCAATTGAAATGCAATTTTATTTAAACATCTCTAAAATGCGATACATTCAGCCCTGATATTTTTTAAATTATCGAAGTACTGCAATAATTCATTATACTTGGAAACTTAAAACTCCTTCAAAAAGGCAATGCTATAAATCGCTTTTCTTCTCTATGTAAAATCAATGAATATGTCATTCATATCACTTATATTTCAGACTCCAGAGCTAAATTTTGCTTGAAAAAAATTCACCAATTATTACACAATTCATCTTACAGCTCGATTTGTTTACATTTTGCATGATTTTAAAATTAGCCGTCGTTGTAGGAATAATCAAAGTTTAATGATCATTTAAAATAAAAAAATATTGTAATTGTGTTGACAGAGAATTTAGATACACAGCTACTATGCAAAAATAAAACAAATAAAACAGTTTTATGACGAATGAAGCATTAAATATAACTTTAAAAGATCTTCAAACATCTCGATTTTTACACAAGGAAAGAAATACATGCCATATTTTATTTAGAAATGTATCACGGAATCTTTTCATGTAATATGGGGTTGAAGGCCCAGACCGTCCGACTCGTCAACAAGGACATGAGCAAGGACATGTAATATGGGGTTGTTGTTGTTGTTGTTGAGACCCAGATCGTCCGACCTACCAGAAAGGTGTAAGGTAACTGTTTGGACGGCCGGGAAGTGCCACCCAATTTAGACCGGAACCCAGTGGGGGAGGCATCCACAGGGACCGCACCCTCCTTCCCCTACCACCAACCTCTCGGAAGGACTTACGGATCCACATGTTTAACGTGATCGTACTCCGCGTGAACACGGCGGCAGTTTTTTGGCAGTGGCTGGAATCGAACCCGGGCCTACCGAGTGCAACTCCAGCGCGCTAACCAATGGGCTACCGCGCCCTATGTAATATGGGGTTGTTGTTGTTGTTGTTGATTGTTGAGACCCAGACCGTCCGACCTACCAGAAAGGTGTAAGGTAACTGTATGGACGGCCGGGAAGTGCCTCCCAATTTAGACCGGAACCCAGTGGGGGAGGCATCCACAGGGACCGTACCCTCCTTCCCCTACCACCAACCTCTCGGAAGGACTTACGGACCCACATGTTTAACGTGATCGTACTCCGCATGAACACGGCGGCATTTGTGGTAGCGTGCAAATCTAGCGCGCAAACCACGGGGATACCGCACCCGAGATGGCCAACAGCACGCGATGTTCCGAGGTGGTCACCCACCAAGTACTAACCGCGCCCGATGCTGCTTGACTTCGGTGATCTAACGAGAACCGGTGTTTTCAGCACGGTACGGCCGTTGGCCCATGTAATATGGGGTTGTTGTTGTTGAAACCCAGACCGTCCGACCTACCAGAAAGGTGTAAAGGTAACTGTTTGGACGGTCGGGAAGTGCCACCCAATTTAGACCGGAACCCAGTGGGGGAGGCATCCACAGGGACCGTACCCTCCTTCCCCTACCACCAACCTCTCGGAAGGACTTTCGGACCCACATGTTTAACGTGATCGTACTCCGCATGAACACGGCGGCAGTTTTGGCAGCGGCTGGAATCGAACCCGGGCCTACCGAGTGCAACTCCAGCGCGCTAACCAATGGGCTACCGCGCCCCATGTAATATGGGGTGTAATATGGGGTGTAATTATTATTTCAAATTTATTTAGAAAACTACCTAACATATTTTGCTGATTTTTATACACATTTCACGTGAAAATTTGAATATTTCCTAAAATTTTCCAAGCAATTTGGGAATTTTAACTCGGCTTAAAGAATGTTTTTAAAATTATATTTCATAAGGTTCAATGTATTTCATTTTTTCCAACCGTATTAAATCCGAAACTAATTGGATGGTATTATTCATTTTCATTCCCATATGTGCCGCAAATCGTCTCAACAACATACTAAAGTTTCATTTTAATAAAGTAATTTTTACGGCATTTATCGTGCGAACAGACAGACAGACAGAATGAACAAAGTCATAAGCACTTAACAACTATGTTGGAAAGTGCTAAAAACTGCAGTCAACATGCAATTCCAATATAAAATAACGAGATAAATAGTTGAAATTTTTTTTAATTGAATAAATGTGTTTTTGTATAATAGTATTAAGCATTCTCGTTCAAATACTCAACTCATGGTCAAATAAATCAAAATATGTTCCACCTCTTAATTTAATCTGTCGCTATATTGAATCGAAATCCAGTAGCAGCAACTTAAGATGCGGCTACTATATACGAGATATTGGTTTAACGTTAACAACATTTATAGTCACAAAACCCTCGATATAAGACCACAAACCTAGGAATCATCAATCATACAATCATCATCTGTACTGTGTGTAATGCTTGTCATTGCTCTTCAGCAACAAATAGCACACTAACTGCATTGACAACAAGAAAGCCTGCCAGATATTAATGCATCACGCAGTGTTAGTTAAATATTCTAGAAATTTGCATATATAAACCAGAGAATTTATCAACTATTTAGCACTGGGAGAATGCAAATACACGCAAAACCTAAGCTAACGGATACTGGTCTTTGCACTGTGATACCGATTCCTGTAAACAATGTTATTTTGAGGATATGATCGGTGATAACTATGTTTTTAAAAGTAAATCCTTCTCTTTATATAGAAAAAGTAATTTGGAGAATTATAAAGTTACCCAGTTGTCAAAATTGATGAGATTACGAATTAGACCTTCTTGGTGAAATCATAGAAAACTATTTACTATTATTCACTTACATACAAATTCAAAACGAGAACTATATTGGACTATTTCAAAAAAACATTTGAAATAGACAGAAATAAATTTGAATAGAAATAAAAATAGATTTGAAATAGATTTGAAGCATCTTAGGACAAGGGGTACGGAATAAATCATGGAAGAAATGTGGAAGGGATGAAACGAAAGTATGCATCGGAAGCGACACCTTATTGTTATGAATACCTAACAGTAAATCATTGTTATAATTTAAAAGTCTGGATCGCTTGACCTTGAGGACAAATCAGGAAAAATTGGAGACGAATTTGGCAAAATATCGCGAATTCAGCGACTTTTGGGGAATTTTGGAAACTTCACAAATTTTGAAAATTGTTGAAAAATTTTATTGTTTGTAGTCCGATTCGGGAAAAATGAACTTCACTCGATTACTCTAGGAAAACAGTATAATTTTCCCCTCCATACTCCAAAATAATATCAAAACTTCCAAAAAACCAAAAATATCGAAATTTTTCCGGGTGATTTTATTCCATCGTCTTACACAATACACATCCACATCTCCACATTCAAAATATGTATAAAAGTTGTCTTTTACATCAATCTATTCATAATGAGTGGCACAAGTATCACTGTCTTTATTCATTAAGGAAATTATTACTACCGTAAAGCTATTCAGAAAAATAATTCAGCCAAAAATACTAATCTTTCCCAATCAGTGTAGGATAAAATAAGAAAAATTCACTAATATCAATAGAGATGATGGACGAGCAATGGGCTTTAATGAAGGCCAATTTCAACAACTATTGTACAATGCAAATTAACGCTAATCTAACAATAAACACTGTCAAAAATCAGACATTATGAAAAACAATTATTGAAAACTGCTTCGTTTTAAGTTTTCCATCTATACTGTGTAAGTCTTTATTTAACTATAGAAGAAAATGCTACCATGTTACCATGTCAAGACCTTAATGGATAGAGTGTTAAATGGGCAGGCACAATTCAGTAGTTTCAATCTAGGTTGAGACATAATAATTTTAAAATGGTTCCTAAAAGGGATATAAACTTGCAAATAAGATGAAGCTTATTATTAGGGACTCAAAACTATCAAATACATATTTACAACAGCTTAAATTTTTAAATATCTTTTGATAAAATTGTATGTATCAAAATATATAATTACCGAACAAAATGCAATATTTCGATAAAGTTTCAGTTAGCGTTTAAATAATACTCTTGCCAATGATTTTCGAATGTAAATTTGTGCATTTACAATCATAGTTGGTTTATATTATTGTTTAGCGTTGAATTTAATGATTTTTATTGCAAAATAATGTTATAAAATGTGAGTTCTTTTTGAATAATTGATACTGTTTAAAATTAACAGGAAAAAAATTTAGAGACTAATATAATAGTACCAAATTTCATTCAAATCAATGTTGTTGTTGAAACCCAGACCGTCCGACCTACCAGAAATTCAAATCAATGTATCCGTTCTCGATACACGTGTTCATAAACTCACATATATACACACATATGCAACGCAAACAATCAAAAGCTTTCGATTCGAATGCAAGTTGCTCAAAATATTTAATCAGTCTAAAACTGTAATTCGAGTTATAGAACCTGCTGCACTAATTTTTCTGTAGATTATACTGTGGGCGTAGAAAAAGTAAAATATTGCAGCTAAATGACAATTTTCATAAAAGTACATATTTTAAGTAATTTAAAATTTTATTTAAAAGGAAAAAAAGAATAAAATCTGTAACTGTTGTGTTCAGATATTCTTTCTTTAGATAAAATGAATGCCGTGTAACTGTTTCAAAGGAATACTGTTGGTGGAAAAGACATTTTTGTCACAGTTGAACATATTTTCTTAATTTATCTTCTGATTTAAATATTTTCGCTTTAAAGATGCAGACAATATTTTTTAATTTTCCCAGAATGCATTCTGAATACGTTTTTCCAACGTTGTTTCGTTAAGAAGAGAAATATACATTCCAAAGCGTTTAATGAAGTTGTAGTTTTTCAAACATTATAAAACATTCTACATTTTACAACTAAAAATTCAAAACATTGTTCCAGTATTTTGGAATGTTATCATGAAAAACAGTTATGATTCCTGTAATAAAGATGGCATTGTATGGTGTATAAGAGGGATGACTGATAATTTGCCCTACGCAAAGGATATTAATGGTTTCACAATAGTTAATGTAAAGAGAATAAACAAAATGTATTCATATGAGATGTTGGATGTTGATAACAGATGTTTCTAAGCTGTTGCCAACTTGAAAACAAAACTTTTAAAGAATTTTTACGAATAACTTCTGTATGAAATCTGATAAGTATGTAATATAAATGTATAAGAATGTCAAAAGGACAATATAGCTCTGTCATTATAAAATTTACCTCCTGATTTATAATGACAGAGGTATTTGCATAATTTGATACAATAATAGCTTATAAAGAAATCTCTATGAAGCAGATTTGAAACAAACTAGCAAAACAGTTTATAAACATTTAGGATTTTGTCGCTCACTTTTGCAATGTCCCGGCACACCGGTGGGAATTCCTGGTTTAGAATATTTTATAAAGAAATGTGTTTTTCCAAGAGTAGTTATACTTTTACTTTCTAAAGTCCCTTGTTTAACGAAATTCAAAGCTTCATTTGAAACTAAATTATGCAGCACATAAAGCTACGACGAATTTAAATTTTGTTTTTATCATCAACAAAGGTCGTTTTTTCTCACTCTAAATTATTTCGCAAACTACCTCAAATAAATGTCGCCAAAACAAAAAAAAAGGAAAACCTCGTCACAGCAGGACTCATTATAACAAATAATTTTATTTTGATTCTGTGTAAAACATTTTCATTTTAAAAACGTAGACAATGTTTTATATTTTATTTCCTAGATTATATCTTGAATATAAAATAGTTGTTTATGTAGCGCAAAGGTTTAAAGCAAAAAGTTGCACTTCCAAAAACATTCAGTAAAAGTTTACAAATATGTTAAAATTTCTTCTCACCGAACTTTATAAGTAAATATTTAAACTCGGCTGCGTAAGTCTGTGAATAGTTTAACAAATGACTAACCTATATTTTTTCCCTCATGTAATGTATATAGGAAATATAATTTATTTTTTTTATATTATTTTAAATGAGCGCTTTATAACCCCTCAACTCATATCTAGCACCTTCTTAACACATTTGTAATACTTATTTCCATTACTCGGATAAATGATTCTCAACCAGAGTTTCTGGAACACTAGAATTTCGCAAACTTCACTTACCGCCTCTTTTAAATTGCTTAAAAATAAATAAAAATTATTATAATGTTATTGACTTGTAAATGAAACAATTAAGCATTTTGAAGGTTTATCTTTGTTAGATATGTGCAATATTTAAAAAAAATTTCGAAAAACAGAATCAGTCTTTTTTTTAATGACCTGTAAAAATCGATAAATTCAAAAATTGAAACACTAAATTGTCCTAAATATACAATGCTTTTTTTCATACTTAATTTTTGATAAAAAACACAAATGAGACCAATCCCATCAGTCTAGGAAAAACCGTTTTTAGATATTTCAGTTTTCTGGAATTTTAGCAAGCTGGTGACTGTTTAAATTGTGCCAAGTAGAAAAATGAAGAATAAACTGTTTTGAAACGTCAAATTTTATATAATTTCAAATAAGTATCAATTCTAATAAGCAAAAACATTTGCGCAAAGTATAAAAAAAAGCTCAAAGAACATAATTGAACAGTGTTTTAGATTGGTTGAGTTGTTCTGCTTTCTCATTGGCTCTCTCAGGTGGACTCTTAATCCATAATTTGGGTATATATATCCATCTGTTTCTTCATTTGTGCTGTAATAGAATACGTAAGACATGGCAGGCTAACAGAGGCCCCGCCCTCAAAAGAGAGCTTAACAGACTCACGTGCAAAGTCAGGGAAAAAATTGTCGCAGAAAAGCAGCAACAGTATAAAGAACTAATTGAATCCCTTAGCCCAGAAGACGTATCGCTCTGGCAATTTGCAAAAAGACTCAGGAAACCCCAAATTAAGCTCCCGCCTCTAACGGATGGCGCTAAAATCGCGTACTCAGACGAGAAAAAAGTCGAGACACTCGCAAGCCATTATGAAAAACAATTCCAACCAAACCACGATCTAATGTGTCAGGACACCCTAAGAATGGTTAGACAAACTTTAAATAACTTCAGGAATTCCCCGGTAACGGCTGAGATTAACCCAGCCACTCCGCAGGAGATAGTAGAAATTATCAAAAACCGTAAAAGCCCAGGGCACGACAAAATCAGAAATATTGCGGTAAAAAACCTACCCCTAAACGTAATATGTTACTTGACCATCTTAATAAATAAAATATTAAAACTAAACTATTTTCCCAAAGAATGGAAGGAAGCGATAATCATAGCAATCCCTAAGCCAGGTGAGGATGCCACAATTCCAGCCAACTACAGACCAATTAGCTTGCTACCGACGCTTAGTAAAATTACTGAGAAAATAATTCTTAAGAGACTGAACACGCACCTTAGTGAGAATGATATTATCATTCCGGAGCAGTTTGGATTTCGGCCAAAGCACTCCACCACTCATCAATTGCTGAGAGTGGTAGAGTACATATCTTCTGGTCTCAATAACAAGACACCCACG
Organism: Amaurobius ferox; assembly: GCA_951213105.1. Classification (NCBI taxonomy): domain Eukaryota; kingdom Metazoa; phylum Arthropoda; class Arachnida; order Araneae; family Amaurobiidae; genus Amaurobius; species Amaurobius ferox. The sequence continues at coordinate 65,391,244 of OX578148.1, forward strand.
GCTGCGATTTTTCTGAATATACAAAAAGCCTTTGATAAAGTGTGGCACAGTGGATTAGCGTACAAATTGATCATTTTAAAAGTCCCTGACGCTCTTGTCAAACTTTTTATCTCATACTTAAATAACAGACACTTTCAAGTCAGAGTAGGAGTAACTTATCTACACCCAAGCTCATTAAAAGTAGTGTACCGCAAGGTTCTATCCTGGACCCGACACTCTTTAACATATACCTGAACGACATCCCCAGGACTCCAAACACAGAGCTGGAACTCTATGCAGACGACAGTGCGATACTTGCAAAACACCCCTATGTCTCAGTAATGCACAGACAGCTACAACAACACTTAGAAATACTCCAAACCTGGCTGAAAAAATGGCGAATAAAATTAAACCCCAGTAAATGTCATTGGATTTATTTCTCAAGGAAAAATAAACCTCCGCCGCCACTGTACATAAACAACCATGCCCTACGCGCGGAAAAATCTACTAAATACCTAGGTGTAACGATAGATTCCCACCTAACTTGGAAACAGCACGTAACGAACTTAATCAAAAAAGCGTATGTAACTACAGGAGCCTTATACCCAATGATAGGAAACGGAAACCTCAGCCATCAAAACAAACTGCTAATTTATAAATCGGTCATCCGCCCGGGAATGCTGTATGCAGCACCCGTATGGGGATATGCCTGTAAAACTACAATAGACCTCCTAGAGACAAAACAAAACAAAACCCTACGGATTATCAGGAAAGCTCCCAGGTACTTAAGAAACTCGGTAATTAGGAATGACTTCAAAATAAAAACTGTTAGAACCCAAATTAAAAAGCTAGTGCTTAAATTTTACAAAAATTTGCCATCCGTTCCAAATGAACTGTTATTCAATCTGCATGACTATGATCATCGCAAGTCCAAATCTCGTAAGAGACCCCGCGCTGTTCTAAACATCGATAATCGGAATTAAAAATCCCACCTCAAACATCTGATATTAAATAAAACTCGCGACTAATGTTCAAAACTCTAAGCTGCCAGAATGCTAGGTAACCCTTAGATCTGCATCAACCCCCCAAACTGCTTAAACTCTAAATGTGCAACAAACTGCCACACCAGGAGCTAGGGCAAATAGTAAAAAGTAGTAAATAAAAACCTCGAACCTCCAATAAGGGTCACTGAATTAATGTCACAGTTTGACGATAAGAACCACATATTGAAACCGGAGATTAAAGGCGCTTCGCGCCTGGTGCTCCTGAACGACACTCATAGACATTTGTGCTGTGTGTCTTCTTTTTGACTTCGGCTCTGTTGCCCTATCTTACACAGAAGAAGTGAATCTAACATATCTGGAAGTAGCTATGTGCTACTTTATTTTATTCATTTGTGATTAATTAGGTTGCTTCGGTTTTTCTCAAAGAATCCATTTTATGTTATTCTGTTCGATAAATCTTAAATTAATGCATTCCGGTATATATACAAAGAAATTAACATGAGTCTGTAGGAAAAGTCGTATGATACTAACGTCATATATTTATTTTCCCTACAATACATGGTATAGAGCAGCGTTTCCCTGATGGTGTGTATCACGACCCAACACCGGTCTACAAAGTGCCAGGTCACCTTAAAAGACTCTCAAGAACCTAGGTGTTTCGTTTTCAGATTTTCGTTTTTCATCAAACTTTAAAATACAAGTAATTAAAGTTGAATCGAAACTATTGACTAGATAATTCGATTAATCGAGACGAACGGCGCGCAGTTTCGCAGTCCCTCACATCTTCGACAGAATAAAACACTGATGGATTTTTGGCTGTCTTATCATTGGGAGTACCCAGTTTTAGAAGAAAATGCGATAAAATTCCAAATGCCTTTTGTAACGACCTGTAAGTGTGAATCAGACTTTTTGACACTGGTTTTCCAAAAAAGTAAATTATAGATACCGAATGGAAGTCAAACAAGAGCTAAGAATAAAGTTATCATCTTTATCTCCAAATCTGGAGTTTCTGGTTAACAAGAAACAGTATCACGCTTCTCATCAATAAATTATGTGGTTTTATTTCGATTTCTTTACATTTTTTAAGAGTAAATACTTCTTTATTATAATACACTCAACAACAATGAAAGTTGCGTACAAAGAAGGAAGCATACGATGGACCTGAATTTTTATTGATGGAAGGATACAGATGAATGATATAAATGATCATGAAAATAGTGCAGCAGAACACATACAGAGGGAGCTGTGGTACACACTTCGGTCATACTCAATAGCGCATCGCTCCGCCTGGTGCTGCGATGTGATATAAGCCGTAATAGGGTCCGGGATGGTGTCGAACAGATGTCTGATGTTGTCCTGCGGCAGACGAGTCCGCACCTGTTGGATGTTACGTTCCAAATCCCGAAAATTGTGGCAACGAGACAGCTAGCGTTGCGTTTCAACTGGTCCCACACATGCTCAATGGGGACAGTTCTGGGGAGTTGGCAGGCCATGAAAGTGTCTGAACATGACTCAAGCAGGCTTTGGCGACCCGAGCCGTGTGCGGCCGGACATTATCCTGCTGGAACTGAAATCCCAGCAACGAATGGGAGCATATGGGGCCGTAGAATCTCATTTACGTACCGCTGGTCTGTCAATATTCCAGGTATCACTATTAGAGCGGATCGGCTGTCGTAGGCTATGACTCCCTAGCCCATGATGCCTGCAGTGGGACTAGTGGGACGCTCGATAACGAGATTGGAAATATGGAGTTAGGCAGGGGACACGCTGATCATCGTCAAATATAAGGCGAAGTACTGCATTTTAATAGATTCATATGATAGTTATTATACACTTTGATATTTTTTTTTATTTTTATCCATTATTATGCATCTCTCATTTAGCATATTTAAGTATATTAGTGTATAAAATTGTACTCTATTCATTATTTCAAACACATTAAATCTCAATAAAGATAGTTTGATAAATGAGTTATTAATAAAATATGACAGAATAAATCTTTACAAAAAATTTTTGCTTTCTTCTTATTTCTCTTATATTTAGCATAGAATGCATGCTGAAAGAAAAATTTTAGTGATGTCAAAATATAAAAATTAATTTAGTACAACAATTTATGCTTTAAAACCGAAAAGAAATAAGAAAATAATTGCGTGTAAGTAAATAGTAGTAATATAACCTCTTTATGCTTGTACTTTGAGAAAACTCTAAAAAACGGATACAGATATTTCAAAACTATTAAAATTTATTTTTGCCCTTTCTAAGGAGAAATTAAAAATTCCTTATGTTTCTTATTCGGGATTTTTTCTGAAAAACATGATTTATCACATCGTTGAATCAGCCAGAGATATAATAGCACATTCTGTTATTCATTAAAGTCATTACTCAATGGTGATATCACTTTATGGCGTCATCATATCGCCGTCATCAATATCATTAAAAATATTGCTCTATTTTTCTAATTGACTATTTTTTTCCATTGGAACTGCTACTTTTTCATTATACTATCTGACAACACTTGTGCAATATTGTTCATGAATTATGTAATTCATGAACAATATTGCAGTATTCTACTTTTTCATTATACTATCTGACAACACTTCTGCAATAATATTCATGAATTATATAATTCATTTTGCAGAAATGTTTTTGAAAAAAAACTTTTTAAATATTAAGAGTGCCAATTTCATTTTATTTTTAAATTTTCGAATTTCATTATTTTAAAATATCGAAATCTAATTATCCCTACGTTTATGAGATTTTTTAGTAAAAAGATCATTTTGTCCGAACAACAGTAATTTGAGCTCAAAAATCCCTACATACTGAGTATACTACACCATACATAAAACGGACCTAGTAAAAGGAAAATATGTCTTTTAAAATTACATAATTAATGGTCCCATCTATAACGATATTAACATAATTTATATTTATATATATTTTATTTTCTAAAAATGTTCCAAATTTCATTCTGTGATGAGAACTAACATTGAGCATGTTAAGCTTGTCAGCAAAAGTTGTCCGTCTCCTCTTGCTGTTATGGATTGAAACAATAGTGCAGAATTTAGTTAAATCGTTTCATTTATTCTCAAGATATCATACCCACAGATTTACATACAAACAAACGCACACACAACTTTCAAATAAATATAGTGATATCGTTCAGACATGACCAAAAGGCAGAGACGAATTTGTTAGTATTTTTCGAGTCCTCTTGCATTGTGAAGCAAAATTACGGTATAACAGATTCACATCGACGTGACAGAAAAAAACGTTTAGCAAAATTCTGCTTACATTCACAAAAGATAGATATAGACTCAATTATCTTGCAATAATGTACATTAGATCTTCATTATTATTGTTTTTAAATTGCAATGGTATATATGAGTGAGGTCACGGCATATCTTATATACGTGCTTCGCAAAAAAAGACGTTATTATTAATTATTTTTATTGTCCAAGAGCAAGAAATATTTACAACAAGCTCATTACTATATGATAATATGGACATAATCAAATGTAAGGTGAAGTATTGCATTATAGTAGAATCATATGATAGTTATTATACGTTTTGATATTTTTTTTATTTTTACCCATTATTATGCATCTTACATTTAGCAATTTTAAATATGTTAATATATAAAATTGTTCGCTGTTCATTAGTTAAAACGCATTAAATTTGAATAATGAGACTTTGATAAATGAGTTATGAGTAAAATACGTCAAAATACATTTTTACAAATAAAAGGGCAGCATTGCATCACTCATCGCTGTTGTGTTTGAAAGTGATAGAATGAAACCTGCTGTGTTTAAGAGAGATAAAGGAATACATAATAATTAGTTTAAAGAAAATTAGTTTATTAAATTGCAACTTCAAATTAATTCAAATTAACAAATACTAAAACACTGCTCACAGGCAGGAAACTCAGGAACAATTAACATTAGAATTTTAGACTTTAGAATTTTTGACAGACATTAGAATTTTATCAGCTTAGTTAGAATTAAGGAACTTGCATAAAAACTCTACTCAAAAAAATCTATTTTAAATTCCATCATAAAATTATTAACAAAAAATATTAAATTTAAAAGAATTTTAGAATTTAAAAAGGCTCTTAAAATTTATGAAGGTTTAGAAAATTGCTCTCAGAAATAAAGCTTAGAATTTTAAGTTCACAGAATAAATTGAAATCATACATTTTTAAAATATTGAGAAATCATCTACTGAATTTAAGAAATTAAGAGTTTAAATAAAACATTAATATTCACCCGGCTGGGTCATCTTAAGATAACAGGTTGGAGAGGAAAAGTTCTATATGTGGAGTTTCACAGGGATGACAGGAATTTTCCTAAACCGGATTTCTTGGGATCAGGAGAAGATTCATTTACAGTGGCCTAACATCTACATCTGAAAATCTAGGATCTTCATAAAACAGCTGTCATCGTCAGACGCTACTTTCACTTAACTCACATAATGAATCTCGCCACACATTTTTCCGAGAGTCACATCGTAATTTAGCTCGGAGAAAGGAATAAAACTTTCGTTAAAAGAAGCAAATAAAAAAAAACATCGCGAGGAACCTAATGTTCCATAGAAAAGCTCGCGAGGAACCTAATGTTCCATAGAAAAGCTCGCGTGGAACATAAGTTCCAATGGAAAAAATCAACGACGCGCTTCTCGTGCTAACACACAACGTGGGATTTCAACAAAAAACTGGAAGCCGAAAAATTTCGCGCGCGTGCGGGAAAAGGGAGAAGTTTAGACAAACGGCAGCAATTAATATCCGCTTACCGAAATTAGAATTGCCAAAATAAAACTCAAAACTCTGAGAGCAGACGATCCGTAAAAACGCGAACCAATTAAAATAATTCACGAATTCCAAAGAGGCGCGAAAAGGCGGTAAAGGCGCTTAGGCGGCGCGTTAATCGCGGTAAAAAGCCCGCAAAACCAGGATTCCGAAAATGGCGGCAAATGAAATTGTTGAAATGCACTGAACATGGAAATAACTTGAAACTATAGAACAAACGGAATTTCTAACCAAAATGGGAAAATGAGACATCAAATTAAAGGGAATTTTAAGGGGAGTCAAATAAATAAATAATTTTTATAAATTTACAAATCAAAAGTAATATTAATTTAGGGAATGGAACATTTTTAATTAAGAATATCATAAAGAAAATTAATTTAGAAGATTAAAAAATATTCTAATTAAGGAATAAATTAAAAAAACAATAAATATTATTTAAATATTATCAAATTGAGAATATTTAGCCAGGGAAAATAAATAAAAATAAATTTCAAACCTCCAAATTACATAAATTCTAAAGCAACCCAACATCGCTACGAAAGACTCACCAGTTATTTACTCGACTCTGGAGAATTACTTTGGAACTGGTGGCATAACTCGGGATCAGTAATCGAAATATTCCGTGTTCGAACCCATCCCCACTATCGGGGATATGCGGGCTCCCACAATGGTGACCCGTGCACGAGATGGCAAGACTACAGTTGACGCACACTTTCTCCTCTCCTTTCCTGGTTAACCACGACTGATGTCACGACGCCGCACGATGAGGTAAGACTCGCCTCCAAGATATTTCTGTTCACCGACAGAGTTTCAGATTGGGGAAGCGTTGCGGGTTACCTGAGCAGCCCCCTCCTCACAGATATTCGACTGAGGATCTCACCAGGGAGGGAAGTGCGAGGGAACAGCATTGCGTCACTCATCGCTACGAAAGACTCGCCGGCTATTCCCTCGGTTCTAGGGAATTATTTTGGAGTTGATGGCATAGCGCGGGCTCAGTAATAGAAAGGTTCCGAGTTTGAACCTATCCCCAACCGTTGGGGATCTGCACACAAATATTTTTGCTTTCTTCTTATTTCTCCTATATTTAACATAGCATGCGTGCTGAAAGAAAAATTTGAATAATGTCAAAATATCAAAAAGAGTTTAATACAACACATTATGCTTTAAAAACCAAAAAGAAATATGAAAGTAACATATGAATCAGATTCTGTATGTAAACAGTAGAAATATATTTTCTTTGTGCTTGCATTTTGAGATATCTCTAAAAAGCGGATACAGATATTTCAAAATTATTAAAATTTATTTTCACCTTCTCTGTGTAAAAATAAAAATTCTTGAAGTTTCTGATTCGAGATTTTGTCTTAAAAACATGATTTATCACATAATTAGATTACCCAGAGACGTGATAGCACATAATGTTATTCAATGAAGTCATTATTCTATGGTGATATCACTTTATGACGTCATTATATCGACGTCATTAATATCATTAAAAATATTGGTCCATTTTATATTTGACATTTTTTTATCATCGCAACTGCTACTTGTTCATTATACCGAGTGGCCATAAAATAACGTGAGGTGTTCAGAGGTCTCTAGCGAGTAAAATATTGGACTTAACGTAACAAAATTCGGTGGGCGTACACAGTGGAACATACGGTTTCGATTTCTAAAAAAAATTAGTTCCAAAAGTCGCCTCTAGTGGAAATTGTAACCCTGTTTACCGAGTAAAATGCACTAATTTGCATAATCGCGTTCCTTATAGGGATCATGTGGATAAAAGGAAATGCCAGAAGAATTCGCATCATTCGGAGGCGAAGTACCTAGTACCTTTCGATGGCTCCTGCCTTACATCACCGCGCTTTGTTAGTCAAGCTGTATTATCAACGGTAAGAGAATGTCAATGCTGCCCTTCGTGAATTTCGGAGGTTAAAGAAGTTGCGACAAGGACCGATGAGCTTAACAAACTTATGGTGTTATTACACGGAGCAATTATTTCCAGCAATTTTTCAGCAACACCATACATTTCAATGGGAAGAAATCTTGCCGCAATTCGTTCATACTCTGCAATAAAAATTGCTCAATTTCTGAGCGGCAAACCAATCAGAGGACGATAAAATTGGACGTCACTACGCTCCGCCTTTCCTCTCCTCATTTGCATTCAATATGGCGATGGCGACTGTAATGCAAACACGTCGAAGCAGCTCAATTATGTCAGAATCTGGAGATGGAAAAATTAATAGAACTTCTACCAAGTTACAGATACCTGTGGGATATAAAATATCCAAATTATACAAAAAAACACACTAAAGAATGCTTCCTGAAATCGGCGGCACTAAACAGGAGGGGCCTGTCAGAAAGGAGAGGAGGAGCTTACAGTATCATTGCCGGGTGGAATTGCTAAGTCTGGAGATGTAAAAATAATCATAGAACTTTCATCAAATTACAGACACCTGTGGCATACAAAAGATCCAAATTATACAAAAAACCCACTAAATAATGCTTCTTGGAATGAACTCGGCGGTATTAGAGCGGAGGGGCATTTGAGAAAGGCGGGACCTAAAGTATCATTGCCGGGAGGAATTTCTAAAGTCTGGAGATGGAAAAAAAGTAATAGAACTTTTAACAAATTATAGACACCTTTAGGATATAAAAGATTCAAATTATACGAAAAACACACCAAAGAATGCTTTCTGAAATAAAATCGGCGACATTAGAAAGAAGGGATCTGTTAAAGAGGAGGAGCCTAAAGTATGATTGACGTGCAGAATTGCAGAACTTCGGCAATAAAAATTGCCCTGTGTAATAACACCATTACGAGACATGATTCAACGATTTGAAACTACCCGTGGAAAATGTCGTGCAACGCATGCAGTTCTTGGAACATCACAATGGGGGCCATATTGAACCTCATTTATAATTAACAATAAACGTTGTCATGCGTTGTGAACAAAATTGATGCGTACTGTCTCATTTGGCATTTACTCATTCATTATTCACGCTACTACACATTTCCAGCGTCAAAATTTGCCCTGGAGGCGACATTTAGACTACCTTTTTTAATCGAAACCGCATGTTCCACTGAGTACGCCCACCGAATTTTGTTACGTTTTGTTCAATATTACTCGCTAGAGGGCTTTAAACACCTCACGCTATTTTATGGCAACCCGGTACTACCTGACAACACTTCTGCAATAAACATTCGAATTTCCTTATTTTAAAATGTCAAAATCTAAATATCTTCAAGATTATGAGATTTTTTTTTTGTAAAAAAAATGACTTTGTCCAAACCACAATAATTTGAACTCAAAATTCCCTACACCTGAGCATACCGCAGCCTAAATGAGATTATTTATATTGCAAGACTAGCTACAATTGAGAGCGGTCTTTTAGCGACAATAGAGAGCATGTCAAAAATGGAAGCTTTTTATCAATGAATTTTAAAGAACACTTCAAGTTACATTTTTCTTTTTATAATTATTTTTTATTTATTTCTGTATGTTGTTTTGAACCACTAATATGTGGATTTATTTGTCTCATAGCAATAAAACAGGTAAAATTGTCAATATTGGGAGACCTTAGATATTCAAAAATCCCTTTTATGAACATAATTTCATTTTAATTTAGTTTTCTTGTATGAAGTTTCCCTGACCTATCTGTAGCACTTGAGTATTAAACAAAACATAAAAATAATGAAGTGATTTGTTCAATATTTAAAACGGATGCAGTAACGAGAAATATGTCTTTTAAAATTACATTGTTAATAGTCCTACCAATGACGATATTGACATAATTTATTTTATATATATATTTTATTTTCTAAAAATGTTCCAAACTTCATTCTGTGATGAGAACATAAATTGAGCATGTTAAGCTTGTCTGCAAGAGTTGTCCGTCTCCTCTTGCTGTTATGGAGTAAAATAATAGTTCAGAATTTATTTAAATCGTTAAATTTTTTTCTCAAGATATCGTTCCTACAGATTCACATACAAACAAACATGCACAGAACTTTCAAATAAATAATTGATATTGTTCAGAAATTATCAAAAGACAGAGACGAATTTGTCAGTAGGCTTCGCTGCTTCTAACATTGCACAACAAAATTTTGGGGTAAAAATTTAACATACACATGACTAAAAAAACATTTAGCTAAATCCTGCTTACGTTCACAAATGGTAGGAATATACTCAACTAGAATACAATAATACTCAATTATTAATGTTTTAAAATTGTAGTGGTATATACGAGGTCACGGCAAATTACATATACGTGCTTTACAAAAGAAATTGCTGTTATGGAGTGAAATAATAGTGCAGAATTTATTTACATCGTTACATTTTTTTTTCTCGAGATATCGTGCCCAGAGATTCACATGCAAAAGAACACACACAAAATGCTCAAATAAGTAATTGATCTTGTTGAGATATGATCAAAAGTAAGAGACGAATTTGTCCACAGATTCACATGCGAACAAACACACACAGACCACACACAGACGCGACAGCACATGATGTTATTCAATGACCTTATCATTCAAGGGAAATATCACTTTATGACGTCATTATATTTGAAATCCGAATTATCATTGAAAAATAGACTATTTTCTGGTGATTTGGCTACTTTTTTCCAAAGCAACTGCTACTTTTTAATTAAACTGCCTAGCAACACTGCTGAAATATTGTTTATGAAAATATTCACTTTAAAACATGTGTTTGGAAACAAATTTTTTAAATAAATGCATCAATTTCATTTTATCTTTAAAAATTCCAATTTCATTGTTTTCAAATGTCAAAATCTAAATATCTCTATATGTTTATGAGATTTTCGGTATAAAAATCATTTTGTCCAGCAATAATTTGAGCTAAAATGTTCCTACACGCATTAAGAGATCCCTTCACCTGACCATACTGCTGCCCACATGAGATTATTTTTATTGCGAGACTAGCTACCATAAGGCGCGGCCTTCCTTATCAAAGAAGCGTAACTTTTATTTGCGGAATCCACATTTTCTTATAAAAATTATAAGTACATAAACTCCCCTGCGCCCTCTGGAATTTGATACTGAATTGATATTAATTAGCACATAAGCTCGACCTATAAAAAATCCTTGAAAAATAGATGTTTAAAGGAAAAAGCTTTAAACCGAAAATGGGAAGAAACTGAATGTGGATATTTTTAGTGAACGTTAGGGACCTTCCGAAATTTAATACTAAATCCATATGAATTAAAATCTTAACTCTTCTATATAACTTCCAGAAAATTGGATTTTGCAAGGAAAATACACATTTTTTAATCGAAATTGAAAAACATCGTGAACCGGAAATGAGAACCATTAGTGAGTTATCTAACCTCCCCAAAATTTAATGTTGAATCCATATCACTCCTTATCTAAGCTTTATACATAATCAATCCTAAAAAGTAGACATTTTAAGAAAAATTTTTGAAGCGGGAATGGAAAATGAACTTTAAGTAAACATTCTTTAGTGGATCATCTAACCTACTCTAGCATTTAATGTTGAATTCATATCAGTTTCAAGCTCTATATATAGCCAAATTTTAAAAATAGATGATTCAAGTAAAATGAAAATTTTTGAACCAGAAATGGAAAAGAACAGGAAGTACAAATACTTAGTAAACCCCTACCCCCTCCGAAATTCTATGTTGAATACATAGCAGTCATCACCTAAGTTTTATCTATATATAGCTGAAGAGCTGAAGAGTGTGGCGATTGGGAGTCGCCGGGCCCCGAACCAGGGACCCTGTGCTTACAAGACCGACATTATAATCATAGAGCAAAAGCTAGCTTCTGCTCCGTTCTTATAATTCGGGTACAGGTTCCAAACACCTTTGATCAGATGTCTTTGCTGCCGCACACTCCCCTACCTGATAAGGAGCCCTGGTCGAATTTCGGCGAGGAGGGGGCCGCCTCGAAAAACCCCCGCGTGTCCCCGTCCGAATTTCAGTTGAGGGCTGAAGGCCGGGAGGCGTGTCACCTCGGGCGTGACGTCAGTCGTGGTCAACCAGGAAGGGAGTGGCAAGGCCTCTGACTCCGTGTGGTGCTGCCATCTCGTGTTGAGAGGTGAGATCGTTGGCGTGAGAAGATTGCATGTTTTAAACGTCCAGTCATCATTGTGGCGATGGAGCGTCATCTGTCTCGAGCCAGGACCAAACTCGGGACCTTGTGCTTACAAGACCGACATTATAATCATAGAGAAAAAGCTAGCTTCGGCTCCGTTCTTATAATTCGGGTACAGGTTCCCAGCATCTTTGATCAGATATCTTTACTGCCGCAAGAGCAGTAAATTGCACATTTAATTTCCACCAACATATGTATTAATATAAAAACATTGCAAAATATATAGATAATAATTTACTTATAAGTTGAACCTATAAATATCTCTGATTAGGTTAATAATTTTTGTCATAATAATCTAGGAACAGTATTTAACAATAAATATGGGCAATAAATAAGATTGCAATATTTTCGTCAAAAGTACGAGTTAATTATTATTTATCAACTCTACTACCCTAAACGTGTATTTTGTCATTTTCCCCCTATCAAAAGAATATGTGTCAGTTAAATAACAGTTCAAGATTTTACAAAATATTTTAAGTGTTCCTCCAGACAAAAAGGATGGGATACACTGAGTTAGATGGATGCTTGTTTTGGGGTCAGATCTATCATTTGACATGACAACTCAAAGTTATAGCACATATTGTTATTAAGTAACATATTTATATCAATTTGGTAAAACTTTATATAATTTAATTTATACAATGGGACCAAAAATTTGAAAATTTTAAGTTGCAGTAAAAAAAATTGTCTCCATTGTAACTTGCCCTGGACCGCAAAGTCAGGTTTCCTTGCTGCCCTTGCAGATATCGCCGAATACAAGCTGAAGAGCATAAGGAAGCACAAAACCACTCCATGGATAATGGCATATGCAATAAGAGTGCGATCCTTGCTTTTAGAACCCCCTTGTATGTGAGTTTTGTAAATATGAAAGAAAACAAATTTTAAATGTATGTATTGTTGCGACTTATCCGCAAGAATCATGGTTGTATTCTCACCAGTAGCGATGCCAAAAAAAACGTTTGAGAAGAGTTTGTTTGACAAAATATTTTCCCCATTTCTCCAAATATCATTTCTGCGAATTTCAATGGGTTCCTGGGAGTTATAACCCCTAACCCCGTCCTTGACGACTCCACTAATTCTCACAAGAATGTGTCCGAATTACTAGATAACTCACCCTTTTATTTAATAAACCAATAACCGTAAGCAAAAATAATTTACTATCTTACACTTTCGACGGTAGGACGATCTGGATCGAAGAAGAAGACGAACAATTTACAACTAATAACTCTAATTATCTTACAAGTTCGCAAAAGACCTGTCAAGTACAATAAAACAGTAATTAAATGCTCAGCTAATTCACAAAACAGAAGAATATGTTCTCACAGCCATTGACGTATTTTACAATTCATTTGTATCGTATCACGTCCACGAATTCTGACTGATGACTCGTTTACATACCCCTTGTGGAAATTTCTATAAAATCTATATAACTTGAGAAATTCTTAACCAATCTACAAATTTCGCCAAGTTGGCTATATTTTGCGAAATTTGTCGCCTAGATCAACCCACAGATTAACATATACAGATATTTCACTCAACCTCAGCGCCCTCAACCGCCAACCAAAATATCAAGGTTGGCAGGCTTGGCGATGGTCTGTGACGGTTTTCGCCAAGACGTTCTGCTAATATAACCCTATTTGGCACTGAACAAAACACTTGGAACTTAGAACTTTGTCCTATCATCGCATGCACATCGCATGTTGTTTACACGTTTTAAACATACTTTCGCAGCTATTTTATGGATTACTAAAGGAAAAGGAATTTCGTTTAAAAGGTATGTAATTTATTTTTATTTAAATAAAACATTATGCGTTATCTATCCCATATTTCATCCTATGCACGTGTTCATCATAAGAAATTGGTGCAGTACCGCCTAGATTAAATTCTAAAAAACAATGGCATTATTAGTTAAAAAACCTTTTCCGCATTTATATAAAATGTATAAAAATTGATATTTAGATAGCTTTTCTAGAGAAAGTTGAATATAATATTGGATGTGTATATATTTTACATGATTTTTACTAACTGACGTAATGTGGAAAATAATCCCCCCCCCCTTCTAATTAACGATTAAGTTCGACACCTTTGATAATGCATTTATGTAAATTTGTTATTTAGTATGAAAATATTAGTGTATTTAAAAATATATATATATATATATAATAACAGCATCCCAGAATAAATTAAGAACTAAGCAATTTAACTATCTACACGCTAGTATACTTTTTTGGCTGAAAATATTATATAATATTTTAGTCTTTTGGGTATGTTAGCTTGTAATTTTTGGTGTATAATGATTTACAGTGATGCAATGCGTTAATTTTTTATTTAGTTTATGATTGCATGAATTAAATATATATCTGTGTTTATATATTTAAAGTTAAACATATTACAGATAAAAGTATTTTTAAATGCTGATCATGTTTATAGTTTAAAAAATTATAAAAGTACAGTTCCGTATTTATTTTTTATTTTTTTGCCGCATTAACTTAAAATCGTCAATTGAGCGATAGTCGCCAAATCTAGCAGTCGAGGATGGTTAGCTCATCGAACGCTAGCGTCTATGCGAAATCCTATGTTAACGATGTTGCCGAAATCCTATGTTAACGATGTTGCCATAGGTTCCTATGGGAGTGAACCTTCTGAATATAGTATTCTGTGGATCAACCGACCCCGACATTCAGTGAGTAAGAGTATTTACTATATATATTAATAATATAGGTATCTTATAAGAAGACAGTAGAGATTTCTCACTACGAATAAAAATTTATATTTCTAATTTTTTGCTAGAAAAAGTGGTAGATAAGCTCTCCTAATTTATTTATTTTTGGAAGCAAAGCAAGTATTTTTCTAATACAAAATGAACTTTAATACTCACGTCCAAAAATATTGACAGAGATAAAAAAAAAATCTTTGTCACACAGCTAGGAACATTTTCTTCTAAACTGCGAAAGTTACTTTCGTTCTGCTTTAAATATTTTCTCCTTAAGTATGCAGATGATATTTTTGGTTTATCATAGAATGTATTTTAAATATAAAATGGTTGTTTCCAAAGGAACTTAAAGGTCAAAAATGCATTCTGTAAAGTCAAAATTTTAGATATATGCTAAAATATTCTATATTGCAGTCATTACCATCTATTTTTTACATTTCTGATAAAAAAAATTACATTAAAATAACTTTGTTAAAAGCAGCACGACATACAAAATTAATTTTATATATTATTCTGTTTGTAAAGAAGTTATTTTAATTTAATTATTTAACAGCAGTTTGAGCTATGTTGAAGACCCAGACCGTCCGACTCGTCCAAAGGACTAGGAGCAACTATTTGGACGGCCGGAGTTTGAGCTATGTGTAATTTTTAATACTTCAGATTTTTCATGCTCAGCACGTGCGATACAATTAACTTTTTATGCTATGATGTTTTTTAACAAAGACATTTTAATTTTTTTTTCTTCAGCTATTAGAGTTGTATGTAAAACAAGAAAGATCAATCATGCATAAAACATTGATTATGAAACACTTTTCAACTAAAATGCAATTTGATTTAAACATCTCTAAAATGTGATACAGAGCTGATATTTTTAAAATTATCACAATACTACATTAATTTATTATACTTGAAAACTTAAAACTTTGTAAAAATCGCTAGTTACACAAAATGAACTTTATTTAAATGACGTCATCGAAATATGAATCGTCTGCTTCTCTGTTATTGTTGAGACCCAGACCGTCCGACTTACCAGAGAAGTGTAAGGTAACTGTTTGGATTGCCGGGAAGTGTCACCCAATTTAGACCGGAACCCAGTGGCGGAGGCATCCACAGGGACCGTACTCTCCTTCCCCTACTACCAACCTCACGAAAGGACCTACGGACCCACTTAACGTGGCCGTACTCCACGTGAACACGGTGGCAATTTTGGAATCGAACCTGGGCCTACCGAGTGCAATTCCCGAGCGCTAACCACTGGGCTACCGCGCCCTGTCTGCTTCTCTGTGTAAAATCAATGAATATTTCATTCATATCACTTATATTTCAGACTCCAAAGTAAATAATTTTGCTTGAAAAATTATTCAACAATTCTTATACAACTCACCGTACAATAGCTTGATTTTGTTTACATTCTGCATGCTATATTATAGCATTAATTTAGGCTTCGTTGTACGAATAATCAAAGTTTAATGATAATTTAAAATAAAAAATAATGAAATTATGTTAGTACAGAATTTAGATAGATAATACGCAAAACTACAGCGGTTTTTGAACGGATGCAACATTAAATATAAATTTAAAAAATCTTCAAACATCACGATCAAAGGGGAAAAAATGGATGCCATATTTTATATTGCAATGAATCACGTGATGTCTTCATACATCAGGGATGCAATGAATATTTGAATTTTTGGAAAACTAACAAACATATTTTGCTGAAATTTTTTTGTGTTATAATTTGAATATTTTCTAAAATTTTCGAAACAACCTGTGAATTTTAACTCCGCTTAAAAAATGTTTGAACAATTAAGTCCTATAGGGTTCAATGTATTTCATTTTTTCAACCCGGGTTAAATCCGAAACTAATTGGGTGATATTATTCAATTTTATTCCTGATGTCCCATAAACCCTCTCAATAACATACTAAAATTAGATTTTGATAATTTCATGTTTGCCGCAGTTATCGTGCAAGCGGACAGACAAAAAGACAGACAGACAGACAGAATGACCAAATTCATAAACACTTTTCAACTATGTTGGAAAGTGTTAAAAAACAGTTCAACTAATTGAAAGAATCAACCATTATAAAACTCTTTTCTAATATGCTACTTTTAATTATCTTTCCAGAATTCAGGCATCCTTCACAGAAAAGAGTGGTAGTTAATGAAGAGATCATTTGAATCACGTGAAATCATAAAAAGTTTTACTATTTTTAGACCTCATTACATTTTTTAGATGTTATACAATTTAGGAAAGTAAAAGTTTATATGCCTTAGTTGACATGTTTTTCGCCGATACATCAGGAGATTCCAGATTTATAGTCAGATATCTCAACGAACCGTATTGTCTCTATAAGGTGAAATTCAAAATGTTCCGTCAGTAACAACACAGACAGTTAATTAAATATATTAATCTATTTCAAAGACGGAAAAATGCCTTGTTAGACCAAATAACTGAGACAGAACAGCCATTTTGAGGCAACAGCTAATGAGGTGGAGCAATTTCGGCCAGAGACATACTTTTTTCTGCAACTAACAACATAATAATTATCTCAGTTTTATAACGGTGACAGTAGTTTTACTTCTTTTGTACCAATTTTATACATTTCTAATATCTTTTAATATTGTTGCACAAAACTAAAACTAATTTACTCTTTAGGCAGAAGAAACAGCAAACAATCGGTTCGTTTTCTATATTTGCCATCAACAAATTCCTGATTCTGAAGCTATCGTAAACAATGTCCTTAATTTTAATTGAAGACACTTTCAAGTGATTTATAGAAACGCTCGTCAATTCAATAGAGTTGTAAACGAACTATTGGGCTCATTTGTCAATGAGTTTTACATCAGAAATTTAAAACGGAATATAGGATAAATCACATTTTTTCTTCCTACTTGCAAAATATGGATGATGACATAAAAATTCTGATTAAAATATTTAAAGTAGAATTTAAACCCAAAGCATCTGAAAAATGAAAAATTAGAGAAATATATATTCAATAACAGCCTTCAATTAGAATGAATTCTAATAAAAGAGAAAGATATCAACTAATGCCCTTTGACGCACTTGAGTAATACGTCAGCGACAATATGCTATATTGAAAAAATATTAGAAAGATATGTGAAAGTTAGCTTTCTGATATGTCCAATCTCGCGGCAGTTAGAAACAAAATCTGCTTATCCGATGAGTAAGAAAGTATATTAGATTATTTACAAATTGAAAAGCAAATTGTAATTGAAACATGGCTAATGATGTAATGGAAAAGGTAAATAAATAAGTAAGAATATGCAAAATAATTACAGGTGCATATAACCCTTACATCACCCATTAGAAACGTAGTGCTGATGGCGTCATTAGGGGATGTTACTAACACAAAATTAAATACTTTTTCCAATAATTTAGCCACTTTTTATAATCGTGACTGCTTCTTTACCTTTTCTACCATCAGACAACAATGGGCTACGTAAAACTTTAAAAAGTGCTAGTTCTATTCCGATCATTCAACTTCTGTGGTCATGTCTTTACAAAGTTTGAGTTCTACTCCGACCATTCAACTTTTGTGGCCCTGTCTTTATAAAGTTTGAGTTCTTCTCTGATTATTCAACTTCTGTGGCCGTATCTTTATAAAGTTTGAGTTCTACTCCGACCATTCAATTTTTGTAGTCGTGTCTTTACAAAGTTTGAGTTCTACTCTGATCAGTCTTTCTTTGTGGTCACATGAGTGAGGGCGTCCACACTTCGTTTTAATAGCGAATGGATGAATGGGGGAGATCGAAAGATTTTTTAGTGACATTTCCGATTTTTATTTCACATCTCAATCGAATAATTGAAGTGAGACAGTTCAAGTGAACGAAGGTGTGATGATCGGGATAAATACGGTGATAATTAGGGAAGTATAATTCGAGAAAATAAATATATTATATCGGAAAATATAGCAATATTACAATCAGGTTAGACTATGTATTATTGTCCGGATGGCTAATCGAACATTTAGTTCACCATGTTTCCGGTTAACCTACTTTTAAAAATTTACCAACTAGTTGAGGATCGCAGCCAGTTTTTTAAATATGATATAAAGATATATGTATTAATACATCTATGCATATTTGTATAGAAACTTAAACTGCCAGTACTATTCTCTATAGAGAAAAGGCCAACTGAGAACATATATAAATAATATATGAGATAAATAATATCGTTTAGACAGTAATGCGTTAAAATTCTATTTCTCGTTAAAAAAATGCTTTCATACAACTCTCAAATCCATTTGACAGATTCGTTGCTAAACATGAAAAATAAAATTTAATAAACAAAATTTAAAAATTACTTATCACGGAATGCTTCTCTGAAGTTGCAATTTTTACCATACTAATGCTGAGTTTTCCCTTTTATGTGAAAAATGTGAATCAGTAGTTGCGTCTTCTTATTCTTACAATTGTATTCTTTAATCAATTCGAAGTTCACTTCAAGCAAAATAATAGAGAACACAAAAGTACTGCGTCTTCAAATTTTGGGCAGTTGTTATTAAAGGTGAAGAAAGATTTTCCTGATATAGAATGGACTTTGAACAATCATCTCAAAGAAAAGAGGACATCTTTGGCACAGCAAGACACTTTTTTAACGATATTTTTAGTTTTGTTTTAGTTTTAGATATTTACTTTTAAATACGCAGATTTTCTCATTTTTCTTAGAATGTATTTTGAATATAAAATGCTCGTTTTGAGCAGGCGTTAAAATCGAAACCTGTACTAACAAAAGCATTCAAGGAAGCCGGAATTTGAGAAGTATGCTAAAATGTTCAAAATCACACCCTTTGTTTTATATATAGGTAAATATTTTAAAAGGTTATAAGTTAGTTACAAGTTAACAAAGCTTTGGTACACATATTTTACTTTCTGTTGTATGTATAGAAGAAGTGCTTTAATGTGGCTGAAATTTTAAATTAGAGTTTTAATATATTGACATATTTTTATTATCTTGGAACATGAATCAGCTATTTTCAACACAAATCTTTGTGTATATGTGCGTGAAAATATCCATATGCATTCTCTGAAAAATCTATCTGTCCATTTTTCATAAATAGTAATGTACCGTAAACTCACTTGTTTGCATTTTTAATCATCTTGTAGAACTATCTATTTCTAATCATACTTCAAGTGCAGCAGCCAGCAAGGAAGAAAGAAACACTGGTTATCACTTTCATGACTTCATGCACAAACTAAAATAGTAATTCGCAAGGTAATTTCAGCCTGTCTGAATTCACTAACGCTTACACTTTCTCTTAGATGGAAATTTTTTAAGTAAATCCTATCCAAATTTATTATTTTATGTATTTTACACAATTTCTCACCCTGAATATTAGTAGATATCTGGAGTGTGAGTCCTCCACTCGACTTTCTTCGTCTTCAACCCAGACCGTCCGATGCACCCAAAGGTGCAAGGCATATGTTTGGACGATCAGGATGTGCCACCCAATTTATACCGGAACCCAGTGAGGGTGGAATCTACAGGGACTGTACCCTCTTTCCTCTACCCCCAACCTCTCGGAATAGCTTACGGACCCACATATTTAACATGCCTGTACACCGCGTGAAAGTAGGGACAAATTGGGCAAAGCCGGGAATCGAACTCGGGATATTCGTGTCCTATCCTTGCGTATTAACCACTGGGTTCTCCCACCCCTTAGCAACTTTCTTATACTTTCATATTCTATAGTGTTTTTTTCTACTTGTAATTATTATAAGATTAAATAAAATAATGTATATTTTTCAAATTTAATGAAGTAATTCTTTTAAAATATGACATGAAAATTATCTAAAAGTTTTTTTTTTAAGTTGGCTTATGCGTATTAATTAAAACTATTGTTATACCATTAACATCCATAGGCATGCTTTCTATAAGAAATAATGCTATAAAAATTTTAAAATTTGAATGTTTCGAGTTTTAATTATTAGAATGTCTAAAATTGCTATGTAGTTCAACATTTTCCTATAATGTACTTGTTAAACTAAATTATTGGTTAAACAAGCATTATATTGTCACCTTAAATTTAAAAGAATATAGTACTTGATTTAACTTATTTATGACTATTTTTATATTTGTATGCGGCATTGGCTTTAGAAAAAGTAACAATGTTGTGATAATTGCGTTGTGTCAATTGCCGCAAGGAGACCAACCAAAATGAGATTGTTGCTTGATGCATCTTATATAATAAAGGAAAATGTCTGGCTGTGCATTGCGTACGGGGAAATCTAAGCATCGTACGCCCATGACGCGCCATTTGTTCTAGTAGACGAGTACTCCATAACCAGGGAAGGTGCACCCAGGCGATATTTTTTTTTAAATTTCAAATCAGTTTTTCAGTTCTTTTATGTTTCCGCATTTCCGCACAAATCGGTTCTTTAGGGACCGAACGTATTACCATATACTTTTCATCCTGACACCATCAGAAATATCAAAGGACGTTCCTTGCAGCAATGTTTGAATCGAATCTGTAGGACAACTTCTTCATATTCTTCAAATTTATTTAGCACAATTCTATAATTTGGCTAAAATTAGAACCTATATCTTAGCACTCTAATAAAAAAAACTTCAATTTCATAAGACATTTTTACTTTCCTTATATACATAATGTATAAGGAAAGTATTGTGACGGGGTCGAAAATTCGAATTCGAGTTTTCGACGGGAGAGCACGTTTCAAGCATCCCTGATCACGAATCAAACATTTTTGAAGTGATGTCTGTGTGTGTGTGTGTGAAAGTATGTGTGTATGTGTGTATGTCAGTGAGTCTGTGGAGACGATAACTGACGAACGAATAGACCGATTCGAACCAAATTTGGTACAAAAATCACAATCCGTAAACACTGGAAGCCTATTGTTTTTATACGCAATCGAATGTTCAGAACCCACCTAAATTTTCGAATGAAATTTTGAAAAAATCGTCAAAAAATTAAAACCACTAATAAAGTTACGCAAATAGACATTTCTTATGTAATTTTTCATTAGAAAATGATTGACATGAATTTTAGAACGCTAACGTGAACCGTTCTCGAGATATTGTACATTTTTTAAAAAAATTATCAAAAAGTCATATAAAATAAAAAGAAAAATATTTCCTATTGAGAAACATGTTTGCTTTTCATATGTAATACCATGCGATAAATTGAGTGACATCCTTCTCGTGGATCTAGCTCGTTCCATTCTTGAAAAAAGATACTTTGAATAATACTTTTGTATTTGAACGCCAATAGTCATTTATCTGCTTTAAGAAAAACTTATTTCTTAGTGCATAACGCTTGGCGAGATTTTGGCGACGAATTTGGCGGAATGTCGCCAACTTGGCGACTTTTTTGAAATGTTGCCAAATTAACGAAAATCTCGCCAAATGGATAAAAATGACGCTAAATCGATGAAAATGACGACTAATTGTCGAAAATTCAATATCTTGGAAAGAATATTAGTATCTACTACAAGAAAATCCTATTTTTTTACTGTAAAAGTAGTAAATTCATTACATTATATAAGGAAAGTCATGTGTTGCCCACATCAGATTTTTTAAGTTATTGCAAAGGATTTTTCACAAAGCCCCGAATGTTCCACAGATCCCCCCACCTTCCTGCTGGTGGATATTACTAAGCATGCGAGGAGCTTAAGCCACGATTTTTCTGCTCTCTTTCATTTCTTTTGCAAAGAACGTAAGATATGAAACGTACAATTTTAGGATCAAAGTGCCTTTAAATTGTGTTCATATATTATTATGTAAATGAGATGGATTCTAAACGTGAGATTTTGAAATTGAACATTATTATCAATATTTATATTACTTAAGTAGCATTCGCTTATTTAGAACCCGTGCAACGACGCGTAATTTGTTTTAGTCTAAAATATAAAAAGCAGTAAACGATAATCATTAAATGGGTTAAAATAATCGCAAGCCAATTTGCAGGTTTTAAATTACTTATTTCTTTGGTTAATATCGTATATATCAATAAGCACTTATATACTAGTAATAATATAATGTTTGTCAATTTTATTCATATCAAAATTGAACTAATAAGCGAGAGACGTTTTAGATAGTGGCTGCAATGACACCTATGTTTCACGCAATCAATATCATACGTTTCACTCAGATCGGTTAATATTCAACTAATTACTTATTCTTTAAATTTCCTTACTAAGTAAGTATTTAAAACAGCACCAACCTCTGAATATCCTTTGGTTGACCTCCAGTCTCTGAGAAAAACACAGGCTCTGCAATGGATGGAAAATTTCAGCGCATTTCATTTAGGCACAATTTTAAAATTGCGGGTGACTTCAACTGCATGCCAATTGCTATTGAATCTCATTGTTTGACAGATTTCTTACTCCTCAGAAGTCAAATTACTGCATCACTAATTTTTAAGAGGGCGTCTAATCATTGCTTCCCAACATCGTAATTTCCGCCAGAGCTCTTCACTCCGCGTATATTTGTTAGTGGTTAATTCTTTCATGATTTGGCGCCATGTTTTACGTCTAATTGGTGTGCTTTGTCAAGCAAGCCTTGCGTCACCTGTTGCCTAGTGATTTCAACTATGTGGCTTGTTGTACATATATTTACATCATTGGTGTCAGACTCTGGTGCCATGGATATTGACGATATTGTTCTCCGTGCGTTAGCTTTACAATTTGATGCTTGTCGTTGTCAATTTTTTAACTTTTTAGGACGTCGAACCCTTGTTATAGGTCTTCTTGAGCACCAGATGTCTTCGAAAATTATTGCTGGTATTTGTTTAAAACGCTTTTAATCTGGACTTTCAAATTTTACTTTTGATTTCAAATGGTGCCGTTACAGTACTCCACACAAAATTTCATAACTGTAGGTACATTCGTTTTCAACTGTATATACAAATTCGTTTCCACAACTCACACGTGTACACACACAAATATACACAGATAGGCATATTTTCATAAAAGTTCGAAATAGAATCAGAAGATCTTAAAATGTACTTATCTATTGAAATTTTGAGTTCGCAAAAAAAAAAAGAAAGAAAAAAATATACATAATACGAACAAATTTAAAAGTACTCATACGGGAAGACCTTTAATGACAGTAAGAGCAAAGTAATAGAATTCAGTACTTTCTTTTCATACACAAGTTTCAGCCCCATAATGTATTTTTAGGGTGACATTTAGCTATTAAAAGAAACATTATCAGGATTTATGATTAAAAAGGAGATAATGATTAAAGTTCAAGTATCTTGGTGTATCAATTCATTCAATTTCTTTCACAAGTTTTCAAAAGATGAACCATTAAGTTATAAATGATACCTTTCCCATTATTCTTGTGGACTATATTTATAAAAGAAATGGTTCTACTTGAATTACATTTTAAGGTCATATCACAATAGAATAATATATATATACATTAAAATTTCGCTTCCACTACAATGTTTCAGAAACCTCGCTTTTTAAGCTAGAAAACGATTTGATTTCAGACACATACTTTTATTTTGAATGTTTGTTAAAATTAAATACGAAATTCTTGCCGATCCAGTGGTCGAACGGTCAGGGGCATGCGTTTCCGTCTGATCGCTGGATTGCCGGGTTGCGGGTTCGAATCCCGCCAGCAGGCATGGATGTTGTCTTGTCGAGTCCAAGTCAGACTTCCGCCCTTCGGGGAGCCGCTATAAATGTGATGCTGCAAATTCTTTCCCCTTCGCCATGGGACCAGGAGTCTTGTGGACGTGGTGTGTAGGCGCCCCTTCGCCACAGGGGAATTAGTAACGAACGAACGAACGAACGAACGAAATTCTTTCTTGTAATTTGTTTTTTCCTGTGGGTGATATTTTCATGAAAATAGAAGTTTTTTTTTATTTTTATAGAGTCCCTGAGTAAAGAAAAAAAGCTCAAACAGAAAAAGCTGCGCTGTACAGTCACTAGTCAAAGAAAAAAAAATGGTGCAATTATTTGCAAGATTCATGAAGATATATATCCAATACAAATAACGTAAAAACAAAAACTAGCAAAATAGTCTAAAATGGGCTAATTAGAATTGGGATATTCTTCGACTTTGAGCCGTGCTGCAGAAGCTGACTACGAATTGAAACTAGAATTTTCATAAAACATATGTATGTGCAAATTTATTTATATCCGATATAAGAAGGAACTGAAGATTTTTGCTCTTGATGGTTTCTCTTGAGAGCTCTGGAAGTGGTACAGCAACCCCACGAATTTTGTAACCAGAGCCATTATATTATGTCTGTCCCTAGAAGGTGGGGAAGGAGAATATTTCGAGATTTCTGACTTTGCATAGAGATAAATTCCACCATGAAGTATCTGGGAGTCTTAGATTCCAGACAATACTTTTGGGAATTGAAACTAGAATTTTCATAAAACATATGTATGTGCAATTTTATTTATATCCGATATAAGAAGGAGCTGAAGATTTTTGCTCTTGATGGTTTCTCTGGAGAGCTCTGGAAGTGGTATAGCAACCCCACAAATCTTGTAACCAGAGCCATTATGTCTGTCCCTAGAAGGTGGGAAAGGAGAATATTTCGAGATTTCTGACTTTGCATTGAGATAAATTCCACCATGAAGTATCTGGGAGTCTTAGATTCCAGACAATACTTTTGGGAATTGAAACTAGAATTTTCATAAAACATATGTATGTGCAATTTTATTTATATCCGATATAAGAAGGAACTGAAGATTTTTGCTCTTGATGGTTTCTCTTGAGAGCTCTGGAAGTGGTACAGCAACCCCACGAATTTTGTAACCAGAGCCATTATATTATGTCTGTTCCTAGAAGGTGGGAAAGGAGAATATTTCGAGATTTCTGACTTTGCATAAAGATAAATTCCACCATGAAGTATCTGGGAGTCTTAGATTCCAGACAATACTTTTGGGAATTGAAATTAGAATTTTCATAAAACATATGTATGTGCAATTTTATTTATATCCGATATAAGATAGAACTGAAGATTTTTGCTCTTGATGGTTTCTCTTGAGAGCTCTGGAAGTGGTACAGCAACCCCACGAATTTTGTAACCAGAGCCATTATATTATGTCTGTCCCTAGAAGGTGGGAAAGGAGAATATTTCCAGATTTCTGACTTTGCATAGAGATAAATTCCACCATGAAGTATCTGGGAGTTTTAGATTCCAGACAATACTTTTGGGAATTATCTGAAAGTGGTCTGATGATGTCGGGGGGGGGGGGGCCCTGGATGTATATATATATATATATATATATATATATAAGAATGAGAGAGAAATGGGGAGACGAGAGGTTGCGACAGTCGAAGGCAGACTCTCGAGATAGCTAGAGCTAGCTAGCAGAACTAATTTCTAATTACTTTTCTTATACATAGTATAATGTATAAGGAAAGTATTGTGACGCGGTCGAAAATTCGAATTCGAGTTTTCGACGGGAGAGCACGTTTCAAGTATAACTGATCACGAATCGAACATTTTTGAAGTTATGTCTGCATGTGTGTGTGTGTTAGTGAGTCTGTGGAGACTATATCTCACGAACGAATATAGCAATTCTCATGAAATTTGGCACAAAAATTACAATCCGTGAATACTGGAAGCCAGTTGTTTTTAAACGCAATCGAATGTTCAGAACCCCCCTAAATTTTAGAGTGAAATTTTGAAATAATCATTAAAAATCAAAACTTTTAATAAAGTTACGCAAATAGATATTTCTTATGTAATTTTTCATTAGAAAACGATTGACATAAACTTTAAAATGCTAGCATGAACCATTTTCGAGATATTGCACATTTTTCAAATAAAATTATCAAAAAATCCCATAAATTAAAAAAATAATAACTATTGCGAAACATGTTCACTTTTCATATGTAATATCATGCAATAAATTGGGTGCTATCATTCTCGTGGATCTAGCCCATTCCATTCATGAGAAAAGATACTTTGAGTAATACGTTGGTATTTGAACGCCAATAATCATTTATCTGTTATAAGAATAACTTATCATCCCCTCCATAACGCTTGATAAGATTTTGGCGACGAATTTGACGGAATGTCGCCAACTTGGCGACATTTTTAAATGCTGCCAAATTAACGAAAATGCCGCCGAATGCATAAAAATGACGGACAATCAATTAAAATGGCGACTAATTGACGAAAATTCAATATCTTGGAAAGAATATAAGTATCTACTATAAGAATATCCTATTTTTCTTTACTGTAAAAGTAGTAAATTGCATTATATAAGGAAAGCCATGTGCTGCCAACATCAGATTTTTTTACATTACCTAGGAGTCGATGAGAAGACACTGCCGGAAACAGATTATCAAGATCGATAGAATTAGCTTGCTTTGTAACTAGAACATACTTTACATTTACTTTTCAACGAAGCGGTCTATGAATATTAGTTATTGTTCTGCTGTCTCATATTTCCTTTTTAATAAATCTGGCGTTTCTCATGAATCTAATCTTAGATCCTTGTTATTCCTTCTTTTTATTAATAATTTCTTCTTTTTATTACAGAGTGCTTCAATTTTCGCTGTATCTTCTTCTGACTGATAGCCTGCAACTTTGTAGTTGAATTAATTCTATGGATACCTGCCGTAAATTACGATTTTATTTGATTGAATCAACTGTATCTCTGGTCTGAAAATAATAAACTTCAGTTAATTATTGCTAAAAGCAAAAATGTCAGCTTCACTCATAGTTATAACAAAATTATTTAACAGTTCTATATTAATTTTAAATTCCTGACTCCAATAAATGGTTTTAAAGACTCTTTTACTCAGAGTTCACCTGTAATATTCATATTCAAAACATTGTTTTCAGAGCTTATAAGTTACTTGGATTTATTTTTAGGAAGTCTAGAAATTTCACCATTATATGTCTTAGTTCGTTTGTTTGGTTCTTTTGTTCAGCTCTTGTTTAAATATTGTTCTATAATTTGTAATCCGTATTATTTTTATTCGTCATATGTAATTGGAAAGGTTCTAAATAGGTTCATGAGGTATCTTTATTTTAAAGTCAATGTTTTTACAATTGTAAAAAATCCGATGTGAGCAGCAGCACATGATTTTCCTTATGAAATACAAAGAATTTACTACTTTTACAGCAAAAAAAAATTAGTTTATTCTTAGAGTAGATACTAATATTCTTTCCAAGATATTGAATTTTCGTCAATTAATCGGCATTTTCATTAATTTAGCGTCATTTTTATCTATTTAGCGAGATTTTCGCTTAATTTTGCAATATTAAAGAAAGACGCCAAGTTGGCAACATTCCGTTAAATTCGTCGCTAAAATCTCGCTCAACGCTATGGACTGAGAATTTATGAGAAAAAGTAACTTTTTTCATAAATGGAACGAGCTAGATCCACGAGAAGGATGTCACCCAATTTATCGCATGATATATTACATATTAAATGTGAACATGTTTCTCAACAGTTAATTTTATTTAATTTGTGGCTTTTTATGATAAATTTATTTGAAAAATGTGCAATATCTCGAGAACGATTCATGCTATCGTTCTAAAGTTTATTTCAATCGTTTTCTAAGAAAAAATTACATAATAAATGTCTATCTGCGCAACTTTATTAAAAGTTTTGATGTTTTGATGATTTTTTCAAAATTTGACGCGAAAATTTAAGGGGTTCTGAACATTCGATTGTGTTTAAAAACAATAGGCTTCCAGTATTCACGGAATGTAAATTTTGTACCAAATTTCATTTGAATTGCTCCATTCTTTCGTGCGATATCGTCTCCACAGACTCACTGACACACTCACACACACACACACACACACACACACATACTTTCACACACTCACACACACACACACACACACACACATACTTTCACACACACACACACGCACACACACATGCTTTCACACACACACACACACATATACTTTCACACACACACACACACACACACACATACTTTCACACACACACTTACTTTCACACACATACACACACAAATTTATTCATAAATAGGCAAAGTTTCAAATCACAAATACAAAATACAAGTTCAAATAAAGTATTTCACTATGACATCCACGAAGACTGCATGTATTGATAAATAAGGAGACATATATTTAATAAATTATAGCGTCATTCAAATTGACCTTGAAGTTGTTGGGTTTCTCTAAACAAATTAGTTTGTTCATTTTTTTCTGACTGTAGAACACTAGAAACTTGAACTGCAATGTCCCACTCCACATGCGTAGTGAGAAATCTGCTCCTTGTGAGTGTTGCTAGACTTTTTTTCAGGAAATCTACTAAACTGTCCTTGAAAATCTAAAAATCTTCTAAGTTCTCCATACAACATTTGAAAATCTACCATAGAAGCTTGAAAATCTACCATAGAAGCTCACCAACAGGGACAAAAACAACAGCCTTTTCAGACAAGACGAAACCTCTGAACAGTCAAAAAGGTTTCATCTTAATGAGGATTCATGCTTTCAGGAAATCCTCTCTTTTTTTTACTTTCCCTGCAATACGTGGTAATGTATAGAGAAAATATTGAAATCGTGTCGAAAATCGCAACTCGAGTTTTCGACGGATCTACACGTTTTAGGACCTCTAGAATACGAAAAAACAACTTTTAGCGTGACGTCTATGTGTGTATCTGTCTGTCTGTGTTTCTGTCTGTCTATATGTCTGTGTTCCTGTCTGTCTGTGTGTCTGTCTGTGCACTGTGTGTATTAAATCTAACTCAAAAAAGTTATGAACCAAACTTCATAAAATTGAGTAGGTATGTGGTTTCTGTGTCACCCTAGTGCTGACAGTTTAAGTACAATTTGGGATAAAAAAACGCCTTTTTTTGCGAAATGGCCCGCAAAAATTGTTTGTATCCACTCTAGCTGAAAAAATAATATATCAAATTGTACAAAATTTGGTACATAAGTCACTTAACCTAGTGCTAAGTAGATTTTGGAACGATTCAGAAAAACAGAATCTGCCTTTTTACTTTCCTTATATACATGATGTATAAGGAAAGTATTGTGACGGGGTCGAAAATTCGAATTAAACTTTTCGACGGGAGAGCACGTTTCAAGCATCCCTGATCATGAATCAAACACTTTTGAGGTCATGTCTGTGTGTGTGTTTGTGTCAGTGAGTCTCTGGAGACGATAACTGACGAACAAATGGACCGATTCGAACGCAATTTGGTGCAAAAATCACAATCCGTAAACAATGGAAGCCTACTGTTTTTATACACAATCGAATGTTCAGAACTCCCTTAAATTTTCGAGTGAAATTTTGAAAAAATCGTCAAAAAATCAAAACCGCTAATAACGTTACGCAAATAGACATTTCTTATGTAATTTTTCATTAGAAAACGATTGACATAAATTTTAGAACGATAAAATGAACCGTTCTCGCGATATTGCACATTTTTCAAAAAAATTATCAAAAAGTCATATAAAAAAATCTAATGTGGGCAACACATGACTTTCCTTATATAATGTAATGAATTTACTACTTTTACAGTAAAGTATATAGGTTTTTCTTATAGTAGATACTAATATTTTTTCCAAGATATTGAATTTTCAACAATTAGTCGTCATTTTCATTGATTTAGCGTCATTTTTATCCATTTGGCGAGATTTTCGTTAATTTGGCAACATTTCAAAAAGTCGCCAAGTTGGCGACATTTAGCCAAATTCGTCGCCAAGATCTCGACAAGCGTTATGGACGAAGAAATAAGTTATTCTTTCGGCAGATAAATGACTATTAGCGTTCAAATACAAAAGTATTACACAAAGTATATTTTTCATGAATGGAACGAGCTAGATCCACGACAATGATGTCATCCAATTTATCGCATGGTATTACATATGAAAAGTGAACATGTTTCTCAATAGGAATTTTTATTTTTTTATATGACTTTTTGATAATTTTTATGAAAAATGTGCAATATCTCGAGAACGGTTCATATTAGCGTTCTGAAATTTACGTCAATCGTTTTCTAATGAAAAATTACATAAGACATGTCTATTTGCGTAACTTTATTAGTGGTTTTGATTTTTTGACGATTTTTTCAAAATTTCATTCGAAAATTTTGGGGGGTTCCAAACATTCGATTGCGTATAAAAACAATAGGCTTCCAGCGTTTACGGATTCTGATTTTTGTACCAAATTTGGTTTAAATCGGTCCATTCGTTCGTCAGTTATCGTCTCCACAGTCTCACTGACACACACATACTTTCACACACACACACAGACATCACTTCAAAAATGTTTGATTCGTGATCAGGGATGCTTGAAACGTGCTCTCCCGTCGAAAACTGGAATTCGAATTTTCGACCCCGTCACAATACTTTCCTTATACATTATGTATATAAGGAAAGTAATAAAAAAAAATATTTCCTATTAAGAAATATGTTCCTTTTTTACTTTCCTTATATGCATAATGTATAAGGAAAGTATTGTGACGGGATCGAAAATTCGAATTCGAGTTTTCGACGGGAGAGTTTTCGAGTTTTCCACATTTCAAGCATCCCTGATCACGAATCAAACATTTTTGAAGTGATGTCTGTGTGTGTGTGAGTGAAAGTATGTTTGTGTGTGTGTCAGTGAGTCTGTGGAGACGATAACTGACGAACGAATGGACCAATTCGAACTAAATTTGGTACAAAAATCACAATCCGTAAACACTGGAAGCCTATTGTTTTTATACGCAATCGAATGCCCAGAACCCCCCTAAATTTTCGAATGAAATTTGGAAAAAATCGTCAAAAAATCAAAACCGCTAATAAAGTTACACAAATAGACATTTTTTATGTAATTTTTCATTGGAAAACGATTGACATAAATTTTAGAACGCTAACATGAACCGTTCTCGAGATATTGTACATTTTTCAAAAAAATTATCAAAAAGTCATATAAAATTAAAAAAATATATATATCCTATTGAGAAACATATTCACTTTTCATATGTAATACCATGCGATAATTTGGGTGACATCATTCTCGTGGATCTAGCTCGTTCCATTCATGAAAAAAGATACTTTAAGTAATACTTTTGTATTTGAACGCCAATAGTCATTTATCTGTTGTAAGAATAACTTATTTCTTCATCCGTAACACTTGGCGAGATTTTGGCGACAGATTTGTCAGAATGTCGCCAACTTGGCGTGTTTTTGAAATGTTGCCAAATTAACGAAAATCTCGCCAAATGGATAAAAATTACACTATATCAATGAAAACGACGACTAATTGTCGAAAATTCAATATCTTAGAATATTAGTATCTACTATAAGGAAAACCTACTTTTTTAACTGTAAAAGTAGTAAATTCATTACATTATATAAGGAAAGTCATGTGTTGCCCACATCAGATTTTTATACGTAATACCATGCCATAAATTTTGTGACATCATTGTCGTGGATCTAGCTCGTTCCATTCATGAAAAAAGATACTTTGAGTAATACTTTTGTATTTGAACGCCAACAGTCATTTATCTGCTGTAAGAATAACTTATTTCTCCGTCCATAACGCTTGGCGAAATTTTGGCGACGAATTTGGTGAAATATCGCCAACTTGGCGACTTTTTGCCAACTTGGCGACAAACAAGGTGTGGTTATCGTAATTTCATTAATTACAAAAATAATACCAAATTTGGAAACAGACTAATTAAAAAATTAGTTTTGGTTTTTTGAATAATTTAATCCAGACACCCTCTCCAACTTACCGTATGTTTCAAATCACCGAGAGGTGCATAACCAACATGCGAAGAACTTTAACTTAAAATAAAATGCCGTGAATATATAAACAAAAACAAATTTAATTCGAACAAAACATTTATTTTGATTATTAGTAAAATCTTGATTAAGTAATTTTTATATCAAATTATAACTATACTCAATGATAACATTAGGCTGCCCATTCTCATATTATCTATAATCTTTTTATTATCATAAAATACACTCAATTAATTCATATCACAATTTAAAGTACCAATAATCTTTTAAATCTGTATAATATATATTGATATCAATTTTAGTTTTCTTATGCTTATTGCTCATATTCAATTGTATTACATCCTGAGATTTTTCTAAACGCAAATGTGGACCTACTTAATTCGTTTAAAATTCTCAATTTTACTTGTAATATATAATTCTCAAAACCAACTTACATACTTGTATCCTCACATATTTGTTAATGGTTGAATTCATTTATAGGCATCCGAGTCAATTGTATATTATAGTCACTGAATATCAGCTTCCAAGATTATATTCGCTAGAGTCATTATCTTATAGCATACATATAATAAAAAACCATTTTTGATAACATGACGACATAAATTATTAATATTCATTTTAAATTATTATTAATATTCATTATTAACATTTATTATTAATATTCATTTTAATTTGCAAGTATCATTTTAGATCAATATTCTTCGGACTCACGGGCATTCTTCCCTAAAAGTAATAGACTAAAAACATTCTAGAATAATATTTCCTACTTTTATTGGAAGTAGATTGAACTATTTTGAATGTTAAACCAAGGCTTAAATGTGTCCCGCGTTCCGTTGATAAGAGTGTGCGGGACGCGGGATACAGTTAAGCCTTGGTTAAACCAAGGCTAAACTCGATTCGCCGGCAACCCCGCCGTATCGATGAAGAAATCGATTTCAGGCTTGGTTAAGCATGGTTACGAAATGAGCTTTACACTCGGAGTTGCGTAGTCTTTCAAATAAAAGTATTTAATAAAATAACACCAGGGTCTCATTTTCAGTATCTGAAGTCATACCCTACGTAAAACGTCATGGTTATATCATAATTTCGATGTGAAAGAAATATAGTCACTGCTTTACGTAAGAAACAGGCCGCCCACATCATGGCCTCACATTCAGTATCTGATGTCATACGCTACGCAAAGCTACATGGTTACTTCATAATTTCACTGTAAAAGAATTATAATCACTGCATTACATAAGAAACAGGTCACCCACATCATGGCCTCACTTCCAGTATATGATGCCATGCACTTCGTAAAACTCAATGGTTTTATCATAAAAATTGAAATGCTTATCAGTGATTGAAACACGTTTGGCAACATTTTGTAGCAGGGCTACCCAGAGATAGATAGATAAACAGACAGATAAATCAAATTGTTTATATTATTAACTAGAAGAAATACGCAAAGCTACCTAAAATAGTTCTGAAACAAAATTAATGCGATATAAAATGTAAAATATTTTAGCCACAAACCTGCTTTCAATAAGATTGGCGAATCTGTGAAAACTTATGTAAATACGTTTAAGTTATAAGTATAATTTCGACTTATAAGCGGTCATTACAGTCAGGCCAAAAAGTATGTTAATTCCTTTTATTCCAGATGCAGATGCTGGAGGATAAAATTTAAATCGATAGTATTTCCTTCACTAAGTCTCATTTATTAAAAAAAATTTCATCGAAATCGATCACATATTTTAAAAGATACTTAAATTGCAAGAATATATTGGAATTTTCGCTTATATATTTACGCGTTTTGAAAAATATTTATCATTAACCTTCTATTGATTAAGCTTAAAAAACTAACGAAAAATG
The DNA here is from genome assembly GCA_951213105.1 of Amaurobius ferox. Classification (NCBI taxonomy): domain Eukaryota; kingdom Metazoa; phylum Arthropoda; class Arachnida; order Araneae; family Amaurobiidae; genus Amaurobius; species Amaurobius ferox. Next base: position 65,425,414 of record OX578148.1, read on the forward strand.
TTGTAAATTTATTTAGCCGTTTCTGAATTATTAACGATCATGACAGACAGAAATGAATATTTCATTTTCGTTATTTCACATTTCGCTGTAGGATGATAAAATCTCAGAATATATCTTAGATTCAGCATCATTGATTAAAAATTAATTCATCAAAATCCATCACGTGATTCAGAAGATATTCAAGTCAGAATCCGGTACTGAATTTTTCCTTTCTATATTCTTTATTAAACCACAGATGACGAGTTTTAAACAGAATTTCATGTTGAACAGTTTATATTAACAGAATTTGTTTTACTGTTTTCCCTGGCCGTAACGTCATCATTTTGAACAGTTGATTCCTTGGAAAGGATAGATATCCTTGGATCTGGGAACTACCAATCCCTGGCTGTCCAAAATGAGGATATATCCATTGATGTACTGCAACGAATTTTTCTTTCTAATTTTTAAGCGCTTCCCATGCTTTCCTACAAATTAATACTGCTAGAACTAAATGCAAATTAAAAAGAAAAATTTAAATTAATGCAAAATCTGATTCTTGGAAATTTTTCTACACAAATTGTAACTTCCAATATAGTTCGCACTTAAAATATGGTTCGCACTTCAAACATGATTTGTACTTAAAATTTGCCTTTAACAAGCTCTCAAAAGAACATAACATTAAAGTACAATTTCTAGATATTTTACTACTCGTATAAAACTTAACGTTTACTAGACTTTCGTTTTGAAGATGATGATGAATTTGTTTCCTTTCCGATGTTGTTTCCTCCTGTATTTCCAATTGGAATAGGGGGCGGTTGAAGTTGAAGAACTGTCTTTGGTTTTAGAATATCTAAAAAGTGGTAAAACCCCTGACACAGACAGTCTTAATTGCAACATATAGAAAAAAAAATCTTTAATTTAAATCTTTCAATTTTTGTTAAAATTTTTGATCTTCATTACAAATTTTGCTATTTTTCAACTTGTTTCAAAATGCCAGGATAGTGTTCGCATTTAAATGTGGAAGACATCCTACTGTGTGTTATTCAGTCAAATCTGTTTGCTTCCAACATTAAGTAAGATCCTTGAAAGAATTTTTATTAACAATCTAAAATTTGGGGCTCAAAACTAATGGCGTTCTACGCCCCGTGTCCGTGAATTACGTAGCTGTGGTGATGCTGCTCATGAGCTAATTAATCACATTTCCTATTTCAATTTTAATCCTGTATCATTGACCATAACATTGATATTCGGTGAGCTTTTGATAGTTTAAACTGGAACATTCTTCCTTTAAATTTTGATAGATTAAATATATCATTACCTTTTCGGAACTTTTTATACTCGTACTTAAATGGAACAGTTACATACGCAGGAAGCAACCTTTTTGCTCAGTAAATACATTTCAAAGAATTTCCCTCAGGGATCAATGATTGCTCCTGTATTATAGAACTTATATTTTGATCAATTTTTAAAATTGAATAATAATATATACTACTAGCAAGACTTTGCAGATGACCTCGTAGCACTTTTGGCAATATTAGGAAACTTTTGGAAATCAATACAAACTTTCATTTGGATTTAATTTCGCATTCTTTAAATTCTTTGAAACTGCAAATATTAATAGATAAGAATAATATTCTACAAACAATAAACAACTGTTCCGTAAAAAAATCCAGTAAGCAATGAAAAACGTCAGCCAAAAAGAAAAGAAATTAAATCACATATATTGGCGCCAAGCACTATTCCAGCCAGGTGGGAATGTACCACCAACGCTTTCCGCTTATAATTAGAAAAAATCTGATGTGGGCAACACATGACTTTCCTTATATAATGTAATGAATTTACTACTTTTACAGTAAAAAAAATAGGTTTTTCTTATAGTAGATACTAATATTGTTTCCAAGATATTGAATTTTCGACAATTAGTCGTCATTTTCATTGATTTAGCATCATTTTTATCCATTTGGCGAGATTTTCATTAATTTGGCAACATTTCAAAAAAGTCGCCAAGTTGGCGACATACCGCCAAATTCGTCGCCAAAATCTCGCCAAGCGTTATGAACTAAGGAAAAAGTTATTCTTACAGCAGATAAATGACTATTGGCGTTCAAATACAAAAGTATTATTCAAAGTATATTTTTTCATGAATGCAACGAGCTAGATCCACGAGAATGATGTGACTCAATTTATCGCATGGTATTACATATGAAAAGTGAACATGTTTCTCAATAGGAATTTTTTTATGTGACTTTTTCATAATTTTTTTTTAAAATGTACAATATCTCGAGAACGGTTCATGTTAGCGTTCTAAAATTTATGCCAATCGTTTTCTAATGAAAAATTACATAAGAAATGTCTATTTGCGTAACTTTATTAGCGGTTTTGATTTTTTGACGATTTTTTCAAAATTTCATTCGAAAATTTAGGGGGGTTCTGAACATTCGATTACGTATAAAAACAATAGGCTTCCAGTGTTTACGGATTGTGATTTTTGTACCAAATTTGGTTCGAATCGGTCCATTCGTTCGTCAGTTATCGTCTCCACAGACTCCCTGACCCACACACACACACACATACTTTCACACACACACACACATACTTTCACACACACACACACACACACACAGACATCACTTCAAAAATGTTTGATTCGTGATCAGGGATGCTTGAAACGTGCTCTTCCGTCGAAAACTCGAATTCGAATTTTCGACCCCGTCGCAATACTTTTCTTATACATTATGTATATAAGGAAAGTAACAGCAAAATGCCGAAATGAGTCAAGGAAGGTTCTATATGACTTGGCGCCCGGCAGGTTAATTAATGAAGTGTGCATAAAGTTCCTTTAATGCAGCTCGGCCATCTAAATTATTTCTCTTACAGTGAAAACCTGGCACAGTACAAAGGTATATTGAACCATTTCTCGTTCTCTTCTGTCACTTTGCTTACTCTGGTTATAAGTGGAAAGTGTTGATGGTACATTCCCACCTAGATGGAATTGTACTTAACACCAAAATATGAGATTTAATTTCTTTTTTATTTGTTTCTTTTTGGGGGGACTGACGATTTTTATCACTTGGCGGAATTCTTTGCAATACAATTCGTCTTATTTGGGGATTTCACATCTTTCTGAGGTGAATATTTTTTTCATAAAACAGAAGTGAGATTCGTGCTTGCATGACTTACTCGGTACTTAACTGGGATTTCCGTCTGGTTTAAATTTTTAGGAATGTAGTATTTTTGTCAGTGTGTGCTTCACACGTGCATTGTATCTGTATCGATTTTCAATGCGAAATTCGATCGGGATATACCCAAGCCTACGGTTAGGCAATTTTCTTTATATAGAGGCTACTGCAGGCCTGATAATATTTTTAGAAACTTAACATTTCTGTGCTTCTGTACTTCTTGCCCCTGTGCTTCTTGCCACAGTACTTCTTGCCTCAGTACTTCTTGCCCCTGTACTTTTTGCCCCTGTACATATTGCCCCTGTGCACCTTGCCCCTGTACATCTTGCCTGTGTACTTCGTGCCTTTGTACTTCTTCTGACCCCATCTTATTGCGTATTTTTACTGTGTTGTATGCAGTGCAGTAAGTTAATGTTACGACCTACCGAAAGGTATAAAGTAGCTGTTTGCTTGGTTCAGAAAAACCTCATTTGTAATTTATCCTACGCACATAATAATGATGATAATAAAATAGAACATCATTTTAAGAATGGAGGTAAACAATCTCTCTAACTTCATGATTTAAAGTTTTCAATAATTTCATATAATGCATCGCGCTTGAAATAAATATAAATATCGTTGGATTTCGTTGTTGAGTTATTTATTTTCTGTCGTCAAATGATCTACAAAATCCCCACCAAATTCTAAATCTCTTACTTAATTTCTACAGAGAATAACCAAAATTCAAATTTCTTTATAAAAGGGACAACCTTGGATCGTAAGGGAAAATATAAAAGAAGTTTACCAAATTCGGCTAACTGATTTGTACTATATCAACCTAAAACACGACAACAACAACAAGAACAAGAATTAAGAGAAACGTTACATTACACAAGAAAGATCAATCATGCATAAAGCATTGATTATGAAACACTTTCCAACTTCATTGCAATTTCATTTAAACATATCTAAAATGCATTACATTCCTAGGTAATATTTTGAAAATTATCACAATACTTACATTAATTTACTATATTTGAAAACTTAAAACTTCATCGAAAAAAATGAACTTCATTCAAATGACGGCATTGAAATATAAATTGCCTGGTTTAAACATCTCTAAAATGCTATACATTTCTCGGTAATATTTTTTAAATTATCATAATACTACAATAATTTATTATATTTGAAAACTTCATCGAAAACAAACGAAATAAATTCAAATGACGTCATCGAAATATAACACGCCTGGCTCTCTCTGTAAAAACAGCATTTCATTCATTGACATTTTTCCATTCATTTCATTCATCACAATACTATAATAATTTATTTTATTTAAAAACTTAAGACCATGGAGGTACAAGGAATTAAACTTTTCGTCTCCGGGCTTGCTGTATGACAGCTATGAAAAAATTATTCCTCTGGCTGTAATTGCGGCCGAGATACAGGGGGCTGAAAATTCTATCTTTTGGCGTGAAGTAAATATATATTTGGCACCGCTCGTATTACGTTTCATTTTCGACAGCTTTATTTCTTCATTACTTGGCGCGGAATCCTTAAAATTACTAATCATTTGAAATTTCTTGTTTAATCATAGATAATAAACTCTCATGAGGTCTACATATTTACTGTTTAAAGGAAATATGTTTCGCTTTCTATTCTAATTTTAATAAAGTTTTTGGAAAAGAATTGGGGTATTAATAAAAATGTATTAAACATTTGGTATCAAACTTTTAGTATCAAAAAAACATTTTTTTGCGGTTCTGATGTCGAAGGGACGTAATTGAACTATAAAGCAAATTAAAAAATTAATTCCGTTAAAAAGAAAATTCATTTTAAAGCTTTTTACAGATTATAGAACCTCCTCTAACATTACTCTATTCTCGATACTACGAATTTCTTCTATTTATTTTGAAATCAATGTATTAAATAAAAAATATTTATTTTGAAAGAAAAGAGTTGATACCTCTTTCCGAATATAATTGTCCTTCTCCAATCTTATTTGATTTTAATTATCCGTTATCTCAAATTCTCCCAGCTAAACGTTTAATTTATTTTCCTAATTATGTTACTTATTTTCCTTAAAACTATGAAATACATACTGATGGATCTGAAATTGATGATAAAGTTAAGTGTTTGGTGTGTATTTTAAAGCACATCTTACATTGGAACTATGGATCTACAACCAATCATTCAAGACATATCTAGACATACAATCTTCCTTAAACACCTTGTATGACCCTTATTTCTTCACTATTTTAATCGTAATATTCTTAACACTATACTAAAAATATTTATTTAAACTCAATAAAACATCGATGCTTGCTTACATCCCTCTGTTGTTGCAATCAGTGCTGTTGCAACTAATCAGAATTTTCCGAGGCCCTATGCAACAAATACACCGTCCCCTACACTTTACAAAATACTGACCTTTTACATAAATTGTTACGGACTGGACCACCAAACCCTTTGAGCTTTATGCAGCACACCCTTTTGTTCTACACCCCACCCCCCATATCGGCAGTAGTAGTTACAATAACCAATTCCATAGCAATTTTCTAATCTTAGTAACTTGCAACACAGTTGCATTAACTGTGTTGCAAGTTAACATGGACGACGCAAATTCATCCTGGATGACGCAAATTGATGAATTTCAACTTGATCAACTAAAACGGCTTTTCACGGACTTTTGATTCTAATCTCAGAAATTTAAATAGGCTCAATCTAACGAGAAAGAAAGGAAACAGAATACCAGTATATTATTTCTATTTTAAAGCTAATACTAATAATTACAAAAATTATAAACCTAAAACTATATCATCTCACACCGGCCTCCCCCAGCTATACAATCAATTTTACCACAATACTTTCACTTTGCATATGCTATGTACTGTAAAAAAAGTAAAGCCATACATGTTTGTTTTTTAATATCTGCATTTATATTGCACGCATATGACTAAAAGAAACCACGCAGCAGTTAAAAAACATATCAAAAAATATCGCATTAGAAGAATCTTCTAAGCAATAAAATAAAACTATAAATCTTAGATAAGTGCTATTATTTCTTCTGCTCTTACCCCCCCTCCCCAACGTGACAACATTTTTTTTTTCAAACGGAGCGAAGTTTCGTACGTGACAAAATAAATAAATTTAGAAAAGGTGTCAAATTTAGGGGGAGGGGGGGGGGTTACGATCTGCGGGTTAAGTTTTTTTTTTTTTTTCGCAAAGTGAAGAATCTGAGGTGTGAGATTCCAGACAGCGTCCTTGATAAAAAAAAAAAAATTAAGGGGACACCTAATGGCATTTAATGGTGGATAGACACGCCTTAAAAAATGAACGTGATTGGAAATAAAACTGAATCGGAATCAATATTTTTCGTTTTCAATGTAATTCATTTCAGGGATGAAGAGAAAGAACATTGTTAAGTTCAATTCTCTAGGTAGCGGAAAACACGCCTGGGAAATAAAAATCCATTTAAGGCATTGTCTGGGTGCTCTGATATGGTCTTGTGTTTCTCAACCGCCTGGCAGCAGTCCGGTATCGGGGGTTGGCATCAATTGTACCGGGCCGCGAGAGATTCTCTTGGAATTCGTCGTTTCAGTTTTCGAAGTATTTTTCTTAAATAATAAAAGGCAATGTCTGTGTGCCTGTGTGTGTGTGTGTCTTATACACTATAGGTTCAGCGACAGCGCTTCGGAGAGCTGCGAAATTTGCCAATCGGAGACCCGAGGGGGGGGGGCAGGTGACACATCAAAACCGATTTTTAAAATTTGAATTATTTTTTTTGTTGTTGTTGTTTAATGTTTTATGCGATTTCGACCGTTTTTTCCCCTTTTCCCCCTTTTTTCTCCACCATCCAGACGTCGTAGAAAAAAAACAAATCACACGACCGGAAAGAGCAGTCAATTGCGAGTATAAACATATCAATTTCAAATCTCAGGGACAAATTCTAATATTTTTTAAAGATTTTAAAACAAAAGTCACTTTCGGCTCAAAGGAACGAACTTTCGTTTTTAATTCCTCGCATCGGAAAAAGTTCCGAGATTTTCGACTAATAATTTACATTTTTAGAAAGCTCAAAGATCTGGCTTTCTTACAAGTCCAAGCTTTCTTACATGTACCCAAATGTGTAAGATCTTTAAACTTAACAAAATTGTAAAATAAATATTTTGGAACCCATATTGTAGTAATTTAAAAATGTTTTCAGAAAGTGATATTAGAGTTTAAAAGCGCTCTATGCCTGCAAAAGAATGACACCCCCACCCCCACCCCACACACACACATTGCTGCTCTATGTCCTGGGATGAGCCGGACGGTCTGAGCTTTCGACCCTCCCCCTCCCACGCTCCCACTACGAATCACTATTTGAGTGTAATATAGATAAATCCAAAAATATGCTCCAATTAGAGCTGCAATTGAACGAGAATGCCAATTTAACTATTTTGTAGCCAGATCTGGAGATTTTGAGTTTCTTCAATGCCAAAATTATCCCTCAGCAACAGACTGGATCCTAGATATATCGATGTTCATCTGGTGACAAATCTGGAGACCATTTTTTTTTTTATTTCTACTTGAAATCGTTTTCCTCAGTTTGAAATCTTGACTATGAACTTCCATTTCCAAGAAACCGAAAGTAAGGCAACTAGGTATATGTGGAATGGCTTCAAGTAACCTTTCGATTTGGTCTCTGATATCAAAATGTATCCAGATTCCTCTGCCTTCTTGTTTTGTTGCTGAATCGTTATGACCCGCTCAGACTTCACTCAAAAAAGGTCTTAAATATGAACGATCTATGCCAATTTTTAGAGACAAAAAGAAGGTTACACAATAGAACTGCAGCCTTGCGATTAGAATCCTGTTTTGCAGTATAACAGGAAGGTGTATATAAGGAGCGATTCTGAATCTGTGGTCAAAATTTCTGTTGCATTTCGACTGGAGATATCTTACGTCTTTGGTAGTCATTTCTGGTACACTGACAGCACAGCTGTACGTAGACAATATTCTACGCCCGGTTGTGTTACCGTTCCTTTGGCGACACCCTGAACTTACTTTTCAACAAGATAATGCCCGGTCGCACACGGCACGTATTGCTATGAATTTTATTCAAGCTTTCCCAACACTTCCTTGGAGCTATATGTGCTCCAACACTTCCCATAGAGCACATTTGGAGAGTTATAAGAAGGCGATTGTAACCATCCCGGAATGTTGAGGATATAGCCCGACAGTTGGAAACAATTTGGCAAGACATTCCGCAGGACACCATCCGTGAACTTTATCAGTCTATGCCACACCGGGTGACATGTTGCATCCAGGCCAGAGGTGGACCAACGCCTTATTGACTTCCTTTATATACGGTCAAACTCTAAATCATTAAATTGTTCTGAAATTTTAATTGTTTCTTTTTCTATATATGTTCTTCACATCCACCAATTTCTATCACAATCGAACAACTCCTTCTTGGTGCGTCGATTTTTTTTGTTATAGAGTATATATTCGGCATCAATCAAGTTCGGAATCTTGCTTGTACATGTTGTATTTAGACGAAGTTTTCATACTATTGGTTCGTATTGCAACAATTCTAGAGCATTCTTTATAACTGTAGTTTAGTGTACAGTCATATTCCATCCTTCTGCTGATAGTTTTTATATTCTCTCACCGCCTTTTTCCCCAGTTGTCGTAAATTCTCTGTCGTAACTCTAAGTATATGATTTGGTAGAGAGTGTGTTGTATTGTAAGTTGTTATTTCATTGAAATGGATCATTAAATTTATAGTTCCGCAGTTACTGCCTGAGGGTATTGCATATCAGTCAAAAAAAGGGTATACTTTATTATTTAAATATTCTATCAATCGCATGTCCCCCTATCCCCCACCCAGAAAAACTCGGTTTCCTGTATGTTCCTCATGTTCCTTGTTTAGCAGTTAGTTCTGCTACTGATCGCGTAGCATCTACACTGCTCACAACTGAAATCGCAACACCACGAAGAAAGTACTGTATCCTTATGAAATTTACAAAATATAATTGTAACATGGAGTATTATGATAACAATTGTACCGTATAATTGTAACATCAAAAAATCATACTTGAAAAATGTAAACATGGAACTTTATTGACATTAGATCAATATGGAATAGGCCCACCGCGAGTGGCTATGCAGGATTAAATACGATGAGGCATCCCGTCGATGAGATGGTCAATGGTGTGCTGAGGGATGGCATTCCACACAGCATGCAATTGGGCTTGTAACTGGACATGGTTTGCTGAAATTAGGCGTTCTCTTAATCGGCTACCCATGATGTACGAGATATGCTCAATTGGTGACAAATCCGGAGAATATGCTGGACAAGGCAGGATATCAAAACCTTGTAGACTATTCATAGTTACCCGTGCAGCATGTAACTTGGCATTATCCTGCTAAAAACGCAGTCCAGGCCTGGTTGATAGATATGGCTCTACCACAGGTCTCACAATGTCAGAGACGTATCTTTGTGCCGTGATACTGCCAGAAACGTGGGCCAAAAGTGTTCGTCCACCAAATATTATACCACCCCAAACCATGGTACCACTTCGAGGGGCTGTGTGGCGACTGATAGAAAAAGCTTCCTGGTGGCGTTGTTGAAAACGCCGCCATACGCGTGTACGGCTATCTGACATGCCAAAATAGATTCGTGATTCATCCGTGAACAGAATGTTTCGCCATTCTGTCGACCAATTGCGTCTCCTTTAACACCACTGGAGGCTACGTAGCCAGTGAAGATGTTGAAATGGTAGTTATCAGAAAGGTCGTCTACCTCGGAGTCCTGCGTTATGCAAACGGTTTCGAATTGTTTGCGTCAAAACCACGTTACCTGTAATGTGGGATAAATGACGTTGTAGCACGGTTGCTGTGGTAAACGGCTCCAGCGCAACGCTTCTCAGAAGCATACGACCTTCACGTGGTGTGGTACACCTGGAAGCTCTACTACCTGAACTTCGTGTCGTTTCGTTGTCTCTCAAGAACCGTAACACACACCGTTGAACTGTGCTGACATCACGACCCAATAGTTCAGCGATCCTTCGAAGGGTCATTCCACCCTCACGTAAAACAATGATTTGTTGCCGTTCCGTTGACGACAACTGAACGTATGCGGTACGTTGACATACTCTTGGCATACTGTGATGATTTTTACAACCGGAAACCAATGACGTTGCAATTTAACTGTGATATCGCTCTTCCTTGATCTGGCGCTTTTGTGCTGCTGAGCAAAGTGTTACGTCACTATACGTAATGAAATTGTGATCATATCCATATCTCGCCTTGTTGTTTCCATTACCTGATTTACGTAAACCTATAGATTTATGGTGCTGCGATTTCAGTTGTGAGCAGTGTATTAACAAGTTCCAAATTTCATTCCTCGTCCTGCAAATTTTTCAATCTCTTGATATTTGTGTGAAATTTATTTGCATCTTTCGTTTCAAATATAATATACAAATGTGTGTAATGTGTTCACGTGGTCCATGTTTTCAAATTCTGAGCAGATATTTTTCCCTTCACATCCTAATTCTTGTTTTATCTGATCCTATCTGGCAATCAACAAATCAAAATAAATAAAATGGAACAAAATTGAAAGAAAACATTTTGGAATTACATATGAAACAAAATTCTCAATTAGCGGATGACAGTCTTCCTGTTTCATATTAAGTAATACTATAAGCTTTTCTTACGGGGAAAGCAGATGGGTAAATTAGAACCGAATACAGAATAATTATAATTTCATACAGAAAATTGAAGACTTATTTATTCGACGACATTAAAAAGTCAAATTAAAACATTCCCCTTCGCAACTTTCACTTACTGATTTGAATCGTTTTACTTCCTAGACCAGTACCGATTAAATCAAGTTATTTGAAACTACAGTAAGTAATACGTCAACCATATGTTCTGGCCTGGATGCACCAAAATAAATATACGGCGTCGATGTACCAGATACCATGTTTCGTAACATCACGTGATCTATGAATTTAATAGAGAAGAAATGCATTCCAAATTTAATCTTTGAGGAAATTATCTTTCATTTTATTTATTTTTTTATTTTTTTTATTTTTTTTTGTAAAAACTGTCTGTTTTTTAAGTTTAAGGACACCTGAACGACAAACTGAATGGAGATTAAGTAGATTTTTTTAACAAATGTGTAATTATGAAGCATTTTGAATATGTCTTCATTTTTTTAGAGGAGATGAACCCCTAACACCTTCCTGTTTACATGTATTTCCAATTATATTTAATTAAACAAAATTTTACTTGGTGCTGAATTATTTGGGTAGACGCTGTGTCTCGCCTGACGCTTGGCCACTGCATCTAGATTTGTATCCAACACATGACACAAGAAGAAAACCGGTACTAACGGGTAAAATGAAAATATTGAAAAATATCGCACTAAAAATGTTCAACGGAAACAAAAATAAATACATCTTTCTTTCGTAAGTGCCATTATTTCATCTTCCTTCACTGAAGGACAAACTTTTTAATGTAAACGGGACAAAGCTCCTCCTGACACGTAACAAAATAGAAGAATTTTAGGGTGTCAAATTCCCAGAACTGTTTTTTTTTTGTGTGTGGGGGGGGGGGGGGGGGGTCAGGCTCCTGTATATGTGATGCGAGATTTCGAAGAGGAAGGTGGGGTGAAGGGAGGACTCAAGGGTATACAAACAGCGAGGAGTGGTCGGAAAGTACGAATCACTAAAAATTGAACGTGCAAATAAAACTGCATTCAAATCGATATTTCTTGGTACCTGAATCTTTGTCATTTCAAATAATCAGAAAATCAGCGGTGGCTCCAATCCGATGGAGCCGAAATGATTTTGCATGAATATCGTATTTCTTTGTGGGTGGTTTTCCGTCTTTAGACGTTTCCAAAACAGTTCAAAATATTAAGATATCGAAATAAGAACCGTTTTTTCAAAACAATTCAAAATATTAAACTATTGAAACTGTAGCCACTATAATTTGAAACAAAGAACCTGATGCAAAATCCAATTATACATCCTTGAAAGCTTTCAAAAGTTCTTGTCAAACTCATTTGCCGTGGTATTAACTAAACTTATACAATATCGAGATTTAGACTTTAGGTGAAACTATAAACTTGCGTGATGGCACACAAGTAAGTGCTGGAATTTCATACTTTCATTCTTTCCTTTCAAACCTCGTCAATCGCTAAACATCTTGAGTATCCCCGAATTAAAAAATGACAATTAGTAAAATTTTTGCAGCGCTTACTTAATGCGAAGGAAATTTACCCGGTATCGTTATATGAATTATAGACTGAGATATCGATTACTGAAATAAATCCTCCACTTATCTTATTTTAGCTAAACTGCAAATGTAAATAGTTTACTTCCTGTTAAATGAAATATAGAGGATATCAACAAATCTATTTAAAACAGAAAATCCGCCAACTGAAATTTGCTACCATTAAATTTTGAGTAATTTATTTGTTGCTGGTCTCTCACAGTCGAACGAAAAATACCTAATATCAATAATTAAAATACCTTAACGAATTTCAGATCTAAATGTACCGGGTAAATTTCTTTCGCTCTAATTACGATCGGCGAAAATCTGTTAATTGGCATTATTTTATTGGAGTTCGTATAAAAAATAAATTTTGCAATTATATAAAATTTTCAGTTCCGGGGGGTACAACATCGTAGCTAAATTCTCCTCTGATTGTTTTTTATATTTCACTTTGCTTCTGCGACCAACCATTGATTTTATATTTTTGGACACTCTTCATGGAACACACGGTATATTATATGTATATACACTCATTGCCATAAAAATTTGCACACCAAGAAGTAATCGTGGGATGGTAAGAAAACTTGGTATGAAGGTACGTGTCAGGCAGATATGCAAATGATTAGAAATACAGCGTAATTGCACACTGCGTAATGCCACCAGAAGGCGTTGAACTTCGCTCTCCCTGGCGCAGAAGAAAAGGTACGCAAAGACTTTTTGCCTGTACTTAATCTGTTGCAGAGGGACGCTTTTTCATTAGGGATGGCGTTACGCTGCCATCGAAGACAATAAGATCAGCTATCAGAGTTCGAGAGGGGAATAATCACCGGGATGATAGAAACCGGATAGTCAGCTCGGCCAGTAGCCCACCATCTTAGCCGTTCTGACTTTACTGTGAGGAGGTGTTGGGACCAGTGGGCGAGAGAGAGGTGGTCGCCTCAATCTTGCCTTCGCTTTACAGCGACACACCGCACCCACAGATGGTGTGATGTAATGGGGTGCCATCGAATACGACACCCGGTCACCTCTAATATTGATCCACTTAACGATGACAGTTTTGCGGTACGTTCGTAACATCCTTCAGTAATATGTGTTACCACTCATGTCAAGTGCTTCCAGGAGCCATTTTTCAACAGGACAATGCTCGGCCACACACAACAAGGGTGTAACATGAATGCCTCCGCCACAGTACCACCCTTCCTTGGCCTGCCCGATCCCCATATTTGTCACCGGTCGAGCATGTCTGGGATCACTTGGAACGACAAGTTGGACAGCCAACGAGTTTGGTCGAACTAGAGGCGCGCTTATAACAACTGCGGAATGAGATGACGCAGGACACCATGCGGGCCACAATGCCCGCCCGTATCGCATCGTGTATTGACGCTAGAGGGGGCCCAACAGGATACTAGAACCTCCATTCATTTGTAGTTTTTCCTGTAATAAATGATCCTTTTGCTTTGATTTTGTAATCACTTACTTATATTAACGTTGAACTCACATATATAAAATTTCGTTTGATTCTGACAACTCTTCCATGGTGCTCAAATTTTTATGGCAATGACTGTATATTACCATCATTTTTTCAGAAATTACACTGGACAGCAAATGCTTTCTGTGTGTCTCTGAGATTAAACCACGTTGTCTTTATTTTGTTAGATCTTCTGAATATGAAAATGGTCGTTAAAACACCAGATTACATCACAAAATATAAAACTGCTGCTTGTGAGAATAATTTGTCACGTAATTTACATATGTCTTCTTTTTTAGTCACGTAATTTGCATATGCCTGCTTTCTTTAGTCATACAATTTGCATATGTCTGATTTCTTTAAAGAAGTACTAATTGTATTAAGCAGATTAGATCGCGTTTTTGAAATATCTATGAAACAAATTTTGCACATTTGCACATACATACATTATTACGTATAATCATCATACAGGAAAAATGTCGCTTGGAGTATGTCGTTTTGGAGTATCTTCCACATCTGTCCAACAATTATCTGCTAGCATTGTTGCAATTTATATTCTTTTGTATCTTTCTCGGGGGGGGGGGTGAGATGTCGTGATGAAAGTTATCTTTATATTAATTTACCTTACATTGATTTTAAAATATTACACTCCAAAACATAGCCTCCATTTTACAAAATATACTCACTTGGTTAAAGGAAATGAAGCTGTGCACTGTCAAAAGAATACTGCAATGAAAGTTGAACATTACAAAAATTATGTTCCGTTTCTACAACGAAGGTTACTCTAAATTTTAAATTCAATACAAGCTTTAGCAAAATTGAAAAACAAATTTTAAATTCTTAGTTCCTTGATTTAAAAACCAAAGTTCGTTTCCAAGTTGACGTAAATAAAATAATTTATTTTAATGGTAGATAATGTATAAGAGTTCCTTCAAACGTTTTAACGATATTTTAGATTTGAGAATGAACAATATTCAGTAAAATATTGCTTTTCATGACAGTGTCGCTGGATTCTCATAACAAATGATTGCTTTTATCTGGATGCAATTTATAGTTCTGTTCGTATTGGAGAAAATAAACAAGAATATTTTTATATTTAAAACGAATGAATTCTCGTACCATTTTCGGACAAAATACTCATTGGGCGAATGTATGCTTTAGGAAATGACAAGGAGATAAATCTTCAGCAATGAGAAAGAAGTATGAATGGATTTTCTTAAATGTTTGTTTAAAAATCGTCTGCAATGCTTTTAGAATTTTTATAGAGAAGACTTAGAGAAGAAAAATTAATAAATCATATAATGTGACTTCTCACATTAGTTATGGTTGTTCGTCTTAGTTCATAAGTAGCAAAAATTTTGACGTACTATTGTTTTTACTAAAGCGAAATTCTTGAAACATCTATTTCTTAGAATCTGTTATAACGATTAAATGATGACTGAGTTGGATTCAGCATCAAATTCTGGAGGTTTTAGTATGTATTTCCACTTACGATTAAAAAAATATTCTTGAAACATCTTTCTCTCAAGATTAACTATGGTGATGGCTTAGATGATAAATAGCATAAATTCAGAATTTTTTTATTCTTTTCCACTTTCGGTTAAAATATTTTCTTTGCAACATTTATATCTCAAATTTGACTATATTGCCCTTTTTCCCAGCGGTCCTAAACTTTCAGGTGAGTCAGACAGCCTGGATAATGTAAGATTGACTGTAGCTAGAGCTTAGATGATAACTGATATAAATTTAGATTCAATCATGAATACAGTCAACTCTACTATAACGCGATACTATCATAATGCAGTTTCCATATAACGCAGAACAACAATTGCATCCTCCCATAACGCGGTACTCATAAAACGGAATTTCCATATAACGCGGTAGTCTTATAACACGGTTTCTCTATAATACAACTCAATTGGCTTAAGCAGTTTTCGTATAGCATGATTTTTTTATTACCCTTTTATGATTGAAATTAATGGGGAATTCTCCTGATTTTTCATCAACGTACATAACCGTTTTTCAATTCCAGTTATCAGGGAAATCCCCCTGTCAAAAATTTTATACATTTACCTCAACTGCATTGGTAGACGAAAATAAGGATAAAGAATGAGTTGCAAATTTCAATTTACATGATGCGAAAAGAGGACTGGATTTGGGTAAACAATTAGAAAATTACTTAATTAAAAATTACCCTTCAACAGTGCGAAGTGCAAAGTTTAAAAGAGAATTACAAAATTCATTAGCTCATATAGAGAGATTTTGGTAGAATTACGAAATAAAACTACATTTGGAAACTAAAATTAAGATATGCAAAGTGAAGAGGACATTTAAAGAAAAATAATTAAGCCACTAATATTTGACAGTGTTGATGAATAGGATTTTTGTTGGAAAAAAGTTATTACGATTATATTTCACATTGTTTTTTTATTTTCTTATTGAAGTCTTATTAAAAATAATTCGAAATATGTAAACATATATTACTGCCTTTTGTATCTATAAACTTACATTTCATAACCGCATTCATCATAAATAACATGATGCTTTAAAACTGCAGTTTTATATAACGTAGAACGAATCAGCCTGATTTATATGTTGAGTTTCACTTAACGAGGTTCCCTATAAAGCGGTATGAATTGTTCTGTTTTGTACTACTTCTGAGTTTCTTATAACGCTGTTGAGGAGGAGTTGGCGGAGGGTTGACTGTAATAGGTTTTCCAAGGATTTTGAATTTCTGGTTCAAAAATGTCTTTGAAACGTCAATTTCTCCAGATTGACGATAAATATAGTTTAGATGATGACGAATATGGATACAACATCGAATTGTCTTGGAAGTAGGGTCTTCACTAAAAAATTATAATTCCGATTTTGGAGATATCAATTCCGGGTTTTCTAAAAAATTCTTATGACTACGATATTCTTAGGCAAAAGAGAATAATAATGCTTAATTGTTCAAAAATGAAGCGCACTCACCATTTCCATCTTCATAAATTTCTTGTTTGGTTTACAATCAAGAAGTAAAATCCGATTCCTACTGGAGTAGATTTTATATAAATATTCATTGTATATCTAATTTTTACATAAACATAGCAAATATTGAACCTATATTTCTAGGATAAATCTTTACATACAGCATTGGCGTGGAGTAATTATTAAGGCTACTCTAGAAGTTTCTAATAACTAATATATAGCAATTATTTCATCTGATTTTTCTCACGAAAATTTGGCATTTCAGATATAAGAGTTGAAATCAAATCTAAATAATTTTGCAATTCTTTCATAAAGTAAGGAATATGAGCTCAATCGATTTAATATGAAGTTAAATTTTCGGAAAACATAATGCAAGCAATAGTTTTATAAATTCATCAAAGTGTTAATGAATTAAACGTTAGTTAGTAATTTGTAATCTAAAATTCAGTAAAAATAAATATTATAAACTCTTAATATTACACACAGATGATGAAAAACCTTAAAACCAAATATTTTGTCATAGAATGACAATAAAACTAGGACCGTACTTCCATCAGAGATAACAGCATCCACAGACCGGTTTCGCGCTTATTACGAGCTCGTAAGCACGGAATAACCGATATTTACAATGACTGGAAGAAAACTTGCTACGTGTCCCAGATATTAAATCCTCTATGGAGATCAACAGGTTGAATACCACTCGTAGCTGGCCTCAATTTTTTATAGATTGAACTCCATTTTCATAATACAGCAGCAGCCAAGTTCATACTCAAACAACCTGCCTATAGGAGTCATTTTCAAAGTTAGGATAGTGCTCAGGTTGTACATAACACCATCCAAGTATGGAGTTGGCCACTGCAATTTCATCCAGCCTGGACTGAATCTTTAAGAATTTTGTATTTGGCTGCGGGTACAGATTAAACGTGTCCGCCTCTCTCAGAATTATGGCACAAAGCAATTATTCTAGCTTCTATTAAATAGAATCCCATGAATATAAAATAAAATATCTAATGTAAGGGGCAACTGACTTTCTCTATATGATGCAATAAATTTACTTCTCTCACGGTGAAAAACTGGTGTATAATATCCACAGCACTTTGTTTTTAACGTTGAATCGAACATTCGGCATCTTTTTTAGATGACACCCTGTAAAACTATTTCCAAATACCCTATTAACTTTCTCGCAAATCTAACTTGACAATTATCAATAATAATAATATCCGCAATAGACAATACACGCCATACATTAAAAGATATTAAATAATTCATCCATTTGGAGCTATTTTTGCAATTTTAATGAGATTTCCGTTTATTTGGTACCATTAAAAAAGTCACCAAGTTGGCAGTATTTCGATAGATTAGCCACCAAGTCCGTCAAATTTATCGGGCAGCGTTACAGACAAACGGATAGAAGGGCTTTTTATAAGTATAAATAAATGACAATCGGCAATTGTTGGAAATCAAAATCCAAAATTATTGCACAACATATCTTTTCTCCTGAATGGAACGAAGGAAATCCACGAAAATCATGTTAAGAAATTTGTAGCATAATATTGCATATGAAAAGTGAACATATTCTATGATAGCTAATGCTTTTTAATTTTATGAAATTTTATTTTCTTAACACTTTCCAACATAGTTGCAAAGTGTTTATGACTTTGTTCATTCTGTCTGTCTGACTGTCCGTTGGCACGATAACTGCCGTAAAAATGACTTTATCGACATGAAATTTTAGTATGTTGTTCAGACGGTCTGTGGGGCATATGGAAATGTAAAAGAATCGCATCACCCAATTAATTTTGGATTGAACCCGGTTTGTATAAATGAAATAAATTGAACCGTATGGGAACTAATTTTTCGAACATTTTTTAAGTAAAGTTAAAATTCACAAATTGCTTTGACAGTTTTCGGAAATATTTAAATTATCCCATAAAATATATATAAAAAAACTAAGCAAAATATGTTCGATAGTTTTTAAATAAAAATTAAAATAGTAATTACACCCATAGTACATCAAGAGATCGCCTGACCCACTTCAAAATAAAATGTGGCATCCATCTTTTTTTCCAATGCAAAAATTGTGATTTTTAAAGTTCTTTTAAATTTATAATTAGTGTTGCATCCGCCCTAAAGCACCTTTATTTTTGCGTATTTTCTGTGTATTTATATTCGGTGCCAACGCCATTACAATATTTTTTAGCTTAAATGATCATCGGCTACAGATAAAACGGCTACAGATAAAAGGGTGAAATAAAGTACATGTTTATTGGACAGTCAGTAAAATTTACATACTGTGATTTCAAAAAATAGTTGAAATTTTCCCAACAGATGGCGCTGATAGGCATATACTCGTGTAGTCAAATCAACTTCAACGCTTCCCGTTCTTTCAAATTTTGTGAATAAATATTGAATTTTTTTTTCGGTCCGAACCTTTCGATACTAGAAATCAATGTTGAAAGCTACGCCTTATCTACATCGCGTTTAACCGATGATATTCCAGCACAATGAAAATGATGATTTTCCAGCGCCATCTGTTAGGGAAATTTTCAGCAATTTTTTGAAATCACAGTATGTAAAGTTTACTGGTTGTCCAATAAACATGCACTTTATTTCACCCTTTTATCTATAGTCGTTTCCGAGATATTCATTTTTAAAGTTCGGGAGTCCTTCTTTCACACACACTAACATACGTACACGCACACTAACATACGTACACACACACTAACATACGTACACACACACTAACATACGTACACACACACTAACATACGTACACACACACTAACATGCATACACACACATATACACTAACATGCACACTAGCATACGCACACACATACACACTAACATACACACTAGCATACGCACACACATACACACTAACATGCACGTACACACACATTAACATACATACACTCACATTAACATACATACACACTAACATACATACACACACACACTATAATACGTTCACACACATACTAATATGCATACAAGCATATAGACATCGCCTCTAAAACGAGTTCAGGGATGCTTGAAACATACTCTTCCATCGAAAACTCGAATTCACATCTAGAACACCGTCAAAATACTTTCTCTATACATTACACTTTGTGTGTATGGCAAGCAAAAAAATAAAATAAAATAAAATAAAAAAATATTTTTTGGAAGCCATAATCCCAACAAACTACATTATTTGGAGAAAATAAAATAATTTAATATGACCAATAATAGAATATCCCTAAAAACTTTTATCGATAACTTAAACTTGCGAAAGAACAATATAAGTGAAATATTGTATTTTATGGCAGTATTTTTGTATTGCTGTAACAAACGGTTGCTTTTAGAAGGAGGGAATTTATATTTCTCTTCTCAGCGAGAAATAATAAATAAAAGCATTTCTATTTAAAACGAAGCCATGCATCATCATCTCATTTTAGGGCAAAACTCTCAATAAGCCGAACAAGTTCTTTTGAAGTTTGCAGCAGAAATGGAGTCGGAGATAAATCTTTTGGAATGGAATGTGCATTTTAAATGCTTGTTTGCAGATCATCTGAATCTGTGATGTGGTCGATTATATTACAGACATTCTTTATTATCCATGCATTGTATACAATTCGACGCTCTCAAATCAGAATCCATTTTTAAATAGCTTGTTACTTTCCTTATATACAATAATGTATAAGGAAAGTATTGTGACGGGTTCAAAAATTCGAATTCGAGTTTTCGACGGGAGAGCACGTTTCAAGCATCCCTGATCACGAACCGAACATTTTTGAGGTAATGTCTGTGTGTGTGTTTATGAGTGCATGTATGTGTGTCGAAAGTCCAGGCCAACCGACTCATCCGAAGACATAGAGCAACAAGATGGATGGCCGGTGTGTATGTGTGTGTATGAGTGTGTGTATGTGTGTATGAGTGTGTGTATGTGTGTATGAGTGTGTGTGTGTGTGTGTTCATGAGTGTGTGTGTGTGTGTGTCAGTGAGTCTGTGGAGACGATATCTCACAAACGAATGGAGCGATTCGAATGAAATTTGGTAAAAAATTTATAATCCGTGAACACTGGAAGCTTAGTGTTTTTAAACATAATCGAATCTTCAAATTTTTCCTAAATTTTCGATTAAAATCTTGAAAAAATCATTGAAAAATCAAAACCTATAATAAAGTTACGCAAATAGACATTTCTTGTGTAATTTTTACTTAGAAAACGATTGACGTAAACTTTAAAACGCTAGCATGAACTTTTTCCGAGATATTGCATATTTTTCAAATAAATTTATAAAAAAAATTCCATAAATTAAAAAAAATATTAACTGTTGAGAAACATTTTCACTTTTCATATGTAATATCATGCGATAAATTATTCTTGAAGTGATGTCAGTGTGTGTGTGTGTGTGTGTGTGTGTGTGTGTGTGTCAGTGAGTCTATGGAGACGTTATCTCACGAATGAATGAAGCGATTCGAATAAAATTTGGTACATAAAATTTTTGTGTGTATTACGCAAAAATGTTACTCTCTAGTAATGACAGGAAATGAGCCGCCTTTCGTGTGGCCAAAGAGAAGGAACGAGAGGCACAAAACTAAAGAGGAGTTGTATATTGAATTGGTTTATCATGACCTTTGATTTCAGTGGCGTAGAACCGGGCTCAGGCTGTCTCCCACGGGGATGACCAGATTCCTCGGGCCTTCATCAGATTCCTCTCAGGTCTTTTCACATTCCTACCACCAAACCTTCTCCTCGCTTCTTCCAACTTCTCTCTCTCTTCGAAAAAAACCTGAAAATTCACATCCGCCTACCCTTTTTTTGATTGGCCTTTGGACTCAAGAGCAACGCCCAGGGCGCTTACTATTGGACACAATGACCCCTCGGGCTATCGACGACATTTTAGCCCCACTTACCTCTGGTCCCAATGCGCCGGGGCCGATATCCCTTTAGGACACGGAACACCTCTGACTGTCAGGCAGCGAAGAAATCAAAAGCTTCAACTTGTTTCCAGCCTTGACGTAGCAGGTGACCAGATGAGGCGCAGGGTAATCATTGCCTTGACGTCTCAGGACCCGTCCTGATCCAAATTTAAAATATTGGAAGTATGGGGAAAACAATACTATATATCCTGGGTGTGTGCGCAGGATACAAGAAAGAATTCACATTTCTAGATAACTGACAAGTTTATTCATAAACACAGCGTAAACAGGAACAGTATACAGTAAAACAGTACTTAAATGCTTCACTAATTTCACAAAATGACCGATACTATTCTCCAAACATTGACGTATTCCATTTAGCAAAACAGCAACTACTATCCTCGAAACATTGACGAATATCACAATGCAATATAGCTCGTATCACGTCAACTGCTCTCCAACTGAATGATAATTCCTCTTATACACTCTCTATAGAAACTTCTGTAAATCTCTCATATCACTTAGAATAGTTATTTCGAAGTGTTTCTCGAAAATTCGAAAAGTCTCCGAATGTCGCCAAATTAGCGATTAATAGCCAAATCTGGAAACCTTTCTTCAAACTTCGGCATGTGGAAACCTTAGATTCACGTCATAAGAAAGGATACATGTACGGGTGTTTTCTCTGTCTCCAGTGAGGACATTTTACACTTCCACAACATTAGTATTTCTGGGTAATGATAGACAATGAATGATGACTTTATGTAGCTTAGAAAAACGACCTTTTTCGTACTACAGAAGCCAATCAAACCTTCACTGACACAAAATTTGAGACTAGCTAATGAAATCGATACTTTTTCTCTTCAAAATATAATGCTTCGTTTTCTCATAAGAAATAAAAAAATCTGAAGTGGGCAGCACATGACTTTCCTTATATAATGCAATGAATTTACTACTTTTACAGTTACAAAAATGTTAATCTTATAGTAGATACTTATATTCTTTCAAAGATATTGAATTTTTTTGAATTAGTCGTCATTTTCATTGATTTAGAGTCATTTTTATCCATTTGGCGAGATTTTCGTTAATTTGGCAACAATTAAAGATGTCGCCAAGTTGACGACATTCCGCCAAATTCGTCGCCAAAATCACGCCAAGCGTTATGGACGGAGAAATAAGTTATTCTTACAGCAGATAAATGACTATTGGCGTTCAAATACAAATATATTATTCAAAGTATATTTTCTCATGAATGGAACGTGTGAGATCCACGAGAATGATGTCACCAAATTTATCGCATGAAATTACATATGAAAAGTGAACATATTTCTTAACAGTTAATATTTTTTTTAATTTATGGGGCTTTTTGATAAATTTATTTGAAAAATGTGCAATATCTCGAGAACGGTTCATTCTAGCGTTCTAAAATTTACGTCAATCGTTTTTTAAAGAAAAATTACATAAGAAATGGCTATTTGTGTAACTTTATTAAAGGTTTTGATTTTTTGATGATTTTTTCAAAATTTCACTCGAAAATTTAGGAGGGTTCTGAACATTCGATTGTGTTTTAAAACAATGGGCTTCCAGTATTCATAGATTGTGATTTTTGTACAAAATTTCATTCGAATCGCCTCATTCATTCGTGAGGTATCGTCTCCACAGGCTCACAGACACACACACAGACAGATATCACCTTAAAAGTGTTCGATTCGTTATCAGGGATTCTTGAAATGTGCGCTCCCGTCGAAAACTCGGAATTCTAATTTTCGACCCCGTCACAATACTTTTCTTATACATTATGTGTATAAGGAAAGTAATAATAAAACTGTTAATTCTGCAACGACATAATCGCAGTCTTCACTTTTATAATGAAATAAGCGTAATATAGAATGATATATAATGAATAAACGCACAATGAAATAGGCACAGAATACAATTATATATATACATATATATACATGGCCCACTCAATAAGTCTCCGGCCTAACTAAGAAAAACAATTTTTTTTTTTTTAGAAATTCGACTTTATTCATCAACATACTCTACTTCAAGAGTAATACACTCATTCCAACGCTCCTCTAACTTTTCGATGCCTTTTTTGTAGAACGATTTGTCTTTGCTCTCAAAATAGGCCTCAGTTTCGGCAATCACTTCTTCATTTGTGCCATTTTTTTTCCTTAGAGCATCTTTTTGATGTCTTCAAAAAGCCAGTAGTCGCTGGGGGCCAGATCTGGAGAGAACGGTGGGTGAGGAAGCAATTCGAAACGTAATTCATATAATTTAACCATCGTTTTCATCGACTTGTGACACGAGGCATTATCTTGGTGGAACAGCACTATTTTCTTTTACATGTGAGGCTTTTTTTTCTTGATTTCTACACTCAATCGATCCAATAATGCCATGTAATATTCGCTATTGATAGTTTTACCTTTCTCAAGGTAGTCGATGAACAAAATACCATGCGCGTCCCAAAATACGGAGGCCATAACCTTGCCAGCTGACTTTTGGGTTTGGGGTCGCTTTGGACGACTTTCACCGGCTGCTGTCCACTCAGCTGACAATCTTTTTGATTCAGGTGTGTAGTAATGGATCCATGTTTCATCCATTGTCACATACCGATGGAATAATCCTTCTTATCTCGCTTGACCAGCTCCAAATAGGTCTCTGAATCGTCGACGCGTTGTTGTTTTTGGTCCGGTGTGAGCAAACGCGGCACGCACTTCGAAAACAATTTACGCATAGTCAAATTTTCGTGTAAAATTGCAAACACAGTACCTTCTGATATCTTTCAGTTGACAGCTATCTCACTCAGCTTCACTTTACGGTCTTTGAAAACTATTTTGTAGACTTTTTTTATGTTTTCCGGAACAACTGCCGATTTTAGGCGACCAGAGCGTTCAGCATCATCGACGTTTGTACGACCGCGTTTAAATTCAGCATACCAGTCAATAATAGTTGATTTCCCTAGTGCAGAGTCTCCATTACGCTTATCAAGCCACTTTTTGGCTTCAAAAAATATTTTTTCCCCATCGAAAAACAATGTTTAATCAACACACGAAATTCTTTTTTATCCATTGTTTTGAAAATTACAAAACTGGAGTCACTAAAACCACTGTAACCTATAAACTAATTGTCAGAATGTCATGAAATTTTGACACGTGTCATTTGAAGGTTGGTACTATCCAAAAATCATATGGGGCTGTCAACAGTGTTGCCATATATGTGTCAGACCGGAGACTTATTGAGTGAAGTGTTATATATATATATACACACACGATATTTCATTATATATTTTTTGCACGGAAATTTTTTTTTTCAAATAAAGTATCTGTATTTGATTTTCGAGAATATATTTAATATTCGCGAAACTTTTAAAAATCCCCAAAATTCACGAAAGGAAATCGTGGAAATACCTGCAGAGAAACAATGATCTAAAATTTATAATAGAAATTTAGACAGTATAATGAGTAAAATCTGAAATTCGCGGTTATATTTTATATTAAAAGAGAACTTGACATTCTCGAAAACATCGCGAAATTTCCGAAATAATTACTATCCTACTGACTGTGAATCAACCATGTTTTCAATAATGTCTGTGTCTTACTGTAAGTCTATAAGCACTCTCGAACAACTGGAGGTAGAATGAAATGAGTTTTGATACGGTTGAATTCATAACAATCGATGTTCGTTAGATATCTATTAATTTTCGGGACCAGATTTTCGAAGAAAAAAAAATTTTAAATACAAAAAAAAATATTAAGAAATATTTGGTTACAAATTATTATCAAGATAATAATTTTAAATATATTTTTTATTTAAAAGCCAATGGCATAATTTTGAAAACGTCAGCGTAAACTGTTTTCTCGATAATATAGCTTGGATCAAAATGAGGAAAATTATTAAAAGGATAAATTTTTATTAATCTCAGAAAAGTGAACAGTTTGTAAGTATTTTTAACGAGAAATAAATGGGCACAGCTATTTAGCAGTTATTATGAGCCGCTTTAAATATAAACATTTTACTTTTCCACAGGGGTTACAGTACAACTTGAAATAATAAAGCTAATTTTGTATGCCTATTTTAATAATATACAAGGTGATTCATAACTCATGGGACAAACTGCAAGGGGTGGTAGAGCAGACTATAACAAACATTTTTACAATCCATGAATACTGGAAGCCTATTGTTTTTAAACACAATCGAATGTTCAGAACCCCCCTAAATTTTCAAGTGAAATTTTGAAAAAATCATCAAAAAATCAAAACCTTTAATAAAGTTACGTAAATAGACATTTCTTATGTAATTTTCCCTTAGAAAACGTTTGACATAAACTTTAGAACGCTAGCACGAGATATTGCCGTTCTCGAGATATTGTCCATTTCTCAAATGAATTTATCAAAAAATCCCATAAATTAAAAATAAATATTAACTGTGTGAAAAACATGTTTACTTTTCATATGTAATATCATGCCATAAATTTGGTGACATCATTCTCATTGATCTCGTTTCATTCATGAGAAAAGATACTTTGAGTAATACTTTTGGATTTTTACGTCAATATTCATTTATTTGTTGTAAGAATAACTTATTTCTCCGTCCATAACGCTTGGTGAAATTTTGGCGATGAATTTAGCGGAATGTCGCCAACTTAGCGACTTTTTAAATGTTGCCAAATTAACGAAAATCTCGCCAAATGGATAAAAATGACGCTAAATCAATGAAAATGACGACTAATTGATGAAAATTCAATATCTTGGAAAGAATATAAGTATCTGCTATAAGAATAACCTTTTGTTTACTGTAAAAGTAGTAAATTCACAGCATTATATAAAGAAAGTCATGTGCTACCCACATCAAATTTTTTGTATAGGAATGAATGGGCGCAAGCGACTCATTGAGACACAAACACAAGAAATAAACATGAAAGGAAACATAAATTGTTTACTTACAAAATCGTTAACAAGTGCATCTTTACAGCAATGTTTACAATAATTGCTCAAAATTGCGTCCACCAACAGTAATACATACTCGATTACTCCTTATGGGGATATCTGAAGGCCCTCGTTTACGAGAATCCAGTTGACTCTGTTGAGACCCTCGTCGCTCGAATATCCGTTGTGGCTTAAGTGTGTGCGATAAATACCTGGCATCTTTGAAACTGCCTTCCCATCACTCCATCGACGATGCTAAGTATGTATTACTGTTGGTGGACGCAATTTTGAGCAATTATTGTAAACATTACTGTAAAGAAGCACTTGTCAACGATGCTGTCCTTCATGTCTATTTCTTGTGTTTGTGCCTCAACACCTCACTTGCGCCTATAAATTCCTAAACAAAAAATGTTCGTTGTAGTGTACTCTACCACTCCTTGAATTTTGTTCCATGAGTTCTGAATCACCCTATATAGTATATTTATATATATATATATATATATATATATTAATTAAATACAGTTAAGTATGTTTAATATGTTTATATGTTACTAGCTGTTATTTATATGTTGCTCATGATTTACAATATGTGCGAATTTCAATAGTGTATATTCTAAATGATAGTGATCTGCAAAGAGTTCTAAAATATTTAATTTGATTCCCTTGAAACGAATATAAGATTTTCTGCTCCTGTTATACAAAATTCTACTTCTTTGACCCAGACCGTCCGACCTACCCGAAAATGTAAAGTATTTGTTCGGACGGCCGGGAAGTGTCACCCAATTTACACCGAAACCCAATGAGGGCGGCATCTACAGGAACCGTACCACCAACCTCTCGGAAGGACGGACGGACCCACATATTTAACATACCCGTACCCCGCGTGAACAAGGAGACAGTTGGTAGAGGCATGAATCGAACTCGGGCAGTTCGAAATCAACCCCCACGCGCTAACCACTGGGATGTCCCTCCTTTCGTTATTATCGTTATACAATATTGTCCTTACATTCAGATCGGAGATTAAAACATTCTTATAAAATTCGTAAACCAATTTACAAAAGGCATAAAATGCGATCAACATACGCTAAAATAAAAATGCTAAAATGGTGAAAGATATACCCGTACTACTCATATTCTGAAATTCGCGGCTATATTTGATATTCGCGAAATTAAAAAAAAAACTTGAAATTCGAGCAAAAGTCGGAGGATATTCCGAAATAATTATTATCCTATTGACTGTGAATCAACCAATTCTTTCAATAATGCCTGTTCACAGTCTTTAGCGAATCTTTGAAAGTTAAGTCTTTCGAAAACCTTTGAAAGTTAAGTCTTTAGACAATCTTTGAAAGTTAAGTTTATATACAATCTTTGAAAGTTAAGTCTTCAGACAATCTTTGAAAATTAAGTCTTTAGACAGTCTGTGAAAGTTAAGTCTTTATACAATCTTTGAAAGTTAAGTCTTCAGACATCCTACGAAAATAATCGCCTACATAATGCTATTTTTATGTTTAGACCTAGTTTTGTATTTGTTAATAATAACTGGACAACCCCTAACCCTAGAAACTCGAAAAATGGCCGGGATTACCCGCGGTGAAGTGCAGAATAATTATACTAAATTTTGAAGAAAAAAAAACGTCAAAATTATGTAATTGAATACGAAATACTCAAGCAAAACAACAAAACACAGTTTACCCATAGTATATAAACGTCCGATGAAACGAACATCTAATCTCTAAATACAAAGAAATAAAAGATAAAATTAGATTGTAAGAATGTGGGTGGGTTCACTCATCCGGTAATTTTAAATTTTAAAGTATAAAAATATTTCTGGTTGGTACATTAAGTGTTTAAGAACTTAAAATGCGCTATTTTTTCAATTATTATTAAAATGCCCTATTTTTTCAAGTATTATTAAAATGCCCTATTTTTTCAATTATTATTAAAATGCCCTATTTTTCCAATTATTATTAAAATGCCCTATATACATAAATAAATATTTGTCATAAGATCTACATTACATCTAAAATTTCAGAAATTAACATTACAATCCAGTAGAAATGGGATATCACGAATGCTTAAAAATCATTTGTACACTGATATACTGATATTACAAAATATAAATGCGACATAAATTCACTTCAAAGACTTGGAAAAAAAGAACAAATTCTCGACCGCTAATGTTTCTAGATAAGCTAATGGGCTAGATCTGACGAAAAAAAAAGCCTTACCACGTTCTAGATGCTGGAATAAAGTGTTGACCCAAAATAACTTGATAAGACAGAAAACTTAATTTTATAGGTCAGCTGAAAAGAAAACCAATGAAGTATATCTCCTTAAATGTAGTATTGCTCATCAAAAGAGATTTTCAAAAAAATAAAGCGATGAGAAATTCCTACGAAAGTAATGAAGAAGTTTGCTAGGAAGCTTTTACATTGTAACATTTCAAGTTTTGCGATTTATTTATCTTTAAACATAAAATAAACCTTTGCCCAGTGTTATTGTTTACTAGAACATATTACCCGGTTCCCCGGTTCCTAAATAAGCGCCTCGCTACTTAAATAATGCAGATGCAAATTTAAAACCACTCTATTTCCAAATCACCTAAATTGCCCCCCCCCCCCCCACACACACACACACACACCATCACCGCCACCGCGCATGCGCAAAATAATTTTTTACCTTAGCAACGCCCAGCCCGAGACAGAGAATGGGAAAAAATCAAATGCACTTTAGCGAAAGTTAACATTTCAATTTTTATGCATTTTGGCGAAAATTCACAGATTATCAAATACTATATAAATTTTAAAAAAATATTTTTCATTGAATGTGGCCCATATTTTTGTAAAAGTTTAATTCTGATAATTTTCCATTTTCGGGTGCAGCTAGATAGATATCGGGCAGCTTAAAAAATGCATATTTCCATGAATTTAAAAAAAATCTGATGTAGACAGCACATGGCTTTCCATATATAATACAATGAATTTACTATTTTGACAGTCAAAAAAATAATGTATAAGATCCACGGTACTATGTTTTTAACGTTGAATTGTACATTTGGCGATTTTCCGGATGACGACATGAAAAACGATTTCAAAGTACCCAATTAACTTATATTTCGCACAACTCTAAATAAACAATTATCAATATTGATTGCATCCTCAATGAGCAACACAGTTCATATATCAAAATAGTTTAATAAATTCTTCAATTAAGCGTCATTTTCATCAATTTAGCGTCATTTTCTCAATTTTGACAATATTTTCGTCAATCTGGAGTGAAATATCGCCAAATTGGCGATACGTCGATAGATTATTCGCAAAGTTCGCCAGATGCATCAGCAAATGTTACAGACAAACGGAGAGAAAAGCATTTCTTATATACTAGAAGGTATGACCGTCACATGACGGACATCAGATTTTGCGAAACATTACTTCCCATTTGGCGACATTTTTGTCACTTTGGCAACATTTAAAATAATAGCCAAGTTGGCGAAATCCCGCTAAATTTCTCGCCAAGTTTTACGGACAGAAACGAAGATTACGAAGAAATAGGCCATTCTTATAGTCTACTATTATGTTCTTTCCAAGATATTGAACTCAATTAGTCGTCATTTCATTGATTTAGCATTGGTTTCATCAATTTGACAAATATTTATCAATTAGGTGATATTTTCGACAATTTGGCAACATTTAAAAAGTCAGCAAGTTGGAGATATATCGGCAAATTCGTCACCAAAATTTTGACAAACGTTACGGACGGTAAAAATAGATTATTCTTATAGTAGATACTTATATTCTTTCCAAGATATTGAATATTCGTTAATTAATCTTAATTTTCATTAATTTAGCGTCACTTTTATCAATTTGGCAACATTTTCGGTAATTTGGCAACATTTTAAAAAGTTGACGACATTTCGCCAACTTCGTCGCCAAAATCTCTCCAAGAGTTATGGACGGAGAAATAAGTTATTCTTATAGCAGATAAATGGCTATTGGCGTTCAAATACAAAAGTATTACCCAAAGTATATTTTCTTATGAATAGAACGAGCTAAATCCAGGAGAATGATGTCACCCAATTTATCGCATGATATTACATATGAAAAGTGAACATGTTTCTCAATAGGAAATTTTTTTTTTAATTTATGGGATTTTTTGTTAAATTTATTTGAAAAATGTTCAATATCTCGTGAACTGTTCATGCTAGCTTTCTAAAGTTTATGTCAATCGTTTTATAAGGGAAAATTTCATAAGAAATAACTATCTGCAGATCTTTATCAAAGGTTTTGATTTTTTGGTGACTGTTTTCAAAATTTCCCTCGAAAATTTAGGGTGGTTCTGAACATTTGATCGCATTTAAAAATAATAAGCTTCCAGAATTCACAGATTGTAATTTTTGTACCAAATTTTGTTCTAATCGCTCGATTCGTTCGTGAGATATCGTCTCCACAGACCCATTGATAGACACACACACACAGACGTCACCTCAAAAACGTCTGATTCGCATTCAGGGATGCTTGAAGCTTGCTCTCTCGTCAAAAACTCGAATTCGAATTTTCGATCCCGCCACAGTACTTTCCTTATACATTATACTATGTACTATAAGGAAAGTAATAAATAAATGAATAAATATTAAAGTGTTATCCCATAGATTCGGTTCAAAGATCGATAGAAAGAACACCCTTCGATCTTCCTGTGAAGATAGAAACTCTGTAAAAATATTTTTGATTACTATGGAACCGATTTGTGTGAATGTCAGTCAGAATCGGGTTTCCACGTAAATTAACTCTAAAAAACTAATTTTTAAAATATATATATCTATAAGGTATATTGCAGCGGGAGGTAAGCTAACACAGTACTGAATTTCATGACCGTCCGAAACTTCAAATTTCCGTTACAGACAAAACAGACAGACAAACAGGATATTTTTTATCATATAAGATGACGTCATCCAGTAAGGGACTCAAAGACAGTATCTTACAACAAGAGAGTTATACCGACTGGTATAGGTTAAAAGCTCCAAAAATTCGATTAGTTAACATTCTATTGCTGCAGATCTTTATTTTTATTGGTCCTCATACTACTATACAGAGAAAATATTTTACCGTATTTCAGATTTTATCACATTAAATGGATAATTGTTTGAAATTACATCGATTTTGCAGTTTTATTATAATTTTCTTTTACTTCCCCTGCAATACATGGTAATTTATACGGAAAGTATTGGAATCATGCCGAAAATCGCGATTCGAGTTTTCGACGAATCTACACGTTTTGAGACCTCTAGAATACGCAAATACTAATTTTAGCGTAACGTTTCTGTGTATGTTTGTGAGTCTGTGAGTCTGTATGTGTGTCAGTGTGTTTGTGAGCCTCTGTCTGTGCATGTATGTATGTATGCACTCTAACTCAAAAACTAATGGACCAAATTTCATAAAATTTGGTCGATAAGTCACCTGTGGGTTACCCTGGTGCTGATTGGATTTTGGTATGATTCGGGAAAAAATAATCCGCTTTTTTTTACTAAATGATACGCAAAAATCGTCAAAATCTAAAATTAAAAACTATATATGCTGAACGATATCCATTAAATGCTTATTTTATACGTACTTAGTATCGATGAAAAGAATAAGTCTTAGCCCATTGCACTACGACTAGCTGTTCTCGAGATATCTTAATTTTTCGCATTTTCGCTAAGCTACTTTTGAAAATAAGTTCAGTTAATAAATGAGGAAGAAAATTGAATGAAAAAGGCGATTCAGTGTAATTTTAAATAATTGTGGGTGTTATTTTATGCAATTAAACTCAATACACTCAATATAAGGAATTATTGAAGAAATGAGAACATGAACACGAACATGAGTCTACAGAGAAAGTCATGTGCTGCCCACACCAGATTTTTACTTTCCCTGCAATTCATGGTAATGTATAGGGAAAGTATTGGAATCATGCCGAAAATCACAACTAGAGTTTTCGATGGATCTACACGTTTCGAGACCTCTAGAATATGAAAAAACTATTTTTAGCGTGACGTCTGTGTGTCTGTGACTGTCTGTGTGTCTGTCTGTCTCTGTGTTTGTGCAATGTATGTATCCACTCTAACTCAAAAACTAATGGACCGAATTTTATAAAATTTGGTAGATAAGTCACTTGAATAAAACAAGAATTAGGATGTGGGAAAAAAAAAAAAAAAAAAAACCCGCACCCTTAGGGGAAAATATTTGCTCAGAATTTGAAAACATGGACCACGTGAACACATTACACACATTTTACTTTCCCTGCAATACATGGTAATGTATAGGGAAAGTATTGGAATCATGCCGAAAATCACAACTCGAGTTTTCGACGGATCTACACATTTCGAGACCTCTAGAATACGAAAAAACTATTTTTAGCGTGACGTCTGTGTGTGTGTCTGTGTGTCTGTCTGTGTGTCTGTGTGTCTGTCTGTCTGTGCAGATTTTGTATCCACTCTAACTAAAAAACTAATGGACCGAATTTCACAAAATTTGGTAGGTAAGTTACTTGTGAGCGAGTCTGGTGCTGATTAGTTTTGGGTACTATTCGGAATAAAAGAACCCGCCTTTTTTTGCGAAATGGTCCGCAAAAGCTTATATCCACTCTAACTGAAAAACTGATGGACCGAATTTAACAAAATTTGGTAGATGAGTCACTTGTGGGTTACCCTGGTGCTGATTAGATTTTGGTACGATTCGAAAAAAAATAACCTGCCTTTTTTTGCAAAATGGCCCGCAAAAATCGTCAAAATCTAAACTAAAGAACTAGGTATACTCAAATATATCCATTAAATGCTCGTTTAATACGTAATTTTTAACGACGAAAAGAATAAGATTAACCCCATTACACTAAGACTAGCCGTTCTCGAGATATTTTAGTTTTTCTTACTTTCCCTACGCCACCTTTGAAAATAAGCACGGTTACCGCATGAGAACGAAAATTGAATTAAAAGTGAAATAAATTTAATTAAAATAAAGAGAACGTTAATATAAGTCTGCAGGGAAAGTCTTGTGCTGCCCACATCAGATTTTTTTACTTTCCCTGCAATACATGGTAATGTATAGGGAAAGTATTGGAATCATGTCGAAAATCGCAACTCGAGTTTTCGACGGATCTACACGTTTCGAAACCGCTAGAATACGAAAAAACTATTTTTAGCGTGACGTTTGTGTGTATGTCTGTCCGTGTGTGTGTCTGTCTGTCTGTGTGTCTGCCTGTCTGTGTGTCTATCTGTGCAACGTATGTATCCACTCTAACTCAAAAGCTAATGGATCGAATTTCACAAAATTTTATAGATAAGTCACTTATATGTGACCCTGGTGCTGATTATATTTAGGTAGAATTCGATATAAAACAACCCACCTTTTTTTTGCAAAAAGGCTTCCAAAATTCTCATGTATCCAATCTAGCTAAAAATATAATTTACCAAATTTCACAAACTTGGTAGATAAATTACTTGTGAGATACCCTGGTGCTGGTTAGATTTTGGAACAATTCGGAAACAAGAACCTGCCTTATTTTACGAAATGATCCTCAAAAATCGCAAAAATATAAAATGAAAGTCTACTCATACTCAAAAGTATGAATTAAATGCTTATTTTTATACGTCATTTTTGACGAAGAAAAAAATAAGACCAACCCCATTACTCCAGGATTAACTGTTCTTGAGATATTTTAGCTTTTTCGCATTTTTGTTACGCCGCCTTTGAAAAAATGTCTAGTTACCAAATTTAGACAAACATTTAAATGAAAGTTCAAATTCAGTGTTATTTTGTGCAATTAAACTCTATTTAACGAATTATTAAAGAAATGAAGAGAAAATGAATTCGAGTCTGCAGAGAAAGTCATGTGCTGCCCACATCAGATTTTTACTTTCCCTGCAGTAAATGATAATGTATAGGGAAAGTATTGGAATCATGTTGAAAATCGCAACTAGAGTTCTCGACGGATAAACACGTTTCGGGACCTCCTGAACACAAAAAAACTGTTTTTAGAGTGACGTCCGTGTGTGTCTGTCTGTGCAATGTATGTATCCACTCTAACTGAAAAACTAATTACCCGAATCTCATAAAATTTGGTAGGTAAGTCCTTTTTTCTTTGACCCAGATTGTCCGACCTACCCGACGGTGTCAGATATCTGTTTGGACGGCCGGGAAGTGCCACCTAATTTAGACCGAACCCAGTGGGAAAAGATAAGTTCCATGTGGATGACCCTGGTGCTGATTAGATTTTAGTTCGATTCGGGACAAAAGAACCTGCCTTTTTTTTTTCAAAATGACCCGCAAAAATTTCCTGTATCCACTCTAACTGAAAAACTAATAACTTATCTACCAAATTTCAGAAAATTTGGTAAATAATTCATTTATGCGTTACCCTGGCGCTGATTAAATATTGGTACAATTCGGAAAAAAGGAACTTGCATTTTATTTCGAAAATGTGCACAAAATTCTGCAAAATCTAAAATAAAAGACTACGTATGTTCAAATATAACAATTAAATGATTGTTTCATACGTAAATTTTGACGATGAAAATAATAAGACTAACATCATTTCTCCAGGAGTAGCCGTTCTTGAGATATTTAGGGTTTTTCGCATTTTCACTATATCATGTTTGAAAATCATCACCAAATGAAAACGAAAAATCTGATGTGAGCAGTATATGACTTTCCCTCCAGATACAAATTAATTTTGCAATTTTTTCATTATGCATTTAATTAAGTTTAATTACAGAAAATAATGTAGATAATTTTTTAATATTATATCCAATTTGTTTTTTATTGCATCTTTATTTCGTTTGGCAACTTGATTCACTTTAAATTCTTCAGGTCCTTAAAGTTACAAAAAACCTACAATATCTCGAGAACGGCTTAACCTACAGTCTTGGGCGGGGGGCGTGACTTATTCGGTTAGTTGTCAAATGTTACCTATAGAACAAGTACTTGATTTATATATTTCAACAATTTTAGTCATTTATTTTAGAGTTTCACTATCTTTCCAGGCCATTTCGCAAAAAAAGTGTCAGTTATACGTTTTCTAATCATATCAAAATTCGGCATCAGGACAACTATTAGGGGACTTAACTACTATGTTTTAAGAAATTTTATTAAATAGTTTTTTAGCTACTGTGAAAATCGTTTTCATTTTCTCAAAATTAAAAATCTGATGTGGGCAGCACATGACTTCCCTGCAGACTCAAATTCATATTTTCTTTATTTCTTTAATAATTCGTTATATTGAGTTTAATTGAACCAAATAACACTAAATTTGCATTTTTAATTCAATTTTTGTTTTTATTTGGTAATTAGACTTTTTTCCGTAACAAAAATGCAAGAAATCTCAAATATCTTGAGAGCGGTTAGTCCTAAAGTATAATGGAGTGTGTTATATTATTTTCCTCTTCAAAAATTGCGTATAAAACAAGAATTTAATTGATACATTTGAGCATACAATACTTAATCTTTTTTTTAGATTTTGGCGAATTTGGGGGGTCATTTCGTAAAAAAAGGCAGGTTCTTCTTTTCTGAATCGTACTAAATTCTAATCAGCCCCAGAGTATCCAACAAGTAACTTATCTACAAATTTTGTGAAATTTGGTCAATTAGTATTTTAGCGAAAGCGGATAAATGAAATTTTTACGGGCTATTTCGCAAAAAAAGGTGGGTTCTGTTTCTACGAATCGTACCCAAAACTAATCATCCAAGTGACTTATCTACCAAATTTTATGAAATTCAGCCCATTAGTTTTTGAGTTAGAGTGGATACAAACATTGCACAGACACACAGACAGACACACACACACACAGACGTCACGCTAAAAATAGTTTTTTAGTATTCTAGAGGTCTCGAAACGTCCACACACACACACACACACACACACAGACGTCACGCTAAAAATAGTTTTTTAGTATTCTAGAGGTCTCGAAACGATCCATCGAAAACTCGAGTTGTGATTTTCGGCATGATTCGAATACTTTCCCTATACCATGTATTGCAGGGGAAAGTAAAAATTTAAATATCTCGAGAATGGTTCATCTTAAAGTAATGGGGTGGATCTTATTCATTTTGTCATTAAAAATTAATTTAGATTTAGATTTAGATTTAGTATTAATTTAGATCGAATATTTTAGATTTGCCGCCCATTTTGCAAAAAAGGGCAGATTCTTTTTTTTTCCGAATCGTATCAACATATAACCAGCATCATAACATCCTACAAGCGACTTAACTACCAAATTTTGTGTAATTGGGGTAATTAGTTTGTCAACTAGAGTTATTATATTATATTAGTTTGTCAACTAGAGTACATACATACTACTTTTGCGGGCCATTTCGCAAAAAAGGCAGATTTCTTTTTACCGTATAGTACCAAAATCCAGTAAGCATCAGGGTAAACCTCAAGTAACATATCTACCACAATTTGTGAAATTTGATCAATTAGTTTTTCAGCTAAAATGGATACATAAAATTTTTGCTAGCCATTTCGCAATAAAAGACAGGTTTATATATCCCGAATCGCACCAAAATCTAATCAGTACCAGGGTCGACCACAAGTGATTTATCTACCAAATTTTGTGCAATTTAGTTAGTTTTTCAGTTACCATGGGTACAAGCAATTTCTGCGGGCCATTTCGCAAAAAAACGCAAGTTCTTTTATCCCGAATTGTACCAAAATCATATGAGCACCAGGATCACGCACAAAGGACTTACCAACCATTTTTGTTTTAAATTCGGTCCGTTAGTTCTTGAGTGGATACATACATTCACAGACAGACACACAGACGTCACTCTAAAAATAGTGTTTTCGTGCTCTATAGGTCCCAAAACGTGTTGATCCTTCGAAAATTCGAGTTGCGATTTTCGACATGATTCCAATCCCTATACATTACCATGTATTGCAGGGAAAGTAAAAAAACTGATGTGAACAGCATATGATTTTCCCTGCAGATTCAAATTCACTTTCTAATTTTTTATTTCATTATGCATTAAACTGAGTTTAATTGCAGCCAATAATATGGATAATTTTCTGATATTATATCCAATTCGTTTTTTTACTTTCCCTGCAATACATGGTAATGTATGGGGAAAGTATTGGAATCATGTCGAAAATCGCAGCTCGAGTTTTCGACGGATCTACACGTTTCAAGACCTCTAAAATACGAAAAAACCATTTTTAGCGTGACGTCTGTGTGTCTGTCTGTCTGTGTGTCTGTCTGTGTGTCTGTCTGTGTGTCTGTCTGTACAGATTTTGTATCCACTCTAACTAAAACATTAATTGACCAAATTTCATAAAATTTGGTAGATAAGTCACTTGTGGGCGAGTCTGATGCTGATTAGTTTTGGGTACGATTCGGGATAAAAGAACTCGCCTTTTTTTTTGCAAAATGGCCCGCAAAAGCTTGTATCCACTCTAGCAGAAAAACTAATGGACCGAATTTCACAAAATTCGGTAGATGAGTCACGTATAGGTTACTCTGGTGCTGATTAGATTTTGGTACTATTCAGAAAAAAATAACCTGCTTTTTTTTGCAGAATGGACCGCAAAAATTGTCAAAATCTAAACTAAAAAGCTACGTATGCTCAAATATATCCATTAAATGCTTGTTTAATACGTAATTTTTAACGAAGAAAAGAATAAGACCAACCCCATTACACTAGGACTAGCCGTTCTCGAGATATTTTAGTTTTTTTCGTATTTTCTCCACGCCACCTTTGAAAATAAGTCCAGTTATCAAATGAGAACGAAAATTGATTTAAAAGTGAATTAAATTTAATTGAAATAAAGAGAACGTGGATATAAGTCTGCAAGGAAATTCATGTGCTGCCCACATCAGATTTTTTTTATTGCATCTTCGTTTCTTTTGGCAACTTAATTCACTTTAACTTCCTGAGGTCCTTAAAATTCCAAAACCTACAATATATCGAGAACGGTTTACCCTACAGTCATGGGGTCAGATTTATTCTCTTAGTAGTCAAATTTTACAGGTAGAAAAAGTGCTTAATTAATATATTTCATCAATTTTAGTCATTTATTTCTGAGTTTTTCTATCTCGCACATGTAGTATGTTATTTTAGATCGAATATATTAGATTTGCTGGTCATTTAGCAAAACAAAGGCACATTCTTTTCTTTCCGAATAGTATGAAAATCTAACCAGCATCACAGTATCCTACGAGCGAGTTATCTGCCAAATTTTGTGTAATTTGATCAATTTGTTTGTCAGCTAGAGTAGATACATACAATTTTTGCGGGCCATTTCGCAATAAAGGCAGGTTCATTTATCCCGACTCGTACCAAAATCTATTCAGCACCAGAGTCACCCACAAGTGACTTATCTACAAAATTTTATGAAATTTAGTCGATTAGTTGAGTTACCGTGGATATATACAATTTTTGCTGGCCATTTCGTAAAAAAATGCAGGTTCTACTTCTTCGAATCGTATCAAAATATAATCAGCACCAGGGTAACCCACAAGTGAATTGTCTACCAAATTTCGTAAAATTTGATCAATTAGCTTTTCAGTTAGAGTAGATACAGACAAATTTTGCAAGGAATTTCGAAAAAAAAAAAAAGGCGGGTTGTTTTATTCCGAATCGTGCCAAAAACTAATCAGCACCAGGATCACACACGAGTGACTTGCCTACTAAATTTTCTATGAAATTCGGTTCATTAGTTTTTGAGTTAGAGTAGATAGATACATTGTACAGACAGACACACAGACGCACAGACTGACAGGCACACACACAGACGTAAGTCTCTCTAAGCATAGTTTTTTTCGTATTCTAGAGGTTTCAAAACATGTAGATCCGTCGAAAACTCGAGTTGCGATTCTAATACTTTCCCTATATATTACCATATATTCCAGGAAATGCAAAATGAATTAATATTGCAACAATGTACTTTAAAATAATTATGGATGCTGTTTTGTGCAATTCAACTCAATTTAATGAATAATTGAAGAGATAAAAATAACGTGAATATGAGTCTGCGGCGAAAATCATGTGCTGCCCACATAAGACTTTTATTTTTCGACCGGTCCCAATGCAAAATGAAGCCATTTCGCCATGTTTCAAAAAAATATGTTTTGATAACTGTTTATCCCAGTTTAGTAGGAATGATTTTATTTCTATTATCATTTAAGTCAGTGTTTTTCAATGTGTGTAGTTTTGTTTAAATTTTCTTTAAAATTAAAAAATAATGCATGAAATTTAGAATGCATTAGCCCCTCTTGAGAGAAAAGTTACCCCCAGGGGGGGGAGGATATATTGTCAAGTATTGTATCAATCGAAAGATTTGTTCATGTTCTTTAACGTGAATGGTAACAGCCTATAGTTATAAGCATTTGGACTCAAAAAACAGATTTTTAAAATTTTTTCTTGTAAAATTTAAAAACAATTAATTCTTGTATGAGAAAGTCGATTTTAGCCACACGCCAGATAATTTTCCTTTTTATTTAAAATTAACTTACAGTTTTAAGGCACATGTACTTTTAAAAATTCAGAAAAATCATTTAATGCATTACTGTTGCAGTGTCGAAATGAGAGTTAACCGAAATTTTTAAACGAATGTAACTAGTACTTTAAAAATTCCAGAAAACATATTGCTTAATAACTTTTAAAGAAAGAAAAAACGTATGACACAATTGAGGAGACGCTTTTCTCTTAAAACGTGAATGATTTGTTTCTGAGTTTTTCTCCACTGCAGTCATAAAAGCATCGTTCAACCTTTTGAGATCCTTGACCTAAAATGAGATGATGATTCATGGTTTTCGTCTTAAATAAAAATGTTTTGTTATCAGTGTCAGAAACTCAAAAAATATAAATTGCACCCGATAACAGCAATCGTTTATTCTAACAATATAAAAGTGCTGTCATGAAATAAAATATTTTGGGATTATATTTTTCTAAACAACAACCCAAAAGTTTTTAAAGGTCTCTAAAGTGTTCTAATCAATAAAATTATTTATTTATGCTTTGTTTAGTGACTTTGGGTTACATTTAGCATAAATAATGGGAAAGTGTTTTAGTGATATAAAAAAATTACACTGTTAAAGTTTAAAGTACAGTGAACCCCGGTTATAACGCCCTCGGATATAGCGCGGATTCGAATATAACGCGGGTGTAAACATGCCTCCCTTTAAGTACAACCCAAGCTGCTACTAACGAATAAAATTAAAATCGGTTACTGGTTTAATCGGTTTAATAGGTTTATCGGTTTAATTAAAACAGTATCGACCGGTTTCGAAGGCAAAAACAAATTTCTTCTTCAAAACACACAAGACGCATAGTTTACACTCGTCGAAGAAAGATCGGCGATTGGTGCAAAGATTGCAAATGTGGCAGAAGCAGGGATGGGTGTTGCCAACAGTAACAAAATTTAATAAGTTTCTAGAATTCACCAAAAGTCGCCGAATTGGTGCTATTTCTCGAAATTCTAACCTAGGTAACCGAATTTATTGCCAAGATCAAGCAATCCAGTCATTCAAAGTCATATTAGATGCGGATAGATTGCATGAATGGGAGAGATTGCTGAAATCGGACGCACAGAACAGAAAATATAGAAATATATTTTCCGGGTTAACCTCGTGGTGGCACCCGTTACGCTAACAAGAAAAAAAAAGATAAATAAATATCTCCTTTTATCTTCTTATTAAAAAATTAATTAAAAATTGACTGATTCAGAATATATTTAGATTTTTATTTTGATATTTCGCAGTTATTTTACAACGATGAAACTTGTTCGTTGCAAATTGTTCAACGGATTATTTTGAGGCCCTCTACATTACCATGTATTGCAGAGAAAATAAGAAAACGCCTTTGTTCTTTCGAGACATATTAAAATATTCTTAGAAAATCGATGAAAAGTTTCTGACACACCTGAAAATCATCGACTTTAGAAGGATATTTGAAATCAAAAGCACGGTTAAATAAATTGAATTCTTTTCACATTTTTAGATAAAAAAAATGGCACAGCACAAGGGGCCAGTGATCTACAAATTTGATCAACTGTCCCTTTCAAAAGCGTCCCCCTCAGGAGACGTCTAAATGCATTACGTTCAACACCTCATTGGCTTTCTCTTCAACTGACCTCTTCAGCCAATTCAATCAGTTTCTTCCAACTGCTGTAACTTTATTTCGTATGTCGGAAGCGTCGTCATTCGAGATCTGAGAAGAGATGAGTTTCTTAAATCTCTTTGGCCGTATGATTTTGACGGAAAATTCTTATTAAATATATTTGGAAAAAAATTTTGGAGATTGAGTATTCACGCGGATATTTTATATATTTATATTTCATATTTTTACGTCCACAAACAATTTTCGAGGCAAACAAAAAAAATCTGAGATATACACTATTACTTTTTTTATAAATAGATCACAAAAAATCTGATGTGGGCAACCCATGACTTTCCTTATATAATGTAATGAATTTATTACTTTTACAGCAAAAAAAATAGTTTCTTCTTATAGCAGATACTAATATTCTTTCCAAGATATTGAATTTTCGACAATTAGTCATCATTTTCATTGGTTTAGCATCATTTTTATCCATTGGGCGAGATTTTCGTTAATTTGGCAATAT
Organism: Amaurobius ferox; assembly: GCA_951213105.1. Classification (NCBI taxonomy): domain Eukaryota; kingdom Metazoa; phylum Arthropoda; class Arachnida; order Araneae; family Amaurobiidae; genus Amaurobius; species Amaurobius ferox. The sequence goes on from OX578148.1 coordinate 65,467,681, forward strand.
TTCAAAAAGTCGCCAAGTTGGCGACATTCCGCCAAAATCTCGCCAAGCGTTATGGACGAAGAAATAAGTTATTTTTACAGCAGATAAATGACTATTGGCGTTTAAATACAAAAGTATTACTTAAAGTATATTTTTTCATGAATGGAACGAGCTAGATCCACGAGAATGGTGTCACCCAATTTATCGCATGGTATTACATATGAAAAATGAAAATGTTTCTCAATTGGAAATATTTTTTTTTTAATTTTATGACTTTTTGATAATTTTTTTGAAAAATGTCCATTATCTCGAGATTTGTCCATTATCTGAGAACGGTTCATGTTAGCGTTCTAAAATTTATGTCTATCGTTTTCTAATGAAAAATTACATAAATGTCTATTTGCGTTTTGTTTTGTTTTTTGACAATTTTTTCAAAATTTCATTCGAAAATTTAGGGGGGTTTTGAGCATTCGATTGCGTATAAAAAAAACAATAGGCTTCCAGTGTTTATGGATTGTGATTTTTGTGCCAAATTTTGTTCGAATCGGTCCATTCGTTCATCAGTTATCGTCTTCACAGACTCACTGACACACACACACACACATACTTTCACGCACAAACACACACACAGACATCACTTCAAAAATGTTTGATTCGTGATCAGGGATGCTTGAAACGTGCTCTCCCGTCGAAAACTCGAATTCGAATTTTCGACCCCGTCACAATACTTTCCTTATGCATTATGTATATAAGGAAAGTAAAAATCAATAGAGCTTTTCTTGTTTCCTATTAAAGTAAGTATAGCAAACGAATACCTGCATAAAATGTTTTCACGGCATATTGTTTATCACCGGGGAAAAACGGGATATACATGGTACCATTATTATTTGAAGATCCGGATTGCTTGACATTGGGGCAAATTTCATGACTTTTGCGACATATTTGGCGAAATATTTCCAACTTGGAGAGCTTTGGAAATAATCAAATTTTGTAGATTAATTAAGAATTTTGTACCGACTCAGGTCGGGTGAACTTTAAAAAAATGACGCCATTTCGGTGCAATTTTTTTTTCTCGATATGAAAGTACATGGTTACCATAAGAACGTGACTAAACAAAATGCATAAAATAATAAAACACAAATCACTGGATTAGTTACATAACAAAATTGTCTCATTTTAATAATTATCTGCGATCATGAAGGAAGCTTGAAATTTCCAAAATGTTTTGTTTACTTACTCTCTCTGAATTAATAATTCAATTTTTTGTTTCGAATACTTCTTTCTTTATATACTCTTTATTGTTTTGCATTACCAGAAACAGTTTGTCTACTTTTCGTTAACTTACATTTTAAAAAACTTTATTTACTTTTCAATCATTTAAATTGTAAAAAGCATTAATTATTTACAATAATTTAAATTTTGAAAAGGTTTTGTTTACATTTGCAAAATATTTGTTTACGTTCACTAATTTGAATTTTTAAAATCATTTATTTATTTTTCGAAATTTAATTTTATTTTATTGTTTACTTTTCTATAATTTAAATATTTAAACCTCTGTATACTTTTCAATAGCTTAAATTTCAAAAAGTTTTTGTTTACTCTTCATTATTTAAATTTTAAAACCCTTTACTTTGCTTTCAATAATTTCAATTTAAAAGCTGTTGTTTACATTTCAAACCTTTATTATAAGGAAAACAGCCTTCAAGAACTGGCCAAAAATGTTTCCAACAACACCTTAGTTCTGAAGAAATGTTCAAAATTAACAGTTTGGAGGCCAAAATGATTTCAATTATTTTCTGCAATTAATCATAGGGTAGTAAATGTATAGATGGGGAAAAAAGCAAAATCCGCCGGGTGGTAGCCAGGTAAATCGCGAAATTTCCGGCCAGGGAACTAAAGTGTCTAAAAAAGATCTACCAATTGCAAAGCAATAATACAAGAAACTACCATGTAACTCAATAAGTATTATTGGGTTGTCGGAAAACTACTTTCGGTTTTTCCGTAAAATAGATGTAGCAGCGCGCAGACGATTTTAATGCTATTTGAAACAATTTTTCGAGAATGCATTGTAGCAACAGACATATGATATTGTGGCAACTGACATATTGGCAATATTCCTGACATTGTGACAACTGACATTGACCAAAATGATCCATGTTCGAAACGATTGATATCTTGTGATGAAAACTGGATTATTTATAGTAAAGTTGAACTCAAAAGATCATGATGAACTAGCTCAAACAACACCAAAAACTGATATTCATCAAAAGAAAGTTAGGTTATCAGTTTGTTGGGATTATAAAGGAATCGTTCACTTTTACCAAGGAGCGAAACGATCAATTCCAATGTGTGCTGTCAACAACTAGCAAAACAAAAAGATGCTTTTCAACATAAACGTCCAGAATTGGGTGAATAGTAAACGTATTATGTTCCATCATGACAATGCCCAACCACATACATCTTTAGTCACTCGTCAGAAACTGTTAGAGCTACCACATCCATCATATAGCCCTGACATTGCACCATTAGACTATCATTTGTTTCGTGCTCGGCAAAACTCCTTGCCAGATAAAACCATCATTTCAGATAACAGTGTCAAACCCCAATTGGATTTTTTTTTCCCCAGAAAACGATCAGAAGCTCTTTGAATGTGGAATCATGAAATTGCCTGGCGAATGGCAAATGGTTATTGAACGAAATAGTCAATACATTACTGATTAAAAAATTGTGTATTTTATTTTAATGTAAAAAAAAGACGACAGCAGATTTGGGACAACCCAACATTTCCCTTTCCTTATATTCCCATTTTTACTTTCCTTATATACAATAATGTATAAGGAAAGTATTGTGACGGGGTCGAAAATTCGAATTCGAGTTTTCGGCGGGAGAGCACGTTTCAAGCATCCCTGATCACGAATCGAACATTTTTGAGATGATGTGTGTGTGTGTCAGTGAGCCTGTGGAGACGATAACTGCCGAACGAATGGACCGATTCGAATGAAATTTGGTACAAAAATTACAATCCGTAAACACTGGAAGCCTATTGTTTTTATACACAATCGAATGTTCAAAAACTCCGAAATTTTCGAGTGAAATTTTGAAAAAATCGTCAAAATATCAAAACCTCTAATAAAGTTACGCAAATAAACATTTCTTATGTAATTTTTCATTAGAAAGCGATTGACATAAATTTTAGAACGCTAGCGCGAACCGTTCTCGATATATTGCACATGTTTCAAATGAATATATCAAAAAAATCACATAAAATAAAAAAAGATTAACTATTGTGAAATATGTTCACTTTTCATATATAATATCATGCGATAATTTTCATGGCATCATTCTCGTGGATCTAGCTCGTCACATTCATGAAAAAAGATACTTTGAGTAATACGTTTGTATTTGAACGCCAATAGTCTGCTGTAAGAATAACTTATTTCTCTGTCTATAACGCTTGGCGAGATTTTGGCGACGAATTTGGTGGGATATCGCCAACTTGGTGACTTTCTTCAATGTTGCTAAATTAACGAAAAACACGCCAAATGGATAAAAATGACGCTAAATCAATGAAAATGACGACTCGTTGACGAAAATTCAATATCTTGCAAAGAATATAAATATCTACTATACTAACAGTCTATTTTTTTACTGTAAAAGTAGTAAATTGATTAAATTATATAAGGAAAGTCATGTGCTGTCCACACCAGATTTTTTTAATCGATACTTACATTTATAAACCATTAAAATTCTGACACTGTTATCAAAGCCGTTAAATGAACACTAGATTGTCATATAAATGGACGACCGATTGATTCATTATATTCTACATAGATAAATTTTCTTCTTCAATGCAGCGGCTACAGTCCTGTAACAAGGTTTTAAATATAGAAAAGGATCTTTCAGCATCGGCATTGTTTGTAGGCACTGACAAACACCGGACGGTGACTTTATGTACGAAGGAAAACAAACATATTTCATACTTCTCTATCAAACCTTCACTGGCACGAAATTCTGGAACACTCGCTTAATATGAACCAAATGGCAAACAAGTCTTTCCCGTCGTCTAAAGAGTCTCAGGGCTTGATATATGTAGTATTACGCGAAATTTCAGAAAAAATTTGCGAAACAGAGCGCGGAAATTCGCGCCGCGAAACAATAATCTAAAAATCATAATAAAAATTTGACAATAATCTGAAATTCGTAAATATATTTGATAGTCGCGAATTTTCAGAAAATCCTCTCAGATTCGCCAAAATTTGGGCCTTGAAAAAATTGCTAGCCTAGTCGTATTCAGATATCTTTGCCACCATTTTATTGATGTCAACTTTTCACCTCTCTGAATTATATGAATCTCACCATTATTAAGTACCAATGTCATTTTTTTCTTTCAAAAGAAAAAAAAATGCCTCGATGATTACCTAACTTTATCTTGCAGACTTAACATTGCAATTGCATTTCCAAGCCATTAGTATTTCCAAAGTACAGCTTCATCTTACGGCCATTGCAACATAATTTATCAATTGGTAATACTTTTGAATCTTGCATGCAAAAAAGTGCATTTTTTTTTCTTTTTCTTTTTTTTCTGAAAATCTCAAATTTCTATCATGTTTAAATGAAACACACATCGAAAGTTACACATCCAGAATATTTGGGCGCAGTAGCCCAGTGGTCAGCGCGCTGGAAATGCACTCAGTAGGCCCGGGTTCGAATCCAGCCGCTCCCAAAACTGCTGCCGTGTACACGAGGAGTACGATCACGTTAAACATGTGGGTCCGTAAGTCCTTCCGAGAGGTTGGTAGTAGGGGAAGGAGGATACGGTCCCTGTGGATGCCTTCCCCACTAGGTGCCGGTTAAAATTGGGTGGCACTTCCCGGCCGTCCAAACAGTTACCTTACACCTTTCTGGTAGGTCGGACGGTCTGGGTCTCAACAACAACATCCAGAATATATAAATTGAAATGAAAAGGGTCTTTGCATAGGCAAATGATGGCTTCACATAAGCCCAAAGATAATGTTACGATGTATCCTCTGGAAACAGGGGCTCAGGATACAAGAATGAGTCCAAATTTCTGGGTAACTAACACGTTTATTCACAAGTACAGCGTAAACAGGAACAATATACGGTTGAACTGCACTTAAACAGCCCTAATTTCACAAAACGGTCGATGTTATTCTCAAAACATTGACAAGAGTTATTTCACAATACATCAGCTCTTCTCAGCCGTCCAAATAGATGCTCAAGTCCACTGGATGAGTCGGACGGTCTAGGTTTTCAGCAATACATCAGCTAGACACAACGGCCCTACCGGGCTGAAAACACCGATTCTCGTTAGATCACTGAAGTCAAGCAGTATCGGGCGCGGTTAGTACTTGGATGGGTGACCACCTGGGAACACCGCGTGCTGTTGGCACATTTTGGACACGGTAGCCCAGTGGTTTGTGCACTGGATTTGCACGCTGCCACAACTGCCGCCGTGTTCATGCGGAGTACGATCACATTAAACATGTGGGTCCGTAAGGTCTTCCGAGAAGTGGGTGGTAGGGGTAGGAGGGTACGGTGCCTGTGGATACCTCCCCCACTGGGTTCCGGTCTAAATTGGGTGGCACTTCCCAGCCGTCCAAATGGTTACCTTACACCTTTCTGGTAGGTCCGACGGTCTGGATCTCAACAACAACAATACATCAGCTACTATTTTCAAAACATTGATGTAACTCACAGTTCAATGCAGCTCATATTTAGTCAACTGCTCTCCAACGGAGTCATGACTCCTTTTATAGACTCTCTATAGAAACTTCTTGAAATCTCTCATATCTCATAGAATATCGGGTATTTCGAGGTGTTTCTCACATCTTTCAACAAATTCAACAAATGTCGCCAGATTGACTTTAAATACCCAAATCTGGCGACCGTCCGCCGGACTTCAATATCTGGCAACCCTAGATACACGTCATGGCAAAGGCCGATACTTTTCTCAAACAGTCGTTACTATTCTCCAAACACTGACGGGTTTAATTTCACAAAACAGACGTTACTATTCTCAAAACATTGACGAATATCTCAATTCAATGTAGCTCATATCATGTCAACTGCTCTCCAACCGAGCGTAGCCTCCTTTTATAGATTCCCTATAGAAACTTGAAACTCTCTTATCTCGTAGAATGCCAATTATTTCGAAGTGTTTCTCGAACTTTCGAAAAACTGCCAAATATCGCCAAATAGGTGATAAATCGCCAAATCTGGCGACCCTCTTCCTGTCTTCAGAATTTGGCAACCTTAGATGCACCTCATAGAATACGTTACCTGTACGGGTGTTTTCTCTATCTAGTCTTCAAAGGAGACGAAACTGAGAGAAAGAAAAAGAGACTCCAGAGCATTTTAAAAGTTCATAGCACTAAATAATAACCTTAAACATATATATTTTGATGTATTTAAAAGTAAATAAATTAATAAATATGAAAGAATTGTTTGCGGATATGGTTCAAAAAAGAAGAACAGATTAGAGAACAGAACAGAGAAGAATGGTTAGAAAGAACATTTTCAACGATCTTTCCAGTTACGTCAAGATGGAATCTCTGTAATAATATTTTCGATCGTTAAGAAACCGATTTTTTGAAAATTACTGAAAATCGTACTTCAACAACAAAAATAACTAAAAAACTAATTTGAATCTCCCGAGATGCATTGTCTGGAGAACTTATCTTGTGAAATATCTTGTGAAATATCTAAATAACCTTTCGATTAATATTCCCCTCAGTCTGTATCATAATTTATGTTTCTTTAAACTAACCATCCTAACTGGTTCGGTTGTTAGACGAATCAACGACCTAATCAGTATTTTTTGCGTTCCTACGGTAGAATAGAAATATGTTTCAGATCGTGAGGTTTTCAGTGTTCTTTGAATGAAAGAAGGCTTCTTGAGTAGTGGTTTCTTAAATAGTATGTTCTTGAGTAATAGGTTCTTGGAATGAAAGAAGTGTTCTTGAGTAGACGATAAAGGATTCGAGTAGTGAGTGGAAGGAAACCTCATTCGATACAACGATGACTAGGAAGTGTTTAGTATTTGGAATGTGGCCGCAATACGAGGCGAAGTAACAGAATGCCGGGATAAGCATATAAGCTTTGTAAATGCATATCCATTTAAGCATTATAACCAGCCTAGTATATTGTAGCAGCTTGTATATTTGTCATTTATTTTGGGCGCGTGCAATAACAATTAGCATATATGTTGTCCGTTGCTTTAAACAGCAAGCTGCTGCAATTTCTGTGAAGTCCCCGATAAACTGAATTATATTTCAAACAGTCAGTACTGTGTCATTGCCCTTGAACCGAAAAGTCGAAAACTCAAGTACTCTAAGTTTGAGTCAAGTACTCTAAGTTTGAGTTAAGTTACTTTTCACAAATTAAGTAAAAATCCTCTACAAACGCATTTAAAGGGGATGAAGAGACATTTATATTTTACAATCTCTGTAACAAATTTCGCTGCTGTCCGACTCTTCGATATCCACTACAAACGACATTCACAGACAGATGCACAAACATATTCTTTCGTTATGTTAAGATTTTTGTTCTTACGCATTTGCTTAAAAAATCTGAAGACGAAGAAAATCTTAAATGACTCATTTCAGCTTCAATCGAAATCAGACGAATGTCAAACAAACACTTAGCAATAGCCACTCTTGCACTTTTCATACTGTAAAAGATTTATCTCCGATCCCTTACACGCATCAATCTTTAAAATACGCGTTCGACCAATTGAGTGTTCTTCTCTAAAATGAGACGATGATTCATGGTTTCCGTTTTAAACAGAAATGCTTCTTGTTCATTTTCTCCAATACGAAAAGAAATATGAATTGCGTCCACAGAAGAGCGACCGTTTGTCATAACAACACAAAAATGCTGTCATGAAATACAATATTTCACTAATATTGTTCTTTCGGTATAGTCTAAAAAGTAACAGAAACATCACGAGGAGCTTATATAAATTATGTGCCATTAAACTAAGTGATTTTATTTTCGTCATCTGGAAACGATCTTAAGTTTTAAAGTTAATATATCAAGATTTGACAAGTTTCTTCAATAAAAAATCTGATGTGGGCAGCACATGACTTTCCTTACATCATGCAATGAATTTACTCCTTTAACAGTCAATAAATAATGTATAAGATCCACGGTACTATGTTTTTAATGTTGAATTGTACATTTGGCAATTTTCCGGATGATAACATGTAAAATTATTTCAAAGTACCTAATTAACTTATATTTCGCGCAACTCTAAATAAACAATTATCAATATTGATAGCATCCTCAATAAGCGACATAGTTCATATATTAAAATATTTTAATAATTAATTCATCACTAAGAGTCATTTTCATTAATTTAGCATCATTCTTGAAATTTGAAGATATTTTCATCAATCTGGGATAAAATATCGCCAAACTGCAGATACGTCGCTAGATTATTCACCAAGTTCGCCAAATGCATCAGCAATTGTTCCAGACAAACGGAGAAAAAAGCATTTCTTACATACTAAAAGGTATGCCCGTCATATGACGGAAATTAGAATTTGTGAAACATTACTTCCCATTTGGTGTCATTTTTATCAATTTATCGACTTTTTTGTCACCATTTAAAATAGTCGTAAAGTTGGCGAAATCCCGCTAAATTTCTGGCCAAGCGTTATGGACGGAGAAATGGGTTATTCTTATAGTCTACTCTTATGTTCTTTCAAAGATATTAAACACATGTAGTCGTCCTTTCATTGATCTGTCATCATTTTGGCGAATTTTTATTAATTGGGTGACATTTTCGCAAATTTGGCTACACTTAATAAGCCAGTAAGTTAGAGATATCCTGACAAATTCATCACCATAATTTTTTCAAACGTTACGAACGGAAAAATAGGTTATTCTTACAGTAGATACTTATATTATTTCCAAGATATTGAATTTTCGTCAATTAGACGTAATTTTCATTAATTTAGCGTCATTTTTATCAATTTGGCGACATTTTCGCTAATTTTGCAACATTAAAAAAAAAACGCCAAGTTGGAATCATTTCGCCAAAATCTCGCCAAGCGTTATGAACGGAGAAATAAGTTATTCTTATAGCAGATAAATGGCTATTGACGTTCAAATATCAAAGTATTTTTTCTTATTAATCGAACGAGCTAGATAGACGAGAATGATGTCACCAAATTTATCGCATGATATTACATAGAAAAAGGAACATATTTCTTAATTTTTTTTTTATTTTATGTGACTTTTTGATACATTTATTTGAAACATGTACAATATCTCGAGAACGGTTAGTTCTAAAAATTATGTCAATCGTTTCCTAATAAAGTATTACATAAGAAATAACAATTTGCGTAACTTTATTAAAGCTTATGATTTTTTGATGATTTTTTCAAAATTTCACTCAAAAATTTAGGGGGTGGTTCTGAACATTCCATTGCGTTTAAGAACAATAGGCTTCCAGTATTCAAGTATTGTCATTTTTTTAAGTAATTTCATTCGAATTGCTCCATTCGTTAGTGAGATATCGTCTCATCAGGTTCACTGACACACAACACACATACATACGTTCACACATACGTGTGGTGCCACCGTTGCTGCGGGAGTACGCAGTTTTTGCTTGACCAGTGAATTCTGTAGTGCGGATGTCTGTGAATCAATATTTAAGAGGCTGCAATCGACACAACTTCAGTTTCGTTGGTTTTTCACCGGAGTCTCGTTGCTCTTCACGAACTTTCGTTGCTTTTTAACGAGTGCTACTTACTCAACTCTCTACATGCATGTATGATGTTAGATTAGTTACGCTGCGGCAGTTTTGAGCCAAAGCATGTAATGTAAAAGCTACGTTCGTTATGTTAAAGTCTCTTGTTATTAAATTGTTAAGTTTTAAATTTTCCTTATTCATATTCCTAATTAATTTTCCTGTTCAACTAGTCAATCATGCAAACACACGCGAGCTATTTAAAGTACCTATAGTAGCTGGTGGTTGACGCTTTTCTTGCCACGTATTGAAGATGGTATGTCACCCTCCATAAAATGGGCACATCTTACTCGCACCCCATAATTGGTATCCCGGACGTGAACTGATGGGACTCTTACAGAGGATTCGAAACTTCATCCGGTACGGAAAAAACGACACCTGTGTTGCAAACTGAAATGCGGCTGAACGAGTTTCTACGTGGATCTGGTTATTTTTTGAAGACGGGAACCTGCGAAAGAAATTCAGGCAGGTGAAAGTTTGGGATGCTTCTCTTGACCTGTTATGTATGGGAAATTTTTGACAGGGGATTTTGTACATATTACATGCTTTTTGGATGTGTAGAGTAGATTTCTAGATATGGGATACATAGATTCAATGTACATTTCATGAAGTTTAGTTTGAATGTTGAAGACCCAAACCACTCTGCTGCCTCTAGGGCTTACAGCAGGAATCTGAGTGACCAGCATAGTTTGAATGTGTATATATTGACCGTTTGCCAGGTTAGAAGCTGTATATATTAAAACTTAGGTTTTAATTTTTTAAAAGCTGGGATATTTAGTGTATCTTACCATAAATGATATTTTTTAAGGAAATCTTGTTTTATCCCAGTTGTTTATGGTTGTATAGAAGCAATTTTTTTAGATGTTAGACATATGTATGGTTATGTCAGAGTGTTTCTTACAATTGTTTTTTATTTACATGTTCGCGAGTTAGGTTACCCTCTGAGATTGTCGAAAATGTGTACTGTAATATACAGGTTGTAAAATTCTGGTTTAACGGTATAGAAATAATTTTGGAATCTCGTTGAATTTCTTGAATAAATGCTTCAGAAAAGCGGGTTTGTGCCATATCGGTAAACATCGGTAAATATAGTGTAACTGAGAAAAAAATCCAGATTCAGCTTAAAACGCAATCGGAACAGTTAGATCTGTGAAGGGTAGCTTTTAAGGCACCTAGTTTTTGGAAAACAGATCCTGCCTTTTGGTTCGCTCAAATAGAATCGCAATGTATATTAGCGGGAATTCCCGTAGATTTGACGAAATTTCTTTCGGTTGTTACGGCACTTGATACGTGGATATTGAAATGTGTTCGCGATATCATTTTAACCCCCCCCCCCCCAGCTGACGAGGCTTATCACATTTTGAAAGCACGGATTTTGGCATTTTATGAGCAAACGGAGGACTCGAAATTAGAGTTATTTCTAAATGACTTACGTTTAGGCAATCAACGTCATCGCAGTTATTATGCTAAATGGAAAGCTTAATGATACCGCCTGTGCGAGCAGTCATCAATGCCTGATAGGTACCCTCTTCCACGCATACATGGTTTTGTGATGGGATTAGGAAGTAAAAATGTTTTTTCGAGGGTTGACTTTGTGGCGTATTAGCAAATTCCCGTTGAATTCCGCGATGTGTGAAAAATGGCTACAACTATCCCGATCTTGTTTTGCGAATTTCTGAGAATGCCGTGTGGACAACGCAATGTTGATAGTACATTCCAACGTGTTTTACACAATATTCTTCGTGAGTTCGATTTTTGTCTCTATTGGAGGAGGTGTTTGTTTTTTCTAATAATGAGGAAACGCATGAGAAACACTTGCATAGGTTGTTCGGGAAATTGAGTAATTACGGTCTGGTTGTAAATTTAGTAAATGCGAATTCGCAGCATCTGAAATTTTCTTTTCTAGGATTTTTTAATATCCGATAAGGGATTTTCTACATGCCGGATTAAAATGGTGAATTGGTTGGCTAAATATCCGTGTTCTACTACGGTGAAGCATTTAAGATCTTTGTTTTTTGTTGAACGTTTATCACTGGGTTTTTTTAAGGGAACAGTAGAGAAACAATCTCGATTATATGGACGTGTCAGTAATAAGCGTAAGAGCGATAAAACACTTATCGTTTGGATTGATTATGCTAGGGAGATATTTGAATTTTGTTAAGAGCTCATACAGGTCTTGAGTTGCATCTTATACCTTTCCCTACTTGTAACAGTTCCATTTATAGTGCATTTCTACAAATGAGCCTAGGCCCTAGACCTTTCATTCCAGCTATTTGGAGAAATACTCTTGTAACAGTAGATGCGGTCAGGAGACCATTGGTGCCGCCTTAGCACGGACCACACCCTATGTTGTCAAGGTCAGACAAGGTGATCACCATTCTACAAATTGGCAAAAATAAATGTGTCATTGAACAGAGTCAGGTTAACCGACTTGCTGAACCTGATGGAGGTGAGCCAACAAGGGTTTTTTTAAACTCCCAGTTCTAGCGGCCATAGTTTGACTATGTCTGGCCGGCGGTCTAAACCGGGGGTTTAGTCTGTAGCGGGAGTACTGTGGTGCCACCGTTGCTGCGGGACTATGCAGTTTCTGCTTGACCAGTGAATTCTATAGTGCGCATGTTTGTGGACCAATATTTAAGAGACTGCAATCGACGCAACTTCAGTCTCGTTGGTCTTTCACCAGTCTCGTTGCTCTTTACGAACTTTCGTAGCTTTTTAACGAATGCTACTCACTCGACTGCATGTATGATGTTAGATTAGTTACGCTGCGGCAGTTTTGAGCCAAAGCATAAAATGTAAAAGCTACGTTAGTTATGTTAAAGTCTCTAGTTATTAAATTGATAAGTTTTAAACTTATCAATTTAAACTTACAACGAGTCCATCATGCAAACACGCGCGACCTATTTAACGTATCTATAGTAACTGGTGGTTGACGGTTTTCTTACCACGTATTGAATATGGTGTGTCACCCTCCATAAAATGGACACACCTTACTGCTACCCCATACACGCAAACAGACGTCTCTCAAAAACATTTGATTCGTATTCAGATATGCTAGAAATGTGCTCTCCGGTCGAAAACTGGAATTCGAATTTTCGACCACATCACAATACTTTACTTATACATTATACTATGTATATAAGGAAGTAACAATTTACTCGGGTTTATAGTAAACGACTTAATAAACCAGTCAAATGAAGGACATGCAAAATACCAAGTATTGTCATTATGGTATTTAGCATTTTTACTTTCACAACAATACATGGTAATGTATATGAAAAATACTGGAATTATATCGAAAATCGCAACTAGAGTTTTCAACGGATCTACACATTTTTCGACCTCTGGAACACGAAAAAACTATTTTTAGCGTAACGTGTGTATGTGTACGTCTGCGTATGTATATCTATCTGTGCAATGTATGTATCTACTCTAACTCAAAAACTAATTGACCAAATTTCATAAAATTTGGTAGGTAAGTCACTTGTAAGTGAGCCTGGTTCTGATAAGATTTTAGTACTATTCGGGATAAAAGAAACTTTTTTTTGTCAAAAAGTTCCCCAAATATTATATGTATCTACTCTAACTAATAATACAATTGACCGAATTTTACAAAATTTAGTAAATAAGTCACTTAGATTTTAGTACGGTTCGGGAAAAAGAACCTGCCTTTTTTGCAAAATAGTCCATAAAAATTGTCAAACTCTAAAATAAAAGACTATACATGCTCAAATTTATAATTTAAATGATTGTTTTATACGTAATTTTTTACGATAAAAATAATAAAACAAATCCCCATTACTCTAGGACTAAACGTTCTCTAGATATTTTGGTTTTTCGTATTTTTACTACATAGTTTTTTTAAATACCAAATGAAAACGAAATTAAATTTAAAGTGCAAATTCAGAGTTATTGTGTGCAATTAAACTCAATGGATTATTAAAAAAATAAAGAGAAAACGAATTTGACTCTGTAGGGAAAGTCATATGCTGCCCACATCAGATTTTTTTCAATATATAGTATCTGTAATAGGAAATTATTGTAATGGGGTAAAATATCCTCCTCTCGTATTTTGGTGGATTTACATATTTTGAGCATCACTTAATACCCATCAAATATGTTTTCATTTATGTGTGTGTGTGTGTGTGTGTGTGTGTCGGTCTTGTTTGTAGTCTCGATATATATCAGACAAATTGATAAAAACGAATGAAATTTGTGTGATTATTTCAATCGATAAAAGTCAGAGGATTGTTGATTTTCGGGTTAAACGAATGTAGGGAAAAGACCTCAATTTTTTTCGATTTTTTTTCCGAAAATTATAGACATAATAAGAAGATAATTTTGTGCAGAAATGTTACAGACATATCTAATTTAGATGGAGCTTATTAATTTGAAAGAAAACGACATATTTTATATGACGCTAACTTTTACCATTCTTGGAATATTCTACATTTTAGATCAAAAATGGAGAAAATTATAAAAATTAAATATGCTGACTTTTATCAAATTCTTTTTTGACGAAAAATTAATAAACACGATTATTTAGTAGTTATCAAAATTGTTCGTTTTCGAAATTTGGAATTTTATTTTTACATATGCAATGCGATATCGCTGGAGCAAATTGAACAAAGTGGATGAAATTTGATCCGATTATTTAAAGCAATAAACATCAGTAGCCAATTGATTTTCGGAAAAAACAAACCAAGTAAAGATTTTGATTTTTTTTATGTAATTCACAACTAAAGTTTCCTTATTTAAAGCTTTATGCTGTTATGTTCCAATTAGCCTAAATTCAACCAAACATAGTAGGAATATTATTCAAAACGTGCGGAATCTGTTTTATGAAAGATTAGTTTAAAAAATTACCACCACAAAACATTTAGCACCGAATACGGTATTTTGCTGCGAATTATTTAGAAACTGAAATCCAGAAAAAAAGAGCAGCTCAGCCCAAGCGCAGGAACATAATAACAATTGATTTTATTGAACAGTTTTCCAATCAAAACACGTTCAGAGTTGTGAAAGTCATTGAAATTTTCTTTCATTAGCAAGAATAACTTATATTTCAACAGAATAAAATTTCAATGATATAAGAACTTTCTAAATACAACACAAACACAAACTGGTCAACAGGTTTCAACGGGAAAAGACAGCCTTTTTCTTTAGGACCGACAAGAAACCTTACTCATGAGCAATGATGTCTGACATAAGTAACTGAAGGTAGGAGAAGACTGTTCTATGCCTTCGAAAGCAGTTGACCAGTTTATATTTGTGTTTATGCTGTATTTACGAAATTTTTATGTTAGTGGGTTATCGTTACAGCAGTTTTCGAGTTTTATATTATTTTATCCAAGACCATTCAGCTCACCCTAATAAGGTTTAGAGCAGTTGTACAGACTTTTAACAAAAATAACTACTTACAAAACTATACATAAAAGACGAACTATACAAAATGCGTTTAAGGAACAGTATTTTTGCAGATGGGAACAAGTAAAAGACCAAAATGTGAGTCTTGAGAGTTAAATTTCATTCTCCTGTGTTGATGAAGTCACAGCAGGCGGCATTTCCTTCACTACAAATGTTCCCCGCTGGCATAAAAAAAGCGCAAAAATCATTTTTTGTTCTAATCAAAAGGTGGAGTGGTCGGAAATTGAGTATAATTACTGATTCTGCATTATATATGTAGCGGACTCTAATTTTGAGACACAAGCAACGCCGGTTAATTTAAGCAAATTCATAAACTGACCATTAGAAATTACATTCTGTGCAAATTTTGCTCATTGTCAGAACTCGTAGGAATAAATTGACTCCTGGTGAAAATTTCTAAAAGTAATGATTTTTCAAAGAAATTCAAGATTTTAAGATATATTTTGAAGAGTATTCCAATTAAGTTTTCTTGCGTTTCGACTGCTATAAAACTTCTAGAAAGCTCTAAAAAGGAATATTTTAATTATGTTCATTCTGTACCTTGGTAAGATACTTCATTCTTTAACATCAAAGAAAGATGAATGAGTTCCTCTACAAAAGAGCTTCCAACTACGATTCTAAATGCTGCATCTGTTAGAACTTGTTTAGAAAGTAAATAACGTAGCTTCTTAAGTTCAAGCGTTCAGATGCTACCATTTCGAAATGATAAACAACTCTCTTTTGTGTGTTACTCAAAGAGGAGTTATTTATCAATATTAATAAATTGAACATCTCTTTCTCTTGTTAAACATGACTTGGAATGAAGAGAAATTACTCTTACGATGAGTGATGAATGTGTGTTTTATGCTTCAAATTATTTTTTTTATTATAAATGAGATTAAAAATCGTAGGGTTTTTTTTTATAATGCATGAAAAGTATTCAAATAATTTTGAAACGTTTTGAAAAACATTCTTATTATGCAACACGTGGCGTTCTTTATAAATTAGTTAATTTGTGTTTCTAATTAGTTAATTTATATTTAATTGAAAAACGCTGTGTAGTTTGCTTAACCTTCGAATTTGCTTCTGCATCAGAACACTTTCTCACGCACAACTGTCAGATAAATTTTGTCAATTGGTTAATTGGTTTGGTTAGTTGGTTTGTTGTGGTCAATCACTGCACATATTTCTAATAAAAATTATTAATTATATTTAATTAATATTTAGAACAGAATTACAAATTAATAACATGGACTTCAAAGGAGGCATTAATTGTGATGTCTGACCAAAATTTCAATATCAAAATTTTACTTCTGTCATTGGTTACCCCACCATAATAGCAAAAGTTAATAGAAAATGGTACTTTACCAACAGTTGCCACAACTGTCTGTGTGCACATTTCATCATTGGGATCGGCTAAGAATATTTAACAACTACACTCACTATCACGGCACCACGGCACTTTGCTTCATCAGCTCCATTCAGTCCAGTTTTCATGACCGCTCCAGTTGATGTCCAGTGACCAAATTTTCTGTCTCAAGCGTTTTCTTTCAGTAGCCTTAAATTATTCTCAGAACTTCAGCAGCTCCAACTATACTTTTCTACTTGGTAATAGCATAAAGGCTAGATAGATTCTGATCAACCTAATGCTATTTGAATGGAACAATGGTAACAGTGCTAACAGCAGCGCCACTAAACTGGAACCTTTCTTCCCAGAAAAAATGTTTCACTTTTTTTCCTCCTTCCACTTGGTTGGTTCACATGCATGTTACGTATTATCACGTGGTAATAGGTTAGCGGGACTGCCATCAGGGCAGTAGGTTTATGGGACTCTCATAAAAACATAAATATCTATATATATATTAATTGTCAAGTGTCAGCCTGTCTGTCTCTCTATCCATCTATCTGCCACGCTTTTTTTTGGCACTTCCCAAGTAGATAGAGATTTATAATTTAGTACACGGGTCAATCGCTCGATAAAACCCCTTGAAAAAATCGAATTTTTGAAAATGTTCTATAGAGAGGTTGCCCCACACCAAAACGTTCGAAAACTGAAATGATAGAAAAGCATGCTTTACCATGAGATACAGACTTTAAATTTGGTGGAAGGGGAAATCGTTCGAAAGGAAAAAAATCTACAATTTCAGATTTCCAATAATTGCTATTCTAGAGGGTGTCGCACACCAAAATGTTCGATTTGTCGAATAAATGAGAAACGCCTTCTTTAAATTCTGATAGAAGCTTTAAATTTGGAATATCGGCTAATCATTTAATGAAAACACCCAAGACGAATATAGTTTTTCAAAAATGTTCGTTTAAGGGGTTGCTCCAGAGAACAACGTTCGATAGACGAATTGATGAAGAGCATGCTTCCGGATGAGATAGAGATTTCAAATTTGGTGCACGGATAGACAGTTTGGAAGGAAGAAAGTGTACAATTTCAGTTTTTCAATATTTTCTTCTTTAAGGGCTGTCGCACACCAAAATGTTCGATTTTTGGAATAAAGGAGAAACGTCCCTTTTAAAACGTAATAGAGGCTTGATATTTGGTATATGGTCAAATTATCTGCTAGAAAACCCAAGAATGGCGTTTTTCAAAAATGTATATTTAAGGTGATGGGTTCTCCACATAAAAACACTCGAAAGGTTATATGATAGAAAAAGCATGTTTCACGATGAGATAGAGATTTCAAATTTGGTATATGGGTAAATAGTTGGAAAGGAAGAAAGTGTGCAATTTCAGTTTTCCAATATTTGCTATTATAGGGGTGCTGCAAACTAAAATATTCGATTTGACGAACAAATGAAAAACAACCTTTACAATATGATAGAGGCTTGAAATTTAATATAGGGGCTAATCATTTGATAAAAAAAACCTAAGATCTTTACTGTTTCTCAGAAATGTTCATTTAAGGGGGTGCTATACAGAAAAACATTCGAAAGCTGAAGTGATAGAAAAACATACTTCACGATAGGATAGAGACATCAAATTTGGTATACGGGTAAATAGTTTGGAAGGAAGAAAGTGTACAATTTCAGTTTTCCAATATCTTCTACTTTAGAGGGTTCCGCACACCAAAATATTCGATTTTCGGAATAAAGGAAAAACATCCCTTTTAAAACGTGATAGAGGCTTGATATTTGGTATATGGTCGAATCATCTGCTAGAAAACCCAAGAATGGCGTTTTTCAAAAATGTATATTCAGGGGTAGGGGGGATACTCCACACATAAACATTCGAAAGATGAAATGATAGAAAAAGCATGCTTCGCGATGAGTTAGAGACTTCAAATTTAGTGTACGGGTAAATAGTTGGAAAGGTAGAAAGTGTGCAATTTCAGTTTTACCATATTTGCTATTGTAGGGGGGTACCGCTCACTAAATTATTTGATTTGCCGAATAAATGACACCCCCCCCCCTTTACAGTGTGATAGAGGCTTGAAATTTAGTACTTTAGTACATGGTGTCATCATCTGATAAAGAAAAACAAGATAAATAAGGTTTTTCAAAAATGTTCATTTAAAGGGGTGATACACAGAAAAAAGTTCGAAAGGTGAAGTAATAGAAAAACATGTTTAGCAATAGCATAGATACTTGGAATTTACTGGCAGATACTTTGAAAGGAAAAGTGTACAATTTCATATTTCCAATATTTGCTACTTTAGAGGGTGCCGCACACCAATATGTTCAATTTCCAAATAAATGAGACACGCTTCCTTTTAAATATGATAGAGGCTTGATATTTGGTTAATGGGCCAATCATCTAATAAAAAACTCAACACAAACAAAGTTTTTTCAAAAATGTCCATTTATGGTTGTACTTCACAGAAAAACATTCGAAAGGGGAAATGATAAAATAGCATGCTTCAAGATGAGATGGAGACTTCAATTTCGTATACGGGTAGATAGTTCAAAAGGAGGAAGCGCGCAATTTAAATTTTCCTATATTTTCTTCTTTAGGGGCATCTGCACACAAAAATATTCGATTTGCCGAATAAATGTGAAACGCGAATTATTCAAAAATTTACATTATTCAGGGTTTGCTTATTGCAAGACCGTTGATTTTCAACGGGTATTCGGCTAGTCCATATCCTAAAACGTTACATATGGCATAAAAATGGCGCCACTAGTGTATTTTATTGAGCTTATGAGCTCTTGAATGCAATGTGGCATATAACGTTACAGTACACCACATATTATAGAAACAATGTCCATATTTGAAAATATTCTATTTCTGGCCCACATACACAAGGTTCTTTTTAAGTCTTTAAGTATCCCTTAACTTTCGATTGAAGAACTACGGAAGTAGAGTTTACTAACAAGAAAACCACTATGTGCTATCGATTGAGACAGTTTTAAACGCCTCTATCAGCGGATTGAAGAAGTTTGAATTTTTATCTTGAAAACGAAGCAAGGTAGGCAAAAATTTCAATTGCAATGTCATAAGACGTTCTATATTCAGTATTAAAAGACGTACGATTTACACATAACATGAACGCAGACGATAAAAAATGAAGTCAACAAAAACAGATAATTATTATACTGCATTATTTGTCTGACATTTTTATACAACACAAGCAGCACACCCGTTCTTCGCACGGAGTATATAATATAAAAAAGCTTAAAATTTACAATCATGTGCAAATTTCTATAGTATACTAAATGGCATTTTTAATAAAAATATTCTGTTAAAATAATTAATTTAATACTCCTAAAAAGATGTTTAAGAATCTCTGTTCTCGCTGTACAAAATTATCTTCACGGGCAGGTCTGAAAAATAAAACATTCTGGCCCTTTCTGTAAGCAAATTTACAAAAAATATGGAATTGAATGAACATATGCAAAATAAAAGCGTTAAAATTGTATAGGACCCATACTACTTATATACGCGAATATTAGAAGATATAACCTGTATTAGTAGATTACATATATAAATTAAAAATGTCAATAAACCCGTAATCTTTAAAGCTGAAGGCGGGAATTGATTCCAATAAATGCCAAAATCAAAGTGCTAAAATTATATGGGAAGATATACCCGTACTACTTATAATGACGTAGATTAGATGACTGTTAGTAGAAAATTACCCGTATTACAATATGAGTCTCAAAATATTTACCAAAATAAAACAGATGACGTAATAAATTATAAATATCAATAATCCCCGTAATCTTCATACCAGAAGGCCGTACTTGATTTCAATATATGGCAATATACTATATCAAAATATATACCAATATACCTGTACTACTTATATTTTCGTAGATTAAAAGATATACCAGTGCATTTATAGAAGATTACTCGTACAACGTATAATATATGAGTTTCAACAATTTTTGCCATAATAAAACAATGGCATAAAAACTTGAAAATATCGTTAATTTCTGAAACAATAAACCCCTAAAATATCAATAATAATATTGTTTAAATTTGAAGATCGTAATTGATATCATCCAGTCAGAAATGCAATGCCAATGAAATTTATTTTATACACATATCTTCATTATTCAAATCGGAAAAGATTTAATAAAAATCATCTGCTGCACATGGGATTTAAATCCGTTGCTAAGCGACATGATATTATTTCCTACAAATAAATTGGTGGAAAATATATCGTCTGAATAATGCTATCTCTATGGAAGGTTTGGCGACGTTTTCGCTAATTTAGCGACATTTAAAAAAATCGCCAAATTTGTCGCCAAATGGGATTGTAGAACTGACAATCCCACTTGGCGACAAATTGACGAAACATCATCACAATACCATCCCCTAACAAAGCACAATTCATTTATTTAGCGCAATTTTATCAATTTCAAGATATATTTTTATAGATTTACAAACATTTTTATCAATTTGATGACATTTTAAAAATTCGCTAAACGTGTTACTATGTAGGAAGGTTGGACTGACAGACAAATGCTAACGAAACATCATTTCAGTACTCTCGTCTAACAAGATAAAACAAATTTCATTGATTTCCGTCGTTTTTAACAATTTTGCGACATTTCCGTCAATTTGGCAACGTTTAAGAAAAGTTGCCAAGTTAGCGATATCCCGCAAAATTCGTAGCTCTGAATTTGCAGATCCGAATAAAACATCCTGATGCCGTTTGTATATACTAAATGAAAACACTAACATTGTATCAGAAGATATACCCGTTCTACTCTTTTTCTGTTTCAACAATCGGCTAAATGAATTTATTGGCTAAACACAATATATAAGCTTGAAAACTCTTTACTAAAATAAATGAAAGCGATGTACGCAGTCCGCAATTAATATAATTAAAAGTAAAATCAAACCGTTCATTTATAACCTATATTTTTATATCCATTTATTTATTATTCAAATCGAAAAAATAATAATAAACATTAA
Organism: Amaurobius ferox; assembly: GCA_951213105.1. Classification (NCBI taxonomy): domain Eukaryota; kingdom Metazoa; phylum Arthropoda; class Arachnida; order Araneae; family Amaurobiidae; genus Amaurobius; species Amaurobius ferox. Next base: position 65,489,211 of record OX578148.1, read on the forward strand.
CAAACACATTTAATTTATGCATTGCCGAGCAACAAGATATAAGATAGAATATTCCTCATAAAATACTAATTAAATAACCATTTTGATTTCTTAATACTTTTCATTGTTGAGTAAAAACTTGTGAAAAATAAACCATGGTGATAGATTTTCCATTAAATTCATGCTTCAAACAATTCATGTTTTCAGAAAGTAACTAATTAGTGCAAAAATCTCCCACTAAACTTAGAGATAAAGTTTTAATTCACTTTCACGTTTTAAACAAAGGATTTTCAACCTTTTCATTTGGAGAAAGCAGGGAGATAGAGAGCAAAACTCCTAGGGAAAAGTTTCGTTTTTCTTTAATATCTCAACAACTCCTGGTCTTAGAAACTCAAAACTTGGACTAAATTTATGTTAGGCTATTTCAAGTCTACTCACAAAAATTTCATTAAATTCGGTTCAGCCGTTCTCCCGTGATGATGAGACAAACAAAAGTTTCCTTTTTCACTAATATCTCAAGAAACACTGGTCGTAAAAACTGAAAACATGGACTAAATTTTAAGTATGGATATTTCAAGGCTATCTACAAAATTTCATGAAACACGGTTTAGCCGTTCTCCCGTGTTGATGGGACAAACAGACAGACAAATATATTTTCAATTTCATTTATATAGATTGCTTACTACAAAAAGAATACTTCTAAATGAATTAGCATTGGTTTATTACATAGATTATTATTTTTTCAAATGTATGTATCACCATTCCCTTCAGAAATACTTTAGTAGTAAACGAGAAGTTTGCATAATTATCGTATTTTGTTTATTTCACTTTTTATCATCTGTTACGAACTGCTGTGGAGTCTTTGTTTCCTCTCTCACATTCGTCTCTTTCAAAGACCAGTCGGAGAAATCACCCGTACAGACATCCTTCCCCATTAAGTGAGTCTAGGTTGCCACATGCCTAAGTTTGAAAGACGGTTGCCAGATTTAGCGATTTATCACAATTTGGCGACTTTTCGAAGATTCGAGAAACACCTCGAAATAACCAATATTCTACGTGATATGAAAGATTTCCAGAAGTTTCTATAGAGTCTATAAAAAGAGCCATCATTTCATTGGAGAGCAGTTGATGTGATATGAGCTACATTGAACTGCGATTTTTGTCAATGTTTTGAAAATAGTAGCTGCTATTTTGTGAAATGAAATACATCAATGCTTCGAGAATAGTATCAGTTGTTTTGTGAAATTAGTGGAGCATTTAAGTGTTGTTTTACAGTATATTGTCCCAGTTTAAGCTGTGTTTGTGAATAAATATATTAGTTATCCAGAAATTTGAACTCATTATTGTACCCTGAGCGCACACCCACGATTCTAGAGGACAATTTGTAGCAGTATTATGCGCAAACACCGCACGTCTGAATACAGATCTTTCTCCAACTTTATAATTGAAAATGTTCAGCTATGTTGTTTCATTTTTGAAATAGAAATTCTAACTTCTTCAATTCGCCGCTAGAGGCGCTACAAATTCTCTCAATCGAAAGTGCATAGTCACTTTTCCGTTAGCAAATTCTACTTCTATTCCTCTGGAACGCTTCATTCGAAAGTTAAAGACATGCATAAAGAGCTAAGTGCTTTATAAGCTTCTTTAATTCCAAAAACTAAATCAAGCCAACAAATATTCGTCGAAAACATACTCGAACGTAAGCCATTCATTATTCGATACTTATAATGAATATTTGTCTGCTATATAAAAATAATGACTACAATTTATTACACTGCAATTTCTTCGGAAAGGGTAAAAGGTTCTATTTATCATAAGAAGAACACTTTTCGTAAGCAGAATTATTCATTTTGTGAATGATTGGGTAATCAGCAACAGAGGTTGTTTAAACCTTGCCTCTAGAAACTGCATTATAACAGTCTTAAGCATCTAAACACTGTTTATATATTTAATGTCAATTGCAGATATAAGTTCACTTAAATCGTAATGGAGGTTTTTATTCTAAAAGCTATTTAGAGTAAGTTCTAAGAGTTAATGGAATCTCCATTGTTACAGTCCTAAGCATCCACAAGCATTATTATCATTTATCAAGATTATATATAAACATTTTATTTATTTAACGTCAATTGCAAATACAAGTTCACTTAAATAGTAATAGAAGTTTTCATTCTGAGAGTTATTTAGAGTGAGTTCTAAGAGTTAATGGAATCTGCATTATAGCAGCCTTAAGCATCCAAGCATCGTTATCATTTATCGAAATTCTATGTAAACATTTTATTTATTTAACTCCAATTGCAAATATAAGTTCACTTAAATCGTAATGGAGGTTTTCATTCTGAGAGCAATTTAGAGTAAGTTCTATGAGTTAATGGAATCTGCATTATAACAGCCTTAAGCATCCAAGCATCGTTATCATTTATTGAGATTCTATATAAACATTTTATTTATTTAATGTCAATTGCTGATATAAGTTCACTTGAATCATAATATAGGTTTCATTCTAAGAACTATTTAGAGTAAATTCTAAGAGTTAATGGAATCTGAATTATATCAGCCTTAAGTATCCAAACATAGGTATCATTTATCGAGATTCTATATAAACATTTTTTTTATTTGATGTCAATTACAGATATAAGTTCACTTAAATCATAATGGAGGTTTTCATTTTCAGAGTGAGTTTAATGGAATTGACTTCAATAATTATTCAAAATTCAGTAAATGGTAGATATGGATAATATTATTCACAGAAAGATGTTTACATTTATACTTATTATTTTTTCCTTTTAGTTCCCAAATTTCAATTAAAGCAAAAAATTCATGAAGGATCCTTTTTTTAGTGGAAAATGTTATGTAATACTGCATATTTGATAAAACTATTAAGCAGTTTTATTCTCTTATGCATATTCAATTCGTACATTCATATGAATTTTCGGAAAACCGGAAGTAACATCTCTAGAACGGTAAATCCTTAATGAAATCCCTAATCCTGCTTCTTAAATTCAATGTTGAATCCATATCGATCATAATCTAAGCTCTATCTATAGCCAATCCTGAGAAATAGATGTTTCAAGAAAAGTTTTTAAATCGGAAGTGGAAATTCTTAGTGAACCCACTAGGTGTCCTCCGGAATTTGATTCTGGGTTCAAATCAGTCATTATCTGAGCTATATCTGTAGCAGATACCAAAAAATGGATGGTTCAACGGAAAATATTTCATTAAACCGATAGTATAACCAAACTTTTGCCACCAACAGATTCTCTTTTATTTTTAAGCTTCAGAATAAATTGACTACGACAGAAACTGGCTACATGTGATCTAAAGATGAGTTAGGATCCTTTGGCTTGTCATCTAGAAATGAAAGCGCAGCTCCGGTTCTGCGGAAACTTGGCGCAAATCATTTTCGGATTTCATGATATTTTTGGAATGAGCTTTTTGTTTTTATCACTTTACAACATAGTTGAAGAGTGTTTATGACTTTGTTCATTCTGTCTGTCTGTCTGTCCATTTGCACAATAACTGCCGTAAAAATGACTTTATCAAAATGAAATTTTACTATGTTGTTCAGACGGTCTGAGGGATCTATGGGAATATAAATGAATAATATCACCCAATTACTTTGGGGTTGAACCCGGATTGACAAAATGAAATACATCGAACCCTATGGGACCTAATTTTTCAAACATTTTCCAAGATATTTTAAAATTCACAAATTCCTTCGAAAGTTTTAGGAAAAAATGAAATTATCCCATAAAAAATATAAACAAGAAAGATCAATCATGCTTAAAGCATTGATTATGAAACACTTTCCAACTTCAATGCAATTTTATTTAAACAAGTCTAAAATACAATACATTCCTCGGTAATATTTTAAAACTTATCACAATACTACATTAATTTATTATATTTGAAAACTTAAACCTTCATCGAAAAAAATGAACTTCATTCAAATGATGGCATTGACATATAAATTTCCTGGTTTAAACATCTCTAAAATGTGATACATTCCTCGGTAATAATTTTAGAATTATCATAATACTACGATAATTTATTATATTTGAAAACTTCATCGAAAACAACTAAAATTCATTCAAATGACGTCATAGGAAAAATAACACGCCTGGCTATCTCTATAAAAGCTATGCAGACTCCATGAACTAAATGATTTCGTGTTAAAGAAATACAGCAATTCTAATACAACTCATTCTACATATTTTACTGTTTACATTTTACATAGGTGAGAAATAGGCTTCGTTGTAGAAATAATCAAATTTGGATGAGCATTTAAACTCAAATATATTGTAATTGCGTTGTTTCAGTATGTAGATGCACAGAATTTATGCAAAAATAAAGTGATTTTAGGACGGATACAACACTCAATATGAATTAAAAAGAACTTTAAAAATCACGATTTTGAGACAAGATGGATGCCATATTTCATTTTGAAGTGGGTCACATGACCTTTTCATATCATGGTCACGTGATCGCTTCATAAAAAAGGTGTTATTATTATTTTAATTTTTATTTAAAAAACTACTGAATATATTTCACTAATTTTTTTTTATATATTTTATGGAACAATTTGAATATTACCTAAAATTTTCGAAGCAACTTGTGAATTTTAAATCCGCTTAAAAAAATGTTTGAAAAATTAGGTCCCATAGGGCTCAATGTATTTCATTTTTTCAACCCGGGTTCAATCCAAAACTAATTGAGTGATATTATTCATTTATATTCCCATAGGTCCTACAGACCGTCTGAACAACATACTAAAATTTCATTTTGATTAAATCATTTTTACGGCAGTTATCGTGCTAACGGACAGACAGACAGAATGAACAAAGTCATAAACACTTTTCAACTTTGTTGTAAATTGTTAAAAAAATTCAGCAAAATATATTTTGGTAGTTTTTTAAATAAAATAAAAATTAAAATAATAATTACACCCATATCATATGGAAAGATCACGTGACCCACTTCAAAATAAAATATGGCATTCATCTTGTGTCTTCTTAATTAACACTTTACAGCTTAGTTGAAAGTGTTTATGACTTGTTCATTCTGTCTGTTTGTCTGTCTGTCTATCTGTCCGTTAGCACGACAACTGCCGTAAAAATGACTTTTTCAAAATGAAATTTTAGTATGGTTTTCAGACGGTCTGTGGGTCCTATGGGAATATAAATGAATAATAACACCCAATTAGTTTTGGACTGAATTTGGGTTGAAAAAATGAAATACATTGAACCCTACGGGACCTAATTCTTTAAACATTTTTTAAGCAAATTTAAAATTCATAAATTGCTTCGAAAGTTTTTGGAGATACTCAAGTTATCCCATAAAAAATATGAAAAAAATTTCAGCGAAATATATTCGGTAGTTTTTTAAATAAAATTTAAATAATAAGTACACCCATATTATATGAAGAGATCACGTGACCCACTTCAAAATAAAGTATGGCATCCATCTTGTGTCAAAATCATGATTTTTAAAATTATTTTTAATTTATATTTAGTGTTGCATCAGTCCTAAAACCGATTTATTTTTGCTTAATTTCTGTGCATCTATATTTTGAAACAACGCAATTACAATATATTTGAGTTTAAATGGTCAATGCCATCCATCTTGTGTCAAAATCGTGATTTTTAAAGTTATTTTTAATTTATATTAATGTAGCATCACTCCTAAAACCGCTTTATTTTTTTTCTGTGCATCTATATACTGTGACAACGCAATTACAATATTTTTGAGTTTAAATAATATCAAACTTTGATTATTTCTACAATGAAGCTTCATTTCACTTATGGAGATTGTAAACACATCAATATGTAAGATGAGTTGTATAAGAATTGCTGAATTTCTTTAACGCAAAATTATTTAGCTCTGAAGTCTGCAATATAGTTGATACGAATGAAACATTCATTGATTTTACATAGAGAATCAGACGATTCTATTGCCTTTATCGGTGAAGATTTAAGCATGGAGCTATACAGTACTTTTGCCTTCATGGTTTTAAGTTTTTAAGTAAAATAAATTATTGTAGTATTGTAATAATTTTAAAAATATCGCCACTGAATGAAAGGAATGGAAAAAGTTTATGAATGAAATATTCACAGCTTCTATATAGAGACCTAGACGATTTATATTTCAATGACGTTATTTGAATAAAAATCATTTATTTTTGACGAAGTTTTCAAATATAATAAATTGTAGTATTGTGATAATTTTAAAAATATCACCGCTAAATGTATCGCATTTCAGAGATGTTTAAATAAAATTGCATTGCAGTTGAGAAGTGTTTCATAATCAATGCTTTATGCATGATTGATCTTTCTTGTTTGTATTTGGCGAGAAGATTTACAATGAAGTGGCGTTTTTGTAATATACGTTTTTACTTTCCTGAAAGAAAACATTTAATATTTTTTGTCTTTACTTCAGTAGGAACGAAACACAAATAAATATTTAATGTATGTAAAAAGTAAAAATAATTTAGAGCAATGGCAACCCCACCCCCCTCCCATTGTTACGAATTTGTAAAATGCTCTGGAGTCTAATTCCCCGCTCTCACTTTCATCTCTTTCAAAGACCAGACGGAGATAACACCCTTTTAAACATCATTTCCCATGACGTACATCTACGGTTGCCAGATGTTGAAGTCCGGCCAGATTTGACTATTTATCGCCAATCTGGCGACATTTGTTGAATTTTCGAAGATTCGAGAAACACCTCGAAATACCCAATATTCTACAAGATATGAGAGATTTCCAGAAACTTCTATAGAAAGTCTATAAAAGGAGTCATCACTCCGTTGGAGAGCAGTTGACTAGATACTAGCCACATTGAACTGTGTCTTACATTAATGTTTTGAGAATAATACCAGTTATTTTGTTAAATGAGTGAAGCCTTTAAGTGCTGTTTTACTGTATATCGTTCCTGTTTACACGGCGCTTGTTAATAAACGTGTTAGTTAACCAGAAATTTGGATTCATTCTTGTATCCTGAGCGTACACCCACGATTCCAGAGAATACGTCGTAAGACTATTGACTTACCTCGACCACCCCGCTCCTCCTCGCCGCCATGTCTGCAGAACCGCCCGCTACACCACTGTGAACAAACAACTTACTCAACGCGCCGACCTAGATTGAGCGAAATCATCCTTAATCGGAAGTCGTTCACTATTTTGTACTTACAATAAATATTTATCTGCAATGTTAAAAATTCCTGCTATTTATTACTCTGCAATTTCTTCTGAGAGAGTAAAAGATTATATATATCATTCAGACAGCACTTTACGCCAAGGAATTCTTCATTTTATTCATTCAGCACCAATTCATCCATTTCCGTGAATTATTGGGTTAGATTATCATAACTTGCCTTTAGAAACAGAATTAAAGAAAGTGTCTATGCTTTCGGTGATTGTTTATTGAGGTTTTATGTAAACATTTGATGCTAAATTCAGATATAAAGCAAAGCCATTTAAGGCCTGAAATTTTTCGTTTTTACAACTTGTTTTAAAATGAACATAGAGCATGACTTTATCAATTATGAATTAATTACAACGTACAATGCAACGTCAATAAAGTTAAGAAAGCAGACTTGCGTTTCGGAAATATTTGGCTTTCTTTCTTCAGTGCGAGCAAGCCTGGACCTGAACACCTAAATGATTGTTGAATTATGTCGGCCAGATAAGAAATGTCTAAACGACAGTACCCAATATAGTAACGCCACCTAGTGTGATGAAAGGAAGTAAAACAAGAAAAAATTTAAAAATATGAAGGAAATATGAACTTGCAAAGAAATAAAAATAAAGATAATTATATTGCTTCAAATACATTACTTTTATTTGAAACTAGATGTTAAGTAGATTATATGACAGGGCGCATACAGTCATGTAAAATTCCCTCCATTTGACCGCCTGCAATACTTCCGCTCCTAATAATTTATATTATTAATTTACAACTGACGTGTGAATTTATTTTGTGTGTTAATAAGTAAAAGAAGAATTTTTAATCATGACTTTCATTATTTGAACAAAAAGTTGTGGCTGCTGAAATTGATTCAAACAGTGTAAACTGATATTTAAAAATATAATTTTCTTATTTGCTTCGTATGATCTAGAAAAGTAAGCATATTTGTTTATAATTGAACTTTTATTCTGTATTAATTGTTTTGAAACAGAAGTATTAAGAATTGCGATTATGACATTTTCAGAACTTAACAAACGTAACTGCGAGATAAATTTATGTAAATAATCACTAAAAGAAGGATATTCGTTGCTTCCAGTCTAATCGAAAGCAATAAAGATATTTGCATAGGATTAACATAACATGTAAGTAAAAATGTAAGAATATTCAAGTAGAATTACGAGTATTATTCATGCCTCAATGATCACGAAACTTAACCATTTCAATGATTATAGTGAAATATATCAGCGATGCAAGTTATTTTTTGTGTTCGTGACATCATTAGCCTTATAGACGTGAAAGATGAAAATTTAATTTTTGTGGTCGTGACATCATTAGTCCCATAGACGTAAATGATGATAATTTAATTTTTGTGTTCATGACATCATTTTCCCCATAGACGTAAAAGATGACAATTTAATTTTTGTATTCGTGAAATCATTAGCCCCATAGACGTAAGAGATAGCAATTTAATTTTTGTGTTCGTGACATCATTAACCCCATAGACGTAAGAGATGGCAATTTAGTATTTGTGTTCGTGACATCATTAGCCCCATAGACGTAAAAGATAACAATTTAAGTTTTGTGTTCGTGACATCATTAGCCTTATAGACGTGAAAGATGAAAATTTAATTTTTGTGGTCGTGACATCATTAGTCCCATAGACGTAAATGATGATAATTTAATTTTTGTGTTCATGACATCATTTTCCCCATAGACGTAAAAGATGACAATTTAATTTTTGTATTCGTGAAATCATTAGCCCCATAGACGTAAGAGATAGCAATTTAATTTTTGTGTTCGTGACATCATTAACCCCATAGACGTAAGAGATGGCAATTTAGTATTTGTGTTCGTGACATCATTAGCCCCATAGACGTAAAAGATAACAATTTAAGTTTTGTGTTCGTGACATCATTAGCCCCATAGACGTAAATGATGACAATTTAATTTCTGTGTTCGTGACATCATTAGCCCCAACGTAAGAGATGGCAATTTAATTTTTGTGTTCGTGACATCATTAGCCCCAACGTAAGAGATGGCAATTTAATTTTTGTGTTCGTGACATCATTAGCCCCAACGTAAGAGATGGCAATTTAATTTTGTGTTCGTGACATCATTAGCCCCAACGTAAGAGATGGCAATTTAATTTTTGTGTTCGTGACATCATTAGCCCCAACGTAAGAGATGGCAATTTAATTTTTGTGTTCGTGACATCATTAGCCCCATAGACGTAAGAGATGGCAATTTAATTTTTGTGTTCGTGACATCATTAGCCCCAACGTAAGAGATGGCAATTTAATTTTTGTGTTCGTGACATCATTAGCCCCAACGTAAGAGATGGCAATTTAATTTTTGTGTTCGTGACATCATTAGCCCCAACGTAAGAGATGGCAATTTAATTTTTGTGTTCGTGACATCATTAGCCCCAACGTAAGAGATGGCAATTTAATTTTTGTGTTCGTGACATCATTAGCCCCATAGACGTAAGAGATGGCAATTTAGTTTTTGTGTTCGTGACATCATTAGCCCCAACGTAAGAGATGGCAATTTAATTTTTGTGTTCGTGACATCATTAGCCCCAACGTAAGAGATGGCAATTTAATTTTTGTGTTCGTGACATCATTAGCCCCAACGTAAGAGATGGCAATTTAATTTTTGTGTTCGTGACATCATTAGCCCCAACGTAAGAGATGGCAATTTAATTTTTGTGTTCGTGACATCATTAGCCCCAACGTAAGAGATGGCAATTTAATTTTTGTGTTCGTGACATCATTAGCCCCAACGTAAGAGATGGCAATTTAATTTTTGTGTTCGTGACATCATTAGCCCCAACGTAAGAGATGGCAATTTAATTTTTGTGTTCGTGACATCATTAGCCCCAACGTAAGAGATGGCAATTTAAATTTTGTGTTCGTGACATCATTAGCCCCAACGTAAGAGATGGCAATTTAATTTTTGTGTTCGTGACATCATTAGCCCCAACGTAAGAGATGGCAATTTAATTTTTGTGTTCGTGACATCATTAGCCCCAACGTAAGAGATGGCAATTTAATTTTTGTGTTCGTGACATCATTAGCCCCAACGTAAGAGATGGCAATTTAATTTTTGTGTTCGTGACATCATTAGCCCCAACGTAAGAGATGGCAATTTAATTTTTGTGTTCGTGACATCATTAGCCCCAACGTAAGAGATGGCAATTTAATTTTTGTGTTCGTGACATCATTAGCCCCAACGTAAGAGATGGCAATTTAATTTTTGTGTTCGTGACGTCATTAGCCCCATAGACATAAAAGATCACAATTTAATTTTTGTGTTCGTGACATCATTAGCCCTATAGACGTAAGAGATGGCAATTTAATTTTTGTGTTCGTGATATGATTAAGGCGTACTATTCATGTCTATGATTAGACCCCTCGGGAAGGGGCAAGTTACCTCTCCCCCTCCCCAAAGGTGTATATTGTCAAATTTGATATCAATCACAAGATTTTTTCAAGCCCTTTAAAATGAAGAATACATGCTAAAATTGTGATCATTTGGATCAACGATACAGATTTTTCCAATTTTTTCTTGCAAAATGTGCAAAAAAAAAAAATCACAAACTATTTAAAAATGGATTCTTGTATGATGTGAGAAAGTCGATTTAATCCACACTCCGGTAAATTTAAAAGGTTTCTGTGCGAATATTTATATGTGAATGTATGGGAGTGATATCTTGCGATTAAACGTAGCGATTCAAAAAGTTTATGTAGTACTATTATTTCAATCTAAAATGATCGCAAAAGGGCGCTATATACCATACCAGAGATACCATACCAGGTTAATGTTCTCAATTGAAATCCTCATTCCAGAATAAAGCTCGAAACCGTTTTTTTTTTTTAATTAGATATATATATAAAAAATTATTATGTTAAAATTATTATAGACATCATCTGTTAATAATTTTAAAAGACATTTTTTCCGTTCCAACATGCGTTTTAAATATTAAACCACTTTCAAATACTTTCAAACATTGAACATTACCACTTTTCTATTGTATATTGAGACCTCAGGAACTACGGAAAAATTGGAAAACTTCATACAAGAATTTCGAACTAAAATTAAATTCAGTTTGTAAATTATATCTGATAGATTAATAACGATTGGTAACTGTATAATTACTTTCCTTATATACATAATGTATAAGGAAAGTATTGTGACGGGGTAGAAAATTCGAATTCGAGTTTTCGACGGGAGAGCATGTTTCAAACATCCCTGATAACGAATCAAACATTTTTGAAGTGATGTCTGTGTGTGTGTGTGTGTGTGTCAGTGAGTCTGTGAGACTGTGGAGACGATAACTGACGAACGAATGGACCGATTCGAACGAAATTTGGTACAAAATCACAATCCGTAAACACTGGAAGCCTATTGTTTTTATAGGCAATCGAATGTTCAGAACCCACCTAAATTTTCGAGTGAATTTTTTAAAAAATCGTCCAAAAATCAAAACTGCTAATAATGTTACACAAATAGATATTTCTTAAGTAATTTTTCATTAGAAAGCGATTGACATAAATTTTAGAACGCTAACGTGAACCGTTTTTGAGATATTGCACATTTTACAAAAAAATTATCAAAAAGTCATATAAAATAACAGTGATGTGGGCAACACATGACTTTCCTTATATAATGCAATGAAGTTACTACTTTTACAGTAAAAAAGAAACAAATTATTATTATAGTAGATATTTATATTCTTTCCAAGATATTGAATTTTCGTCAATGAGTCGTCATTTTCATTGATTTAGCGTTATTTTTATCCATTTGGCGAGTTTTTCGTTAATTTAGCAACATTAAAGAAAGTCTCCAAGTTGGCGATATCCCGCCAAATTCGTCGCCAAAATCTCACCAAGCGTCATGGATGGAGAAATAAGTTATTCTTACAGTAGATAAATGACTATTGGCGTTCAAATACAAAAGTATTACTCAAAGAATCTTTTTTCATGAATGAAACGAGCTAGATCCACGAGAATGATATCACAAATTTATTGCATGGTATTACATATGAAAAGCGAATATGCTTCTCAATAGGCATTTTTTTTTGTTTTATTTTATATGATTTTTTGATAAATTTTTTTAAAATATGCAATATCTCGAGAACGTTCTAAAATTTATGTCAATCGTTTTCTAATGAAAAATGACATAAGAAATGTCTATTTGCGAAACTTTATTAGAGATTTTGATTTCTTGACGATTTTTTCAAAATTTCACTCGAAAATTTAGGGGGATTCTGAACGTTCGATTGCGTATAAAAACAATAGGCTTCCAGTGTTTACGGATTGTAATTTTTGTACCAAATTTCATTCGAATCGGTCCATTCGTTTGTCAGTTATCGTCTCCACAGACTCACTGACACACAGACATCACTTCAAAAATGTTCGATTCGTGATCAGGGGTGCTTGAAACGTGCTCTCCCGTAGTTTTCGACCCCGTCACAATACTTTCCTTATACATTATGTATATAAGGAAAGTAAAAAAGATATTTCCTATTGAGAAACATGTTCACTTTTCGTATGTAATATCATGCGATAAATTTGGTGACATCATACTCGTGGATCTAGCTCGTTCCATTCATGAAAAAAGATACTTTGAGTAATACTTTTGTATTTGAACGCTAATAGTCATTTATCTGCTGTAAGAATAACTTATTTCTTCGTCCATAACGCTTGGCGAGATTTTGGCGACGAATTTGGGGAAATGACGCCAACTTGGCGACTTTTTAAATGTTGCTAAATTAACGAAAAACTCGCCAAATGGATAAAAATAACGCTAAATCAGTGATGACTCATTGATGATGACGACATGGAAAATGACGACTCATTGACGAAAATTCAATATCTTGGAAAGAATATAAATAACAACTATAAAAAAAATATATTTTTTTTTATTGTAAAAGTAGTAAATTCATTGCATTATATAAGTAAAATCATGTGCTACCCACATCAGATTTTTTTTTCTTTGTTATTAAAAGATGTCAGACAAAAAATTCACTTAAGAGTGTTTTGTAACAACTCCCAGAAAAATAACAAATTATAATTAATATAAAATGTATGTGCTGTACGCGGTTGTTAATCATCTATAAGTTCTTTTGATTCTTTAACAAGCAGGATCATGCTATCTTGCAATTTAAAAAATCCGATGTTCGCAGCACAGGAATTTTCTCTAGATTCAAATTCGTTTTCGCTCTGTTTCATAATACATTAAATTGATTTTAATTACAAGAAAAAGGAAGTATCTATTGCAAATTACACTACATTGCTTGGGCTTAAAATTATTTTTTCGTTTTCATCTGGAAACCTGGGGTATTTTAAAATGACGACATGGCAAAAACAAAAAAAATTAATTTTTAGAACGGATAATTCTAAACAAATGTATTTGAATTTCTCCGTTGTCGTAAAATATTGTGTGCAGAATAACCATTTAATCAACAAGCTTCAGCATATTTCATTTTTTTTTATTATTCTGAAAATTATTATTGCATTCCATGTTAAAAAATGCCTTTATTCCGAATAAGACTAAAAACCAATCAACAGGGAAACTAATAAGTGATTTCAAAATTGAATAAAATTTCGTTAGATAGCATTTGAGTAAGATCGGATACATACACAGACAGATGACGACTAAACAAACACACATACACACACAAAACGTACACACGCAAAAATTACGTGCACACTCAATAGTCTCATACACCCTCGAAAGTCGCAAAGCAGTAAAATTAGATTCAAATTTAGCAGAAGCGCGGTCGAGTGTGTCCATTACAAAGTTGAAAATCGCATCAAAATCATAGAAAACTCCCCGCCCTCTGCTGTTGCCCCGCCCCACTTCTTGCAAGAGCAAAAATGTTGCAAAGCAGCAAAATTGGATCCAAATTTGACATGAACAGATCGAGTGGGTGAATTACAAATTCGAAAATACACGTAAAAATTGCAATAAAATCGGACCAAACTTCGCCATTCAACAAGAGAGCGAAATTCTCTCTCACTTATTCTCTCTCATTTATTCTCTTTCACCCATTCTCTTTCACCCATTCTAGTTCTCAGTTATTGTTTCCCTTTCCTCCTCACTCACTTATTCTCTTTCATCCACTCTCTCTCTCTCACTCATTCTCTTTCAAGCATTCTCTTTCAAACATTCTCTTGCACTTATTCTGTCTGACACATTCTCTTTCCACCCATTCTCTTCCTTACACATTCTCTTTCATCTGTTCTCTTTCTCACTAATTTTCTTTCTTTCTTTCTCCCTCATGTTCTTTTTCATTCTCCCTTACAATTTATCTTTCGCTCATTATCTTTCACATATTCTCGTTCTTCTTGATTGTCATTCATTCTCTTTCACCTATTCTCTTTCTCAATCATTCTCTTGCACTCGTTTCTCTCTCTCTCACTCATTTTCTCTCTCTGGCTCATTCTCTCTCTCTCGCTCATTCTCTCTCTCTGGCTCATTCTCTCTCTCGCGCTCATTCTCTCTCTCTGGCTCATTCTCTCTCTCTCGCTCATTCTCTCTCTCTGGCTCATTCTCTCTCTCTCGCTCGCTCATTTCTTTTCCCACTCCGTTTGTCTGTCTGTGGGTGGTATATGAGATAGGTGATATCTGCGGTGGTGTATGAGATGTGAAAGGCCCAGACCACACAGCCAACCCAAGGGTGTATGGCAGTTAAATGTGTGGCCCGGGTGTATGAGATGTGTAATTCTCAGCTCAAGAAGCGAATACACGTGTCATTATGGAATTTTATTTGTAATTAAATTATGTATAAACCAGAACAAGATATATTTTTTATATTTTTCAAGATTAAAGTATGAATTATTCTATTTTTATCATTTCATAGTATAACTCTTCATTTTCTATGCAGAAACATAATAAGGCCCATAACAAAATTTGCAGTTGATGCAGAAAGTGTAGCCTAGGACTTTGTCATTGAGCCTACAAATAATATAAAGCGTACTTTAAAAGCAATAATATTGTAAAACACTCATTACAACTAGGGTCAAACTCCAAAATAAAGTAAAATTTTATATTTTTTGGCATGAGAATTTATGATTCTGAACACAAACCGATCTCGACGAATTTTTGCTCATCAAAGACGAATATAGGCTAACAAAACAGTATTTATTAATGTGTTTATTGTCTTTAATCATGCAAAAATACTGCAAATTTTGTAAATAAATATTTAAATATTTATTAAAAGCAAGCATATATTAGCTAACCAGTATTTGTGAATGGGTCTATACAATAATTATTGTCTTTAATCATACAAAAACACTGCACATTTTGTAAATGAACATTTAAATATTTATTCGAAAAATGTCAGGTCAAATGTCTGGTTTTTATCTAGACTCGTAATGCTTTCTGTGGCAATACGATTTTACAAGTCACTCTTAATTATTAAATTCATTATTTTAAATCACATTAACATTGCCGTGAATTCATATATAATGGAATTAACATTTAAATCGTACATCGCTCGTTGTTGTGCCGCAATACCCTCCAATTATTTTTATCTTTTGTGTAAGTCCTGATAAGAATTCATTAATCATTATAAAAAGACTAGCCAATTTAACTTTAACAGTATAATTTATTTACAACATCAATTTATCACTAACAACAATTTATCATAATTATCGACTATCATTTAATTACTCGAGTTATGGTTGATATGTGACCAGTACTAGTTAGATTTCTAAAGGGTCTAGGACAAGGGGAAATGAGCACATACCTTACAGGTTAATCTTCGGCTCATCACGTCTTCGGCTTGCATCCGTCTTATTGCTGACCGTACGGCCACAACTCTTTCGTGTGTGGCTTGCATCTCGTACTTATAGTCAACTGCAACCTCTTTCGTATGAGTATCTGCTCCCAACTCCTTTCGTATCCGTCCAACTGCTGCAACATTTCGCATCCGACTTACTTCTGCAACATTTCGTATCTAAGTTACTTCTACCACATTTTGTATCCGAGTTACTTCTGCAACATTTCGCATCCGACTCGCTTCTGCAACATTTTGTATAAGTTACTTCTACCACATTTCGGACCCGAGTGACTTGTGGTTCCTTCGGCGGGGGGGGGGGGGGGTTGTAGCTCCGCCCTTCTTCCCCTTGGTGCTCATTGGTTCTTCTGAACCCAATGGCATCACTTGACATTTATCAAGGCCCCTCTCAGCCCCTTTGACCTGGGACACCCAAATTTATAGTATTTGACCTAAAAGTTCACGTTGTTGTAAACACCGGCGCCAGCCAGACTCGAGCTTTGTTAGCCGTTCTATGCAAGATAAATATTGCAATAAAAATGCCTCATGTGAGGACATATTCTGGCCTCACACTTTCTGTTGCCAACACTTTTAGATTTTTTCTAGTGGATCTGAATGCAACCTAACAGATAGTTCAAACTATTATGCTATATATGTAAATGGTCATAAAATAAGATATATTGACACAAATACCTAATTGCAAACCAATTTATTTGTATCACTGACCTGTTGCCAACTTTCAGGAATATGTTCAAAGATTTTCTAAGGAAAATGTTAAAAGAATAACTTACATAACCTCAAATACATTTTTGTCATTCTAATACTGATTATAATACGAGTACAAGCGGTTTTAAACAGTATGGAATATGAATGTGTGAGAAAGAAGGGTGATTCCTTAGCCACCAGTAATTTTTATAACATTGTTTTGTATAAAATTTAATTTGCAACTACGTATCATTATTGTCGAAGAAAATATCAAAACTTTTCAGTAGCCATAAGAAATGATTTACATCATTGTTTTATAGAATGAATTTATATTCCCGTCTAAATTTTCAATATCTTCTGACATAGTTTTGCCGTCAACGCTTTCTGGACAATAAAAGTGGAGAAATACCTTGTCTGAAATGAATTCTTTTATGGTATGCCACATTTCAAATCTAAATCAGCTGCGAAAGTAGAGTATTGGTAGTTTTAAACAAGAAAGATCAATCATGCTTAAAACATTGATTATGAAACACTTTCCAACTTCAATGCAATTTTATTTAAACATCTCTAAAATGCAATTAATTCCTCGGTAACATTTTAAAACTTATCACAATACTACATTAATTTATTATATTTGAAAACTTAAACCTACATCGAAAAAATGAACTTCATTCAAATGACGGCATTGAAATATAAATTCCCTGGTTTAAACATCTCTAAAATGCGATACATTCCTCGGTAATATTTTTAAAATTATCATAATACTACGATAATTTATTATACTTGAAAATTTCATCGAAAACAACTGAAATTCATTTAAATGACGTCATAGGAAAAATAAGACGCCTAGCTCTCTCTATAAAAGCGGCAATTCATTCATAAACAATTTCCCATTCATTTCATTCATCACAATACTATAATAATTTTTTTATTTAAAAATTAAGACCATGGAGTTACAAGTAATTAAACTCTATGCTTAAAACTTCATCGAAAAAAATCGTCCTTCTCTCTGTAAAATCTATGAATATTTCTTTCATATCAGCTATGCAGACTCCATGAGCTAAATTCTTTTGCGTTAAGAAAATACAGCAATTTCTATACAACTCATCCTACATATTTTGCTGTTTACATTTTACATAAGTGAAAAACAGGCTTCGTTGTAGAAATAATCAAATTTGGATGAGCATTTAAACTCATATACAAGTATATTGTAATTGCGTTGATTTAGTATGTAGATGCACAGAATTTGAACCAAAATAAAGCGGTTTTAGGACGGATACAACACTCAATATGAAATAAAAAGAACTTTAAAAATCACGATTTTGAGACAAGATGGATGCCATATTTCATTTTGAAGTGGGTCACATGACCTTTTCATATCATGGTCACGTGATCGCTTCATATAAGAGGTGTAATTATCATTTTAATTTTTATTTAAAAAACTACTGAATATATTTCGCTGAATTTTTTTTTATATATTTTATGGAACAATTTGAATATTTCCTAAAATTTTCGAAGCAATTTGTGAATTTTAAATCCGCTTAAAAAATGTTTGAAAAATTAGGTCCCATAGAGCTCAATGTATTTCATTTTTCAACTCGGGTTCAATCCAAAACTAATATGTGATATTATTCATTTATATTCCCATAGGTACTACAGACCGTCTGAACAACATACTAAAATTTCATTTTGATTAAATCATTTTTACGGCAGTTATCGTGCTAACGGACAGACAGACAGACAGACAGACAGAATGAACAAAGTCATAAATACTTTTCAACTTTGTTGTAAAGCGTTAAAAAGTAGCCCTATTGATATTAAAGAATGACAAAAATCTATAAAAATATTTAGGACAATTACGATGGCTGTTTGACAATTATTCCTTGAGGAATGAGAATGAAGAGTATTTTGGGGTTACGTACCAATGATTTCAAAGCCATTTTGTGAAGAATGAATAAATAAATAAGGATTGACGCTGGAATTTCACTCGGACTTAAGATTATAGAGAAACTGTAGAAACAGAAGTTAAATAGACCTCATAATAAGAATTTTCTGTACTTCATAATATAAATCAATTCAAATGAATCTTTGCTGATAAGAACGTATAAAACGGTGTTTGTGTTGGCTCTTAGAAGTACAAAAATCAGCATTTCAGAATCTCTCATGAATTTATCTTCGCTTATACAAATAATTATCCCAAAATATAAAGTAGTTAAACTACGTAAGGGAAGAATGAACAATGATTGCTTATACAAATTGGTGGAAATTAAACACGTACATAAAGATATTTCTGGAGCGGGTAGCAGCAATTTTACCGCGTGGCAAAGAAAGTGATAGTACTAATATGAAGGTTAATGATAAGAGCAAAAATTAAATATCTCAGATATTTTGTTGATTCAAAGTTCCAATATATAATATTTTAAGCAAGAAGAAGGAGTATCCGTCGAAAAGCGCAAAATTCTGCACGAGTAGGAGACCAAAAGTTATTTCTGCTCGTACAAAATCATGCAATAATGATGCAAGATAATATTTCTGTTTCAAATCGCTTCAAATCAGAGTGTCTTAAGGGGACGGTGGACGTTGAAATGAGCAAAAATCGACTAAAAAAGGTTTTTTTTTAATATATTACATTATTTTACACATTTAACATTTTGCTTACAGGTGGGACATCGTCCGTCCCAAACGAAGAACCTACCAAAAAGGCAGGTATTTGACATACCCTATCCCTTTCGTTTGGGATGGACGCTGTTCCACCCGCAAGCAAAAGGTTAAGTGCATTTTTTTCTAAACAGAATTTTCAAAGGTTTAACATTTTTAAAATACTCCATGCGTCTTAATTTTTGTTTGAGATACATGAAATTTGGCAAGAAGACACCTTTTATACCTTTTAATAAAACTGGGTATGCATTTTATAATTGGACTTCATTAAGGTAATTAAAAGTGAACAAGAACCTAATTAAATAATGAAAATTAAGTTTCAATGCAGAATTTTTTTTTTTTAAATTGACTTTCTAAGGGATTTAAAAATAAATACCCAAATTTGTTTATAATGTGTTTTTGAGTGATAATAATGCAAAATTAATCAAATATGTGAACAAATGACACGCAAGGAGCATTTTCAAATTTTTGTTAAAAAAAAATTAAATAAAAAAAAAATACAAAATTATAACAAAATTGAAAACAAATTTAATAGTATTTTATATAGTAATGTTAAGAGGAATATTTATACAAATTTTCATGTTTCAAAGTCAATAAATAAATGAAAAAAATTTCAACGTCTACCGTCCCCTTAAAGTGTACCTTTCACATGACAGTAAAAACATTAGTCAATGTAAATTGCCCTAAAATGATGCGAAAATCGCCTCATCGACACAAGCGAGGAAGATGCAATAGGTTCGACCGATTGTGATGAAATTGCAGTTCAAGGGATTGCAGTAAGTTAAGCCATGACATTGGAAAACCAATGGTTGGAAAGGCTTAGCCACAATAAAAATTTAATTGATTGGACCTTTTCTTATCAAGATGTCAAAATGGTTATTATGTATCAGAAATTACTAAAAGAGAAGCTTCTGCTTGACGCTGTATATGGTGTTTGGAAGACCCAGTGTTCCAAAGGAATAAAACGTCCATTCATAAGGCACAATCTCAGTTGCTTATTTCAAATCTAAAAATGTACAGCACTTGCTACGGCCATCTCGAAATTTAAATTTAAAAACCTTGGCGAACTTATGGTGCATTGTGGTACGTAACGTATACGGAAGAATGGTACACAGGAAGTTTTCTAGCGCTGCGCAATTAAAATTGCACTTCTTGAGAAGCTGGTGAAAATTGACTCTACGGTTCCACAGAAATTAATAATTTCAATGCCTCATCACGTATTTGAACTATTGAAAGCAAATGGCAAGTCAAATAGCTAGTGATAAGATTTTGTAACTGTGTTTACTATTTGTGTTTGTTGTTTCCATATTATTACATGACAGTTCATATAACGTAATTCATACAATTACTTGCATAATTTCGACATCATGATTCATTCAACCAGCTGTTATAAATCTTATATTTTGTTGTCCTCTATTATATTCGAATAGTAACCATGATTTATGTATTCTGTAAACATTTTGAGTATTACAGTTTCTATAAAATTTTAGAAAGTATTACAGCAATAACATAAGTTGTATAACAACAACAAAATCACAACATAACAGCAACAGTATTACAGTAAAATTATTACAGAAATAGCATTATAGTATAGAATATCATTGTGCAGTTTATAACTATATTTTGGACCGCTTATAATACCATTTTACTCCATATTTTGCATAGCATTGGCTAAAGAATCAAGATATGATAACGCCAATTATTTGGCTAATTTCTACAAATTATCTCTAATTATTTTTTGTGATAACAAAATTACTTTATTTTAATTACTAAATTTAAATATGTATACCTGAACCAGGTCAGGAAATCTAAAAGAGGCTTCCAAACTCTTAAATAATTTTCTCTTAATTTTTAAACTTTTCTTAATTTTTTTCTCTTAATCTTACTCTCCTATTTCTTAAACAAAATAGAATAATTTTTTAAATTTTCAGTTGTAGAACGTAAAATATTTTATAGTGTTTGAAAAACAACAACTTCATTAAATGCTTTAGAAAGTCTATTTCTCTTCTTAACGAAACAACGTTCGAAAAATGTATTCAGCATGCATTCTGGGAAAATTAAAAAAATCTCGTCTGCATCTCTAGAGCGAAAATATTTAAATCAGAAGATAAATAAAGAAAATATGTTCAACTGTGACAAAAATGTATTTTTCACCAACAGCATTTCTTTGAAATGATTATGCGGGGGTTCGTTTTATCTAAAAATGTATATCTGAACACAACTGCTAAATTTAAAGTTGTTGTTTCAGTCTATATTTTCTTCCCTTATTTTTTGTTTTAAATGAACTTTTAAATTGAACAAATTATGCAATTTTGTGAAAGTGTCAATTAGCTATGATATTTTACTTTCTCTACGTCCACAGTATAATCTACTGGAAAAATAATGCAGCGGCTTCTAAAACTTGAATTATCGTTTTTGAACCGATTTAATATTTTGAGTAGCTTGTATTCTAATCCAAATGCTTTTGAAGTCGTGTATGTGTATATACGTATGTAAGTGTACATACATGTGAGTCTGCGAACACGATGTATCGCGAACGGATAAATTGATTTGAATGAAATTTGTTACTATTGTAGCAGTCTCTAAATATTTTAATCCTGTTAAATGTAAACATGATCAAATATTCTATTAGAACTCACATTTTTTACTTTCCTTATATACATAATGTATAAGGAAAGTATTGTGACAGGGTCGAAAATTCGAATTCGAGTTTTCGACGGGAGAGCACGTTTCAAGCATCCCTGATCACGAATCAAACATTTTTGAGGTGATGTCTGTGTGTACATTAAGTATGAAAGTATGTGTGTGTGTGTGTGTGTGTGTGTGTGTGTGTGTGTGTGTGTGTGTGTGTGTGTGTGTGTGTATGTGTGTGTGTGTGTGTGTGTGTGTCAATGAGTCTGTGAAGACGATATATCATGAACGAATGGAGCGATTCGAATGAAATTTGGTGCAAAAATCACAATCCATAAATACTGGAAGCCTATTGTTTTAAAACACAATCGAATGTTCAGAACTCTCCTAAATTTTCGAGTGAAATTTTGAAAAATTATCAAAAAATCAAAACCTTTAATAAAGTTACCCAAATAGACATTCCTTACGTAATTTTTCCTTAGGAAACGATTGGTATAAATTTTAGAACTGTAGCATGAACCATTCTCGAGATATTACACATTTTTTAAATAAATTTATCAAAAAGTCCTATAAATTAAAAAAAATAGTAACTGTTAAGGAACATGTTCACTTTTCATATGTAATATCATGCGATAAATCTTGTGACATCATTCTCGTAGATCTAACTCTTCCATTCACGAGAAAAGATACTTTGAGTAATACTTTTGTATTTCAACGCCAATAGTCATTTACCTGCTGTAAGAATAACATATTTATCCGTCCATAACGCTTGGCGAGATTTTGGCGACGAATTTAGCGGAATGTCGCCAACTTAGCGACATTTTTAAATGTTGCCAAATTAACGAAAATCTCGCTAAATGGATAAAAATCACGCTACATCAAAGAAAATGACAACTAATTCAAGAAAATTCAATGTCTTTCAAAGAATATAAGTATCTACTAAAAGAATAAAAAAATTCTTAACTGTAAAAGTAGTAAATTCATTGCATTATATACGAAAAGTCATGTGTTGCCCACGTCAGATTTTTAACATTATTTTGAAATCAAAATCATTAAACATAATGTGAACTAATAATATAAACTAACTATGATTGTATATGTATAAATTTACAGTGGAAGTTCAGTGACATGAGTTTTTAAATGCTGTCCAAAACATTCCCGCAATATTGCATGCTGTTTGATATTGATATATTTTTATACATTAAATTTTATCGAAAGAGATTTAGAAATCTAAATTGCAGTACATATGCAATTGATAGTTTTGAGACCCCAGTAATCAGCTCCATCTCACAGGTTTAGCCCCTGTTATGTGTCATTATAAAAATCACATGTCTCAATTCAGATTGGAACTACTGAATTCCGCCTGCCCAGTTTACGTTCTATCCATTGAGATCTTGGCGTGATAGCATTTTTTTCCATAGTTAAATGGAACCTTACACAATATTAGTGGTAGGACGTTCTGGGTCTCAACAACAACAATATTAGTAGAACACTTGAATAGGGATCTTAGTGCAACGACCAGTTGTAGGGATTAACAATTTCTATTCTCGACTTCTTATTTTTCAAGCAGTGTCTTCTCCTAGGAAAGAAGAATATAGATTTAAATAACAGCTGCGCAGATCACGGATAACAGGTGGAGCTGGAAACCAGGTTATAAAAATACGAAGCACGAGTGGAAACGTGGCGTGTTTGGCTGCAGCCGACAGTAACAATGACAATAGAAATGGTGAACCATTTACATTCTGATTTATTATTCGTAAACTATGTTAATGGGTGTTTATTTTATAATTTTCTACAGTTTTAAAAATTAACTTGTTGTTTTAATCAAAGGACACCTGCATGCTCATTCCGCCACCTTTACACAGTATCTGTTTGCTTAGATTTTGCGTGTATTAGCACTCTACCCGTGGTAAATAGTCGCTAAATACATGTAAATTACTAGAAGATTTAACTAACACTGCACGAGGCTTAAATGACTAGGAGGCTATCCTGTTACCATTGCAACTATTTGCTATTTGTTGCTAAAGAGCACCAGTAAGCGTCGTCAGATGCTGATTGCCTAATTAGAGCGTTATTTCCAACATTTTGGTCTTGTATCGACGGGTTCTGTAACTATAAATGATAAGAAAAACTTAAGCAACGTATATAGGCGCAAATAAAATCATAATGCAGCATACAGCTGTTTCGAAGATACGTTGGATCTCCTTCGTCAGTGCAAGAAAACCAACAAACAGGAAGTCCAAAAAAAAGAATGAGTGCAAAGAAAAATACAAAGGAGATTATATACCTAAGGCTTCGATTGAGAGAGATCTAATCAGAAAGTAGCATGAAGAAGAGTCCAGGTAATCCAAATTGAGGAACATCACAACAGACTGGCGTGCGCCAAGACACAACAGGACTGTCCCGACAAGACCAGTCAAGTCCAAGAATAATTGAGGCCCAACAAGACAAGAAATAGGTTAAAACCACACATAAGAGCCTCAAAGGAATAGAATGAAAAAAAGGTGGAGGAATCATAGATCTTAAATGTTGTTGACTTTAAAACAATATCTTGTATATAGTAACCGCAACTTAATTAGTTTTTGCTTTTGGGTGTTAATTCAAAAAAGCGACTGATTAAATTAACTGGTGGAACACACTTTGATTTAGAACTGAGTATTTGAATGGAAATGCTTAGTAACTAGCGAAAAGTCGGACGTTGAATAATAAACTCGGGCATATGAATTCACACATATGAAGTATACGTGCTGAACTGTGAAATATTTTAAACTAAAACTGAATTTACCAAATAATTATAAAATTAGAAATATAAAAATTCAATTTCAAGATTTGAGAATTATACTACGAAAGAAGTTTTTAGAATTTGAATATTAAATTAAACAAATTAGAATACAAGAAAACAATGAAATAAAAATAACACATTTAACTCGCAAAAACATATTTAATATACAGGAGCACATTTAAATCACAATACAGACAAGTGGGCACCCTTTGATTAGCTGTTTAAAAGTTATTGTTTATTTGCTTGCAGGACGAAGCATAGTGAGCATGCTCGGTTTAAAATTGGACTTTTCACCCTGTTACGATACATTTTAATTATTGAAATTGTGATTCTGCACATCTGTGTGCAATTTTACATATGTATGCAAATTTTCATCTTCCTACCTATTGTAGTTTGCGAGTCAAAGGGATTACAAAATTCAGGCAGATCTTGATTGATTTCACTTCAGTAGGAATGAACTTCGCTTCGCCCATCTACAATCATATACAAAGATACATTCATATAATACAAAAGAGATTTAGGTATGTATTGCGTTATTTTACTTGACTGCAGTTTTTTAAGTTTTGCTTCCGCGTCTTACAATTAACCATTTGAATCATTCTACGTCATTCTACGGTAATATATCCCTTTGATCATCTTGAAGAGATATATATGGTCAAGCAATTATTATATAAATCTTCGGCATTAAATGTCTATTAATTTCAGATTTTGTGCACTGAGTCATACAGAGCAATTAGAAAATTATGATACATAATATTAATAATTAAACTTTATAGTGTGTTCCGAAATGGGATTGCATACGCGGTGTGCAACTGCATTTTTTAAGTTTTTAAGTTTT
The DNA here is from genome assembly GCA_951213105.1 of Amaurobius ferox. NCBI lineage: Eukaryota > Metazoa > Arthropoda > Arachnida > Araneae > Amaurobiidae > Amaurobius > Amaurobius ferox. The sequence continues at coordinate 65,514,771 of OX578148.1, forward strand.
GCTTCCTCTTCTTATAGGTTACAATTAGAATCATTCTACGGTAACATATCCCTCTGATAGTCTTGAAAAGATATGGACAAACAATTATTATTTTAATCCTCGACATTGAATGTCAATTAATTTCAGAATTTATGCAATGAGTCATGCAGAACAGTTAGAGAAATGTGATATACAGTTTTTAAAATTAAATCTTTATTTTACTGTATGATAACTTATAGTATGAATAGTATAATATTATTGCATGAATTGCCTACATGGCATTTCATTCGATTTTTATGAAGTTTTAAAATTTTACATACTAAACAACTGGAATCTTGCTGTATTAAGTACTTAATGTAGCTTTGTGTAACAGTTTGGACAGAATTGCAAAACTTGAAGAACTATTTCCCGATAAATTAAAATAAGTGGAACAAATCCTAAATACCGGATTTGGATAGTTTTATCCCGAAACGAAATTGCTTAGTGGAATCCCGGGATTGCAATCCTTAGATGTAATATTTTGGGTTTTTTGACAGTGCGAGATTCTCACAATTTTGCCATTTTGCTCTTCAAAATAACTATTTTATATTCAAAATATTTTCAGAAGAGAAGAAAAAAATATCTCCCGTATCTTCAAAGGTAAAATAGAAAAATAGAAAGAATACGAAACGCCAAGTTCGAAGAAAATGAATCTCCCTTTGACATAAATTTCTTTTTCTGTCGGCAATATCTCTTTGAAGTGATTACGGGGAATTCATTAAATCTCGAATACAACTAAATATTTCTGAAAACAATAACTAAAATAAGTTGTTGTTTTATATTTTACTTGCAGTATACCCGTTCTTCGTACGGAAAATATAATATAAAGAAACTGACAGAAAAATGCTACCGAAACATCATATCAGTACTCTCTTGTAGCAAAACAAAATTATTTTTATTGATTTAGCGTCGTTTTAATCAATGTGGCGACGTTTAAGAAAAGTTGCCAAATTAGCGATATCCTGACAAATTCGTAGATCTGAATTTGCAGATCTGAAGAATAAAACATTCTGATTCCGATTGTATATACTAAATGAAAACACTAAAATTATATTAAAAGATATACCCATTCTACTCTTTTTCTGTTTCAACAATCGGCTAAATGAGTTTATTGGCTAAACACAATATATAAAAACTGAAAATTTTGAAAACTATTTGCCAAAATAAATTAAAGTGATGTACGCAGTCCGTAATTAATGTAATTAAAAAAAATCAAACCGTTCATTTACAAGATATATTTTTTTATCCATTTATTTATTATTCAAATCGAAAAAATAATAATAAAAATTAGCAAACACATTTGATTTAATTGCGTTGCGAGCAACATGGTATTAGAAAGAATTTTCCTCATAAAATGCTGATAATTAAATAACAATTTTGATTTCTTAATACTTTTCACTGTTGAGTAAGAGCCTGTGAAAAATAAACCATGGTGAATTTCCATTTAATATAATGTTTCAAACCTGCGATTTTCAAAAGTGACTGATAAGTGCAATAAACTCCAACCAAGCTCAGAGATAGAATTTTAATTCACTTTCACGTTTTAAACCAGCGATTTCCAACCTTTTTCGTTTGGAGGAGAACTCCTGTGAAAAGTTTCGTTCTTCAATAATATCTCGACAACCCCTGGTCTTAGAAACTCGAAACATGGACTAAATTTAAGGGAGCTATTTCAAGGCTACCCACAAAATTTCATTAAATTCGATTCAGGCATTTTCCCATGATGATGAGACAAACATACAAACAGACAGACAGCTTTTCAATTTTATTTATATAGATTATTACACTTTATAAAAGCTTTTAAGTTGTGTAAAGCAAAAACTGGTTTAAAAAGAAGACTGTATATTATTACTTACATGCAGGTATCATTAATGATAGCATCTACAATAAGCAATATAGTCCATATATTAAAATATTTGAATAATTAACTCGTCAATGTATCGTCGTTTTCGTTAACTTGGCGTCTATTTTGCATTAATCGCCAAGTTTGAAATATTTATTGGCAAGCATTACAAATCGCCAAACGGAGAAAAGAGCATTATTTCTTTAAAATGACTGTTGGCGAATTGTTTGGCGTTAAAATACACAAAAATAGTACACAAACATGACGTAAATCACTTTAATTTATTTTGGCAAAGAGTTTTCAAACTTTTTTTTTCTTTAGTCAATAAACTCATTTAGCCAATTGTTGAAACAGAATAAGAGTTGAACGGGTATATCTTCTAACTCAATTTTCTTTTTAATTTGTAACTGAATTTATTTTCAAAGGTGTAGTATCAAAAATGCAAAAAAAAATTAAAATATCTCGAGAACGGATAGTCCTAGAATAATGTGGTTGGTCTTATTCTTTTCATTGTCAAATATTATGTATAAAATAAGCATTTAATTGATACATTTAAGCGCAGTCTTTTATTTTTAGATTTAAAGATTTTTGCGAGCCATTTCGCAAAAAAAAGGCAGGTTCATTTTTGCCGAATCGTGGCAAAACCTAATCCGCACCAGGGTAACTAACCCACAAGTGACTTATCCACCAAATTTTGTGAAATTTGGTCTATTAATTTTTTAGCTAGAATGGATATAGCATTTTTTGCGAGCCATTTCGCAACAAAAAGGCATGTTCTTTTATCCCAAATTAAACCAAAACTAATCATCACCAGGTTACAAGTAACTTACGTATAAAATATTATGAAATTAAGTCAATTAGTTTGTGAATCAGGGTGGATATAAAATCTGCACTGGTAGACACGCAGACACAAACACAGACGATGCGCTAAAAATAGTTTTTACTTTCTCTGCAATACATGGTAATGTATAGGGAAAGTATTGGAATCATGCCGAAAATCGCAACTCGAGTTTTCGACGGATATACACGTTTCGAGACCTCTAGAATACGAGAAACTATTTTTAGCGTGACGTCTGTGTGTGTGTCTGTGTATCTGTCTGTGTGTCTGTCTGTGTGTCTATCTGTCTGTGTGTCTGTTTGTCTGGGCAGATTTTGTATCCACTCTAACTCAAAAACTAATGGACCGAATTTCACAAAATTTGGTAGGTAAGTCACTTGTGGGCGAATCTGGTGCTGATTAGTTTTGAGTATGATTCGTGATAAAAGAACCCGCCTTTTTTTTGCAAAATGTCCCGCAAAAGCTTTTATCCACTCTAGCTGGAAAACTAAAAGACCGAATTTCACAAAAATCGGTTGATAAGTCACTTGTGAGATATCCTGATGCTGATTAGATTTTGGTACGATTCGGAAAAAAATAACCTGCCTTTTTTTTGCGAAATGGCCCTCAAAAATCGTCAAAATCTAAAATGAATACATACGTATGCTCAAATATATCCATTAAATGCTTATTTTATACGTAATTTTTAACGATGAAAAAGAATAAGACCAACCCCATTACACTAGGACTACCCGTTCTCGAGATATTTTAGTTTTTTCGTATTTTCTCTACGCCTCCTTTGAAAATAAGTCCACTTAATAAATGAGAATTAAAAGTGAATTAAAAGTGAATTAAATTTAATTAAAATAAAGAGAACGTGGATATAAGTCTGCAGGGAAAGTCATGTGTTGCCCACATCAGATTTTTTACTTTCCCTGCAACACATGGTAATGTATAGGGAAAGTATTGGAATCATGCCGAAAATAGCATTTCGAGTTTTCGGCGGAGCTACACGTTTCGAGACCTCTAGAATGCGAGAAAACTATTCTTAGCGTGACGTCTGTGTGTGTGTGTCTGTGTGTCTGTCTGTGTGTTTGTGTATCTGTGTATCTGTGCAATGTATGTATCCACTCTGACTCAAAAACTAATGGACCGAATTTCATAAAATTTCGTAAGTCACTTGGGTATGGTCCTGATGCTAAATAGTTTTTAGTTTGATTCGAGATAAAAGAACCCGCCTTTTTCAGCGAAATGGCCTGTATCCACTCTAGTTGAAAAACTAATAGACCGAATTTCACAAAATTCGGTAGATAAGTTGCTTGTGGGTTAACCTGGTGCTGATTAGATTTTGGTACCATTCGGAAAAAAATAAGCTGCCTTTTTTTGCAAAATGGCCCGCAAAAATCATCAAAATCTAAAATAAAACCTATGTATGTTCAAATATATACATTAAATGCTTATTTTATACGTAATTTTTAGCGAAAAAAAAGAATAAGTCCAACCCCATTACACTAGGACTAGCCGTTCTCGAGATATATTAGTTTTTCGTATTTTCTCTACGCCACCTTTGAAAATAAGTCCAGTTACCAAATGAGAAGGAAAATTGAATTAATGAATTAAAAGTGAATTAAATTTGATTAAAATGAAGAGAACGTGGGTATAAGTCTGTAGGGAAAGTCATGTGCTGCCCGCATCAGATTTTTCGTATTGTAGAGGTACCGAAACGTGTAGATCCGTCAAAAACTCGAGTTGTGATTTTCGGCACGATTCCAATACTTTCCCTGTACATTATCATGTATTGCAGAGAAAGTAAAAGTTACAACCAGTGGATACTGGAAGCCTATTGATTTTAATGGCAATCGAATGCTTGGAAGACTCCCAAATTTTCGAATGTAATTTTGTAAAAATCATCAAAAATTTACAACCTTCAATAATAAATATTCGTGATAAATATTCGTAAGTACGCATTTCTAATGTAATTTTTTAATAGAAAATGATTGATATACACTTTAGAATGCTGGCATGAACCATTCTGAACATATTACACTTTTTCAAATAATAAAAATTCTAAATTAAAAAGAAATTTTTAACTATTGTGAAATATGTTCATTTCTCATATGTAATATTATGCGATTAACACCATTCTTTTGGATCTAGTTCGTTCCATAGAGCATATTCAGTATCATTAAAAGTAATTATGGATGTTATTTTATGCAATTAAACTCAATTTAATGAATAATTGAAGAAATTAATAAAACGTGAATATGAGTCTGCAGGGAAAGTCATGTACTGCCCACATCAGATTTTATACTTAAATTCGATTGAAAATCTACTTTCGTTCGCTAGATATTGTATCCAGAGACTCATTTTCATTATTTATTTCATATTAAGGAATTATCAAACGGATTCGGTTTAAAGCTCGTTGAAAATATCGCTCTTCATTCTTTCCGATGGTGTAAAGATTAAAACTTTGCGATAATATTTTTAATAGCTAAGGAACTGATTTATGCGAAAATCGCTCAAAATGGCTTTAATATTTAATAACTAAAAAACTAATTCGAATTTGAAAGAAATCTTGACGAAGTGCTTTCAAATCAGAACTAAAGTATCACTGTAAGAAATTTCGTAGCTGTGGGGCACTTAGATTTTCCGCTAAGCGGCCAACAAGAAACAGACCGACCAGCATCTTCTTTCATTATTACAGATTAAAGAAATAAGTATTAATCGATGATACATTGGGTAGAAAACACTATAATTGAAATTCCGTTTGTTTATCTCATCATCAAAAAAGAACAGCTGTATCGAATTGCATAAAACTTTAATGAGCAGCCTGAGCATGATCCTACTTGAAATTTAAGGATTCATGTGTCCTTCTCTCTATCTCTCTTCATGTCTTTCTGACTGTTTTCTCACTTTAAACGTGACCCGATCGCTACATGAGCCTCCAAATAAACGGGACCCAATCATGTTTTGAGTCTATAAACTAATGTGACCTAATAGTATTTTGAGCCTCTCTTAAATAAATGTAACTCAAAATCCAATAAAATGACCCAGTCGTTATTTGTGCCTCTATCTCCGAAATGAAGAAAGCTTTATAAATTAACGAATTAAAAAATCGTCGGTGACTCCAGCTTAATGGATTCGAAATGGCTTTGGATAAGTAACATTTTGTAAAATGAAACTCTAGTAAAGTTCATTAAGTTTACTCGATTTTTTCAGGCTTATTTATTCCGTGTACGGCCTTTCAAACAAATACAAGTCACTCTCTAACTATTTATAGCTAGCTAGCACTTTTAGTTTTAGTCCAGATTTCATCAGAAAACTCCGACCATAGACTTCACATCAAAATATATAATTATTTTACTAGCTTAGTTTGCGGTGTATAAATTAGACTTATTCAATATAGCTGCAGAGCCTGGCTAATGCAGAGACATGCGGAGCCACGGCATAATGCAGAGCATCAAAAGAGCCCGAAATTGAACAATTGCAACATCTAACAAGAAAGATCACTCATGCATAAAGCATTGATTGGGAAACACTTTCCAACTGCAATGCAATTTTATTTAAACATCTCTAAAATGCGATACATTCAACGGTAATATTTTTAAAATTATCACAATACTACAATCTATATAAATAAAATTGAAAATCTGTCTGTCTGTCTGTCTGCCTGTCTGTCTGTTTGTCCCGTCCTCACGGGAGAACGGCTGAACCGAATGTCATGAAATTTTGTGGGTGACCTGGAAATAGTCTCGCTTAAAAGTTAGTCCATGTTTGGAGTTTCTACGATCAGTGATTCTCGAGATATTAGTGAAAAACCAAATTTCATTTGTCTCATCATCATGGAAGAACGGCTGAACTGAATTTAATGAAATTTTGTGGATAGCCTTAAAATAGCCCCCATAAATTTAGCCCAAGTTTCTAGTATCCACGACCAGGGGTTGTCACGATATTAATGAAAAACGAAACTTTTTCCTAGGAGTTCTACTCTCTAACTGCGTGGTTTATCCAAACGAAAAGCTTGAAAATCGTTTGAAAGTGAATTAAAACTTTATCTTTGAGTTTGGTGGTTGATTTTTTGCGTTAATTAGTCACTTTCTGAAAACATGAATTGTTTGAAACATAAGTTAAATGGGAAATCTATCTCCACGGTTTATTTTTCACAAGCTTTTACTGAACGAAAGTATAAAGAAATCAAAATGGTTATTTAATTTCGCAGTTTATGAGGAAGATTCTATTTTATATCATGTTGTTCAAAAACGTAATTAAATTAAATCTGTCTGTTAATTTTAATTATCATTTTTTCGATTTGAATGGATATAAAAATATATTTTAGAAAAGAACGATTTGATTTTTCTTATAGCATTTTTGACTGGATAATATCAATTGCGGTCTTCAGGTTTAAATGTTATTATTATTGATATTTTCGAGGATTGTTGATTCAGGGATTATTGATATTTTCAAGTTATTATGCCATTGTTTTATTATGACAAAAACTGTTTAAACTCATATATTGTATGTTGTACGAGTAATCTTGTACAAATACACGAGTATATCTTCAAATCTATGAGAATATAAGTAGTACAGGTATATTGGCATATATTTTGATATATATTGGCATATATTGGAATCAATTACGACTTTCTGGTATGAAGATTGCGGGGATTATTGATATTTTCAATTTATTACGTCATCTCTTTTATTTTGGCAAAGATTTTTGAGACTCATATTGTAATACGGGTAATCTTCTAATATACTAATGCAGGTTATATCTTCTAATATTCGCGTATATAAGTAGTACGGGCCCTATACAATTTTAATGCTTTCATTTTGCATATATTGATTTAATTCCTCTTTTATTTTGTAAATTTGCTTAAAAAAGGGACCAGGATATTTTATTCTTCAGATCTGCTAGTGAAGATAATTTTTCATGGTGAGAACATATATTCTTAAACTTCTCTTTAGGAGCAATAAATTTAATATTTTAACTGAATTTGCACATGATTACGAATTATAAGTGTTTTTATATTATATAATCCGTACGAAGAACGGGTATGCTGCTAGTAATTTATTATATTTGAAAACTTAAAACTTCATCGAAAAAAATGAACTTTATTCAAATGACGTCATTGAAATATAAATCACCTGGCTCTCTATGAAAAAGCTGTAAATATTTCATTCATACACTTTTTTCCATTCCTTTCATTCATCACAATACTACAATAATTCATTTTACTTAAACACTTAAAACAATGGAGGTAAAAGTAATTAAACTCTATGCTTGAAACTCTGCTATAAAATCGTCTGCGTCTCTATGTAAAATCAACTAATGTTTCATTCATATCAGTTATATTGCAGACTTCAGAGCTAAATAAATTTGCATTAAAGAAATTCAGCAATTTTTATACAACTCATCTTACAGCTTCATGTATTTACATTCTCCATAAGTGAAAATTAAGCTTTGTTGCAGAAATAATCAAAGTTTGATGATCATTTAAATTCAAATGTATTATAATTACGTTGTTTCAGAAAACAAATGCACAGAAATTAAACAAAAATAAACCGGTTTTAGGTCGAATACAACACTAAATATAAATTAAAAAGAACTTTATCGCGAAATCACGATATTGGCACATGATGGATGGCATTGATCGTTTAAACTCAAATATATTGTAATTGCGCTATTTCAGAATATAGATGCACAGAAATTAAGTAAAAATAAAGCGATTTTAGGGCAGATGCAACACTAAATATAAATTAAAAAGACTTTTAAAAATCACGATTTTGACACAAGATGGATGCCATGTTCTATTTTGAAATGGGTCACCTGATCCCTTCATATGATATGGCTGTAATTATTATTTTAATTTTTATTTTAAAAACTACCGAATATATTTTGCTGAAATTTTTTTCATATTTTTTATGGGATAATTTGGATATTTTCTAAAACTTTCGAAGCAATTTGTGAATTTTAAATTCGTTTAAAAACGTTTGAAATATTAGGCCTCCATAGGGTTCAATATATTTGATTATTTCAACCCGGGTTCAATCCAAAACTAATTGGGTGATATTATATCCCCATAGGTCCCACAAACCATCTGCATAACATACTAAAATTTCATTTTGATAAAGTCATTTTTACGGCAGTTATCGTGCGAACGGTCAGACAGACAGACAATCCGAATGAACAAAGTCATAAACACTTTTCAACTGTGTTGTAAAGTGTTAAAAATTAAAGACCATTTTCTCAATAAAAATGTATGCCATCGGAATAAGTTTCCCTGCTCAAATATTCCTTTTGGGGATATATAGAATTAACCGTACTAATTTAGCATGTTGGCATCTTGGCTATGATAAGAAAGTTGCCTATAATTTAAATTCTGAAATATGTAGAGACCACATTTTGTATACCTTTTCTAGAATGCAATTATGTTTTTGAAAAACATGTTTGTTCATTTCATATGTAGAGGTCAGTTTCATATGTAAGTCAATCCCTGTATATCTGAAGAGATTTTACATTCAAGTTAATCTATAAACTTACCTGGCAGGGAAAAAAATGTGTACTTGAATACGTATGTTTCCATCTATTCTCTTCAAACCAGAGAAAAAAGTAATATCAACCTAAAGCAGAAATAATAGTTTTTGAAGCAAAATCAATCATTTTGTTTTATTTTTCTTTAATTTCAAAGCTTATTCAATGTAATCATCTTAAACGCAAATGTATTTGAAGGATATCAGAGAAAAATATATAATATTCATCTACTATGAAATGCATATACATATATTTATCGCACTGCACAATAATAAATAATTATTGTGGAAAAAACAACATTCAATATAGGCTATTTTTCAAAGCGTGCAAATTTTTCATACATTTCATTTTGGATATTAAGTAGAAAATGAAATTATATTTTTTGGAAATTGAACTTTTGTAAAATGGCATAAATTTTGGGTTTCATTCAAATATCAATTTAAATGTATCAAGTCCATACCATCAATATTTGTTTTACTAGATTAGTGACTAATATGTATATATAACGTATATACTATAACTAGTTTACTAGTAAACAGTAATCAATTTGATGCAAAGGCCTCCAAAATTTTAGGAATCCCATGCAATCTTGTCCGTCACTGACAGTTCGGATGTCATTTCATCCCCTCCCCCCCCCCCCCCACACACACACACCCCACTTTCTAAATACCTTGCACAAACACTTATATACAGTCACACACTTATATCAAACTAAAATTTTGGAGGGTCTTTTTCAAAATTTAGTGCTGCCATCTATTTCTAATAGAAAGTACAAATACTCAACAAGAGGAAATATTTCAGTCTGTTAATGATAAAATAATTTTATGGTGCTGACATCTACTATGTTAATATATAACTAAAAGAGTAAAACGAAATCATTAAGAATAAAATGTTACATTAAAAATTATCTTAAAAGCTACCTACTTTAAAAATATTTAATGAAAAAATAAATTGTTCACTGATATCTGAGATTAGACAATAGTGAAATATAAAATATAATATATATATATATATAATAGTAGTTTGAAAATCCAATAAACGAAAAGTAAGAAGCTGCAACACGATAAACCTAACTATCTAAAACACCCACAGAATAAAATATAAAACAGCAAATCATCAATCAAATGGGAAAAAATACAAAACATGAGTTATCAAGTTACAGAAAATCAACAAAATTCAAAGGCATGGAAACGAATAAAGAAAAACTTAAAAAATCAAGCTATATCGCTATACACGTGGAAAAAGGGCTAAGCCTAAAAAAATGGAACTTTTCACTTCGTAAAATTCGTTCTCAAGTCCAAGTATTTTGACGAAGCAGACACAAAATATATACATATATATATATATATATACATATATATATATATATATATACCCCTATATATATATACATATATGTGTGTATATATATAATATTTTATCGAGCTACAGCCGCAAAACTCGTCATGCAAATATCGTTTTAAAAGTTATGCATATGTGGTCAAACTGTTAGCGCTAATGATAATATAGGGCTCATGCAACCCGCATGAGAACGACGAATCGTGCAGCATTTAAAACGAAAGGTGTTCTCACTCACGGACAACTGGAACTGAATTTTCTGATTTGATACTAGAAATTGTGTACAAATATACCTTTGAGACGTACTCGACTGCGCTACGAACAATTGTCGGATTTAGAGAGAGGTCACATCAGAAGCCTAAGGGAAGCTAGTTGGTCCAACAGACGTATCAGTCGCCTTCTTGGTCGAAGTGATATGGTAATTGCTCGGTGTTGGAAATAGTAGATCAGAGAAGGCACATGTAACCGTCGCAGAGGCTCAGGATCCCCAGATAGACAATTGCTCAAAAGGATCGTGCTGTCAGGAGAGGAGCAATGTCCACACTAATGACTTCGCTATCAATCATTCGAAGGCATTTATCATTCTCCATGCATTCTGAATCAAGGGATACTATTCAGAGTCGACTGGCAGAAGGTGGGACGACGTCCATTAAGGCGTCTACTTATTGGACCTTCAATATGGTAGAGCCATCTGTATTGGTGCATAGCTCATCCATTCCGAACAGCGGCCGATATAGAGGCATGTTGTGTTTAGCGACTAATCCAGCTTCTCTATCAGTAGTAGAAGAGAAAAGTGCGTTGAGCCTCCGCAGGCGGTGCTGCACCGCCTGGAGGAGGAGGGTCCCTCTTTGGGAGGATGCCTCTTTGGAGTGTCTTCCCTCTTTTGAGAGGAAGCCCTCTCAGAGGGTCTTTAGACCCCCGGGAGGATGCCTCTCACTGCCCCCCTCCCCTCTTTTGGAAGTTTGGTGATGCCTCTGTTGAGAGGAAGCCTCTTTCCTAGTATTGCGAAAGTCTTTCAGAGAGGCATGATGACTCATACGGAGTGAGTTTCACTCCGAGTCTTGAGAGTGAATGTCACAATCGCTGACTGACCCTTGACCTGAGGAAGAAGTTTCAAGGGATGTCGCAATCGATGACTGAGCATCACACAATCTGGAAATGACGTGTCGCGCCTTGGAGCTCCTTAGCACACGTCCTCCCTCTCTGCTGGTCAGCGACAGACTGAAAGATCTTATCAGCGTGAAGTAGTTAAAGCGCCCTCTGGCGAATTTTGATGAAGTGCTGCCATCTATCGGCATTTTTTTTTTCCAAAAGAAATTAATGTTTCACTTGTCAGGAGCTGGATTCGATCTTGGGTCCAACTGATTAGAAGTGGCGCGTCTTACCATCGTGCCAAAGCACCCGTGCTTTATAGGCAGTTAACTTCGAAGTGTACCTTATCAGTGGAAGTTAGATTATTTTTCAAAGTTCATTCGAATCGCTCGGTGAATAGCGATGCACTTTATAAAGGGTGCGTTTTAAAACAGAATGCTACGGAGTGAATATAAATATGTATATTATAACACAATGACTTTTTTTTTTAAACAAATGTATACACAAACTTTAAAAACACGAATGTAATAATTAGCTAAAATTGTATTCAGTGGATTTTTTTTTTTTTAAATAAATCTAACTATCAATACGATTTTTATAATAATTTCGAATGTTTAAAAACAAATTGATTACGAATGAACACACAAATTGTGTTCAGTGAACACAAAAATTGTATTCAGTGATATATAGCAATGTGGATTTTTTTTTTTTTTTTTAAATAAATCTAACTATCAATACGATTTTTATAATAATAACGAAATGATTTCGAATGTTTAAAAACAAATTGATTACGGATTTCCAATGAACACACAAATTGTGTTCAGTGAATACCATTCGACCATTCTGAGTGTTGTGTATCTAAAAACAAATGTATACACAAACTTTAAAAACATGAATGTAATACATAGCTGAAATTATGTTTTGTGAACAGGATTCGACCATTCTAAGTGTGTGTGTGATTTTTTAAAAATAAATCTAACTATCAATACGATTTTTATAATAATAACGAAATGATTTCGAATGTTTAAAAACAAATTGATTGCGGATTTTCAAAGAACACACAAATTGTGTTCAGTGAATAGGATTCGACCATTCTGAGTGTTGTGTATCTAAAAACAAATGTATACACAAACTTTAAAAACACGAATGTAATAATTAGCTAAAATTGTGTTCAGTGGACACGAAACTTGTATTCAGTGAATAGGATTCGACCATTCTAAGTGTGTGTGTGTGATTTTTGAAAAATAAATCTAAAAGTATATAAAATAATAATGAAAATTAGAACTCACAGAACGACCTCTTCACTACCCGCTAGTCAAACTTCAAATGAGTGATACACTCTCATTACGCTATTAAAAATTAGATATTATCTATAATGACGTCAGCAGTATGAGGTGTTGCCACCTATTTTTTCTAATAATATATTTTAATAGTTGGATACTTCAAGGGTCTGATTTGGTACACGTAATCTGAAATACATCATTTTAATGATATTACGCATTGAATATGATTCGGCCATTTTTAAAATGGTGGATGTAATTGAAATATCGAAGTTTAGAATTTAACAAACTAACGAATTTTCACCCCCAAAAATTTTAGCATTCAGTTTAAATAAAACCCAATGAATATGATATCACCATTTTAACATCGTAATTTTACTACCATTATAGAACTTAGAAGTGAGTGTACATTATTTTTTTCAGGACACCAACACATTTTAAAATCTATTGAATAGGAATAGACCATTTTGCACATACATGTACCTAGATTTCAACACCCGGTATTAAAACCTGCTAAACATGAAACGAGTAAGTATTGTGTGAGATTTTATCACACTAACTTTCAAACTTTATAAATTTTTAAAAATGTCCGAAATAGTTGTATTTCATCGGTAGACATAAATTGTATGGAACACATTTTTATGAAAAAAATATCTGTTTCGACAGCTTTTAAAAATAGATTTCTACAGTTGTACACTACGGTTCTAGAATTTTCTAAATACGAATCGACTGTTTGAACTACCAATGGTGGTTTTACCGATGCAAATATTTACAGGACAAATATTTCAATGAAACCGAACTTAGTTGAAGCTTCTAAGTTTGAATATTTAGAATCATTTCATATAATTTTTATATTCACATTGAAAATAGTTAACAAAATTGGAACTCACGGAGCGACAACTTACTGTCCACACTCCAAATGAGTGATACACTCTTATTACATTATTAAAAATTAGATCTTATCTATAATGATGTCATTATGTTGCCGTATTGCCACCACACAATTATTCTTTCCAAATTATGCATTTTTTTTTCTTTTTTCTTTTTAATAACTTGCTACTGTCTTATGCTATCCATTTTTTTTTTTTTCATATAAGCAGATATTCCATATACCTTCTAAATGTTAAGTTGTAATTTAAAAAAAAAAAAAGCATTAGAGGTGTATTTTACGTCTGAATTCGTCCAAGTGGAAATCCGACAATTGCAAATGCATGATTGCATCCTCACATTTCAATAGACACCACTAAAATGTGTGGATCTTATTTTGAAAAAGCTGCTCTCAGAAAGAATATGTATATGAATACATATTTTCCATAAATATACCCCCTCCCCCCTCAATACACACAACATGCAGGCCAAAGACTCACCCAAAATACATTCCAAATCGGCTCTATAGCTTATCGCGCTTATCAGTGTAACAGATAGTGACCCACAGTTCATGTTCGCAAAGCGAGTTAATTGCAATGTTATTGTTTTAAGCAGTTCCCATATTTAAATGAAAAATTTATCAAATTATACAATACATACAAGAGCTGGAAGATCATAGCATTTCAATATTATAGAATACTCACGAATGTTTTTTTTTTTCCCATTTAAAATTATCAAATTTTAATGCAATTTGACAAAAATTGCACAATACTTAGTGTATGACTATCAAATAAGAGCTAGGTTTTATTGTTACAACAACGTTTAAGATCATTAAACGAGTATATATATATATTTTTTTTAAAGAAGAATAGTATATAACTTACTGTTTTTAAGGATAGGTGATTGTTAACATTGAATTTAAATGAAAGAGTGACCCTCTGAGACAAGTACAGTACATTGCAATAACATTAAAAAATATGAAAGATATGCAATTAACACCTTAAAAGAAACATGTAATGAGTTTTGATATCTTAATAGGAGACATTATTGACATGCACATAGAAATGTCACAATTTTGTGGCTGTAGGTGCTCCATAAGACCCCTCTGCTCTTAATAAATGATCCCATTTGAATGTACATATTTAACAACATACAGAAAATGACAGGACTACAACAAAATTTTACACCTATTACAGAATAACTCCCAACTTCGTAGATTTTTAAGAAACTACAGTCGAATTTTCACCGATTCTTAGAGATTGAAACACAGCATTGTTTATGAATCTTCATACTTTAGAGAATGGAACATAACTTAGCATTTATTTTGAATGAATTCAGAATTTTGACATTGATTATAAATTTATGATTTAAACTCTGTAAAGTGTAAATATCCTTTGTTATGAAACTCACACTGTAGACATTTGATATGATTCGAATAAATCTATTTTTAATTTTTTATATTTTATTTTAAAAAGTGAGATTAGTAAACTTGTTACACTTGAATGTATAGATACATAACTCATAACCATATAACATTTCTTAAATGGAACATGCTTAAAAAAAAATTAGCTAATGAGTATAAATAAGAAATTCAATTTGAAAGATAAAAACCATTTAATGAATCTATTATTCATGAAATACACATTAACCATTATCAGTTGTACATTTAAACAAATAAGTTAAAATGATTTCCTTATTGCACATTCATAGTCCACTGATTTGAATGACTCGAAAAAATTTCTATCATAGCAGTAAAAGACTTCTTCACCACGCAACAAAACTTTCTTAGCAATGTTATTAATGTCAAGATTTAGAAGCACTTGTTCAGACACTCTGTCATACATTTGTAATGGAGTGCTGTAAAGACATTCATGGTAACTTAAATCTTCAACTTGAGCAACACAGCCGACACATTTGAAAAGTTTTCTTACATGACACATGATGTTGTCATGAATACAAGAGATTAATTGTTCGAATGCAAAATTTTTGTCACAAATAAGTGATGGTAGAAAGGTTATAGTGTTCTTTATTTTTAATATTTGAGCAGGAAGCCACTCTATAAATATACTTTCTCGAAGATGTATACTAATGTTGTTAACACTATTCTGTAAACATGCTATTTGATTTTTATCTAAGGTAATATGACACTGTGTTAGACAAAATTTTGAATCATATAATTGAATTATTTTCTGCAAATGCAATTTTCCGTTGTCATTGAAACAGAACAACTCATTGCGACTGACGAAAGAGGTATCTGCATATAGAATATTGAACGACCACAATTTTTGAGAAAATTCACTCCACGTAGCCGGTGACAGTGTAACACCTTCACGCGTAGGCTGTAATTCATTTCGATCGTTAGAGAGATATTTCCATATATACACTTTTAACTTCCCATGACGAAGTTTTAAATATACATACACATTAGATCCTAAATGCCAACGACGGAGTGCATCTTGCATAAAATCTGAAGAAGTAGATTCAGTCGAAACTGATTCTGTAGTGGAAGATAACACTCCGCTATGTGTTAGAGCACAAGAAAGTAGATCTTGAGTTGAGTTTTCAACCTCGGTGAGAACTTGTGAATTGACAACGGTAGATGTTTCTGCTGGGGTTTTGGAAGACATAAGATAGGTCTCTAACCAATCCTCAGCAAATTTTTGTGAGGGCGAATTAATCACATCTGAGACAATGTCCACAGATTTTGTTTCTTCTAGGGCAGGAACAGTCAACTCCGCACTATTTACACTAGAAATTATTTGCTCGAGTGATGGCATACTTTGAATTTTAGGCATTCTTTTTAGATAGTAACATCCAACTACGACATTCACAGTATAAGATTTATTTTTAAAACACTAACATCTTAAAACATTAATTTTGTCGCAGCTATGAACGAACCAAACCTATCCACACAACGCCCAAAGTTGAAATGACTTATCAAACAACTTCATAAGTATAATCACATAACCTAAATCGAGTATCGTGTGCAAACAGATCACATAAGATATGAAGTGATTAGAACTTATAATTTTTAATGAATCGTACAACATTAGATTGTGGTAAATACAATTGTTATCTACATGAGAAAATTTCTATATTATTTCATTCAGCTTCGAAATCATAGAGTGAAAATATGTACCAAACTTACTTAAAGTTCCTAATTTTAAATCACATTAACATTATATACTTAGAAAAATTTTATATATATTTTTATAACTTTAGGTGATATGTATCACGCGGAATATACAAGAATAGCTACCAAAAACACGAAAATAACTAACAGTATGAGGCCTTCACAAGTCGACATCCAAACTAGAAATGAACGATAAACACACTAATTACAACAATTAGATGAGAGCTTATCAGTTCTTATCTTATCTAAGATTTCACATAAAATGACGTCATCACTCCAAAGTTCACAAGATGACGTCATTGGTCCAAGGTTCGCAAGATAGCCGTTTAGCCTTTTAAAATTAAGAAGTAATTAAAATTTTTATAATTGTGAATAAGTGATTTAAAATTAAGAAGTAATTAAAATCGGTAGTAATTACTTCTTAATTTTAAATCACTTATTCACAATTATAAAAATTTTAATTACTTCTTAATTTTAAAAGGCTAAACGGCTATCTTGCGAACCTTGGACCAATGACGTCATCTTGTGAACTTTGGAGTGATGACGTCATTTTATGTGAAATCTTAGATAAGATAAGAACTGATAAGCTCTCATCTAATTGTTGTAATTAGTGTGTTTATCGTTCATTTCTAGTTTGGATGTCGACTTGTGAAGGCCTCATACTGTTAGTTATTTTCGTGTTTTTGGTAGCTATTCTTGTATATTCCGCGTGATACATATCACCTAAAGTTATAAAAATATATATAAAATTTTTCTAAGTATATAATGTTAATGTGATTTAAAATTAGGAACTTTAAGTAAGTTTGGTACATATTTTCACTCTATGATTTCGAAGCTGAATGAAATAATATAGAAATTTTCTCATGTAGATAACAATTGTATTTACCACAATCTAATGTTGTACGATTCATTAAAAATTATAAGTTCTAATCACTTCATATCTTATGTGATCTGTTTGCACACGACACTCGATTTAGGTTATGTGATTATACTTATGAAGTTGTTTGATAAGTCATTTCAACTTTGGGCGTTGTGTGGATAGGTTTGGTTCGTTCATAGCTGCGACAAAATTAATGTTTTAAGATGTTAGTGTTTTAAAAATAAATCTTATACTGTGAATGTCGTAGTTGGATGTTACTATCTAAAAAGAATGCCTAAAATTCAAAGTATGCCATCACTCGAGCAAATAATTTCTAGTGTAAATAGTGCGGAGTTGACTGTTCCTGCCCTAGAAGAAACAAAATCTGTGGACATTGTCTCAGATGTGATTAATTCGCCCTCACAAAAATTTGCTGAGGATTGGTTAGAGACCTATCTTATGTCTTCCAAAACCCCAGCAGAAACATCTACCGTTGTCAATTCACAAGTTCTCACCGAGGTTGAAAACTCAACTCAAGATCTACTTTCTTGTGCTCTAACACATAGCGGAGTGTTATCTTCCACTACAGAATCAGTTTCGACTGAATCTACTTCTTCAGATTTTATGCAAGATGCACTCCGTCGTTGGCATTTAGGATCTAATGTGTATGTATATTTAAAACTTCGTCATGGGAAGTTAAAAGTGTATATATGGAAATATCTCTCTAACGATCGAAATGAATTACAGCCTACGCGTGAAGGTGTTACACTGTCACCGGCTACGTGGAGTGAATTTTCTCAAAAATTGTGGTCGTTCAATATTCTATATGCAGATACCTCTTTCGTCAGTCGCAATGAGTTGTTCTGTTTCAATGACAACGGAAAATTGCATTTGCAGAAAATAATTCAATTATATGATTCAAAATTTTGTCTAACACAGTGTCATATTACCTTAGATAAAAATCAAATAGCATGTTTACAGAATAGTGTTAACAACATTAGTATACATCTTCGAGAAAGTATATTTATAGAGTGGCTTCCTGCTCAAATATTAAAAATAAAGAACACTATAACCTTTCTACCATCACTTATTTGTGACAAAAATTTTGCATTCGAACAATTAATCTCTTGTATTCATGACAACATCATGTGTCATGTAAGAAAACTTTTCAAATGTGTCGGCTGTGTTGCTCAAGTTGAAGATTTAAGTTACCATGAATGTCTTTACAGCACTCCATTACAAATGTATGACAGAGTGTCTGAACAAGTGCTTCTAAATCTTGACATTAATAACATTGCTAAGAAAGTTTTGTTGCGTGGTGAAGAAGTCTTTTACTGCTATGATAGAAATTTTTTCGAGTCATTCAAATCAGTGGACTATGAATGTGCAATAAGGAAATCATTTTAACTTATTTGTTTAAATGTACAACTGATAATGGTTAATGTGTATTTCATGAATAATAGATTCATTAAATGGTTTTTATCTTTCAAATTGAATTTCTTATTTATACTCATTAGCTAATTTTTTTTTTAAGCATGTTCCATTTAAGAAATGTTATATGGTTATGAGTTATGTATCTATACATTCAAGTGTAACAAGTTTACTAATCTCACTTTTTAAAATAAAATATAAAAAATTAAAAATAGATTTATTCGAATCATATCAAATGTCTACAGTGTGAGTTTCATAACAAAGGATATTTACACTTTACAGAGTTTAAATCATAAATTTATAATCAATGTCAAAATTCTGAATTCATTCAAAATAAATGCTAAGTTATGTTCCATTCTCTAAAGTATGAAGATTCATAAACAATGCTGTGTTTCAATCTCTAAGAATCGGTGAAAATTCGACTGTAGTTTCTTAAAAATCTACGAAGTTGGGAGTTATTCTGTAATAGGTGTAAAATTTTGTTGTAGTCCTGTCATTTTCTGTATGTTGTTAAATATGTACATTCAAATGGGATCATTTATTAAGAGCAGAGGGGTCTTATGGAGCACCTACAGCCACAAAATTGTGACATTTCTATGTGCATGTCAATAATGTCTCCTATTAAGATATCAAAACTCATTACATGTTTCTTTTAAGGTGTTAATTGCATATCTTTCATATTTTTTAATGTTATTGCAATGTACTGTACTTGTCTCAGAGGGTCACTCTTTCATTTAAATTCAATGTTAACAATCACCTATCCTTAAAAACAGTAAGTTATATACTATTCTTCTTTAAAAAAAATATATATATATATACTCGTTTAATGATCTTAAACGTTGTTGTAACAATAAAACCTAGCTCTTATTTGATAGTCATACACTAAGTATTGTGCAATTTTTGTCAAATTGCATTAAAATTTGATAATTTTAAATGGGGAAAAAAAAAACATTCGTGAGTATTCTATAATATTGAAATGCTATGATCTTCCAGCTCTTGTATGTATTGTATAATTTGATAAATTTTTCATTTAAATATGGGAACTGCTTAAAACAATAACATTGCAATTAACTCGCTTTGCGAACATGAACTGTGGGTCACTATCTGTTACACTGATAAGCGCGATAAGCTATAGAGCCGATTTGGAATGTATTTTGGGTGAGTCTTTGGCCTGCATGTTGTGTGTATTGAGGGGGGAGGGGGTATATTTATGGAAAATATGTATTCATATACATATTCTTTCTGAGAGCAGCTTTTTCAAAATAAGATCCACACATTTTAGTGGTGTCTATTGAAATGTGAGGATGCAATCATGCATTTGCAATTGTCGGATTTCCACTTGGACGAATTCAGACGTAAAATACACCTCTAATGCTTTTTTTTTTTTTAAATTACAACTTAACATTTAGAAGGTATATGGAATATCTGCTTATATGAAAAAAAAAAAAATGGATAGCATAAGACAGTAGCAAGTTATTAAAAAGAAAAAAGAAAAAAAAATGCATAATTTGGAAAGAATAATTGTGTGGTGGCAATACGGCAACATAATGACATCATTATAGATAAGATCTAATTTTTAATAATGTAATAAGAGTGTATCACTCATTTGGAGTGTGGACAGTAAGTTGTCGCTCCGTGAGTTCCAATTTTGTTAACTATTTTCAATGTGAATATAAAAATTATATGAAATGATTCTAAATATTCAAACTTAGAAGCTTCAACTAAGTTCGGTTTCATTGAAATATTTGTCCTGTAAATATTTGCATCGGTAAAACCACCATTGGTAGTTCAAACAGTCGATTCGTATTTAGAAAATTCTAGAACCGTAGTGTACAACTGTAGAAATCTATTTTTAAAAGCTGTCGAAACAGATATTTTTTTCATAAAAATGTGTTCCATACAATTTATGTCTACCGATGAAATACAACTATTTCGGACATTTTTAAAAATTTAAAAAGTTTGAAAGTTAGTGTGATAAAATCTCACACAATACTTACTCGTTTCATGTTTAGCAGGTTTTAATACCGGGTGTCGAAATCTAGGTACATGTATGTGCAAAATGGTCTATTCCTATTCAATAGATTTTAAAATGTGTTGGTGTCCTGAAAAAAATAATGTACACTCACTTCTAAGTTCTATAATGGTAGTAAAATTACGATGTTAAAATGGTGATATCATATTCATTGGGTTTTATTTAAACTGAATGCTAAAATTTTTGGGGGTGAAAATTCGTTAGTTTGTTAAATTCTAAACTTCGATATTTCAATTACATCCACCATTTTAAAAATGGCCGAATCATATTCAATGCGTAATATCATTAAAATGATGTATTTCAGATTACGTGTACCAAATCAGACCCTTGAAGTATCCAACTATTAAAATATATTATTAGAAAAAATAGGTGGCAACACCTCATACTGCTGACGTCATTATAGATAATATCTAATTTTTAATAGCGTAATGAGAGTGTATCACTCATTTGAAGTTTGACTAGCGGGTAGTGAAGAGGTCGTTCTGTGAGTTCTAATTTTCATTATTATTTTATATACTTTTAGATTTATTTTTCAAAAATCACACACACACACTTAGAATGGTCGAATCCTATTCACTGAATACAAGTTTCGTGTCCACTGAACACAATTTTAGCTAATTATTACATTCGTGTTTTTAAAGTTTGTGTATACATTTGTTTTTAGATACACAACACTCAGAATGGTCGAATCCTATTCACTGAACACAATTTGTGTGTTCTTTGAAAATCCGCAATCAATTTGTTTTTAAACATTCGAAATCATTTCGTTATTATTATAAAAATCGTATTGATAGTTAGATTTATTTTTAAAAAATCACACACACACTTAGAATGGTCGAATCCTGTTCACAAAACATAATTTCAGCTATGTATTACATTCATGTTTTTAAAGTTTGTGTATACATTTGTTTTTAGATACACAACACTCAGAATGGTCGAATGGTATTCACTGAACACAATTTGTGTGTTCATTGGAAATCCGTAATCAATTTGTTTTTAAACATTCGAAATCATTTCGTTATTATTATAAAAATCGTATTGATAGTTAGATTTATTTAAAAAAAAAAAAAAATCCACATTGCTATATATCACTGAATACAATTTTTGTGTTCACTGAACACAATTTGTGTGTTCATTCGTAATCAATTTGTTTTTAAACATTCGAAATTATTATAAAAATCGTATTGATAGTTAGATTTATTTAAAAAAAAAAAAATCCACTGAATACAATTTTAGCTAATTATTACATTCGTGTTTTTAAAGTTTGTGTATACATTTGTTTAAAAAAAAAAGTCATTGTGTTATAATATACATATTTATATTCACTCCGTAGCATTCTGTTTTAAAACGCACCCTTTATAAAGTGCATCGCTATTCACCGAGCGATTCGAATGAACTTTGAAAAATAATCTAACTTCCACTGATAAGGTACACTTCGAAGTTAACTGCCTATAAAGCACGGGTGCTTTGGCACGATGGTAAGACGCGCCACTTCTAATCAGTTGGACCCAAGATCGAATCCAGCTCCTGACAAGTGAAACATTAATTTCTTTTGGAAAAAAAAAAATGCCGATAGATGGCAGCACTTCATCAAAATTCGCCAGAGGGCGCTTTAACTACTTCACGCTGATAAGATCTTTCAGTCTGTCGCTGACCAGCAGAGAGGGAGGACGTGTGCTAAGGAGCTCCAAGGCGCGACACGTCATTTCCAGATTGTGTGATGCTCAGTCATCGATTGCGACATCCCTTGAAACTTCTTCCTCAGGTCAAGGGTCAGTCAGCGATTGTGACATTCACTCTCAAGACTCGGAGTGAAACTCACTCCGTATGAGTCATCATGCCTCTCTGAAAGACTTTCGCAATACTAGGAAAGAGGCTTCCTCTCAACAGAGGCATCACCAAACTTCCAAAAGAGGGGAGGGGGGCAGTGAGAGGCATCCTCCCGTCTGAGAGGGGCTTCCTCTCAAAAGAGGGAAGACACTCCAAAGAGGCATCCTCCCAAAGAGGATCCTCTCAAAGAGGCATCCTCCCAAAGAGGGACCCTCCTCCTCCAGGCGGTGCAGCACCGCCTGCGGAGGCTCAACGCACTTTTCTCTTCTACTATCAGTGCTGTTTACCCCCGCATACATGTGTAGAGGAGGACTGGACAGCGTTCTGATTCCGCATCTGTTGCCGTGCGACACACGGCCATCACACGTAGTATGACGATCTAGAGCGGCATCTCGTGAGATCTCTCTAGTTATGCTGCAAACCAATCTAACGGCTCGTTTGTACTTCGACGATATTCTACGTATGGCTCCATTTACCAACAAGACAACGCTCGGCCACATATGCTGTACGCCTTTCTCAATGTCTTCGAGGATTTAATACCGTCCCATGGCCATCCAGCTCCTCAGACCTATCACTAATAGAACACGTCTGGAACATGCTGGGACAGCCTTGTCAGAAAACCACTGAATTAGCTGACCAGTTGTAACATTTGTGGCAGAATCTTACGCATAGGAACATAAGCAACTTATATGACTCTATGTCACACCGAATATCGGCTTGTATAGCTGCTAGGGGATGATTTACCACTTACTAAAATGTCAGCTTCTTTTTGCCACCACTTCTTAATATATATATTTTTTTTCTTTGCACCCAAATTCTAATCATTTGCATGTCTCGTCAAACGATACATACATGCCGAATTTCGCCGCTGAAGTTCAATTTTTATGGATGCATATATTTTTTTGCTACAGAGTGTATTACAGAATTCAATAAAATGAAATCTAAAAATTACATTTATTATGTAACACAGAGAGACCAATAATTTTTTATGTGAAACACCTTTGGACGCGAGGTAGAGTAAATCTTGAAATAAGTTTTATATAGCCTGTATGAAAATATCTCGAAAAATCGACGTAACTTTTGGAAAACTTTAATAATTTATAAAATTCGAACTGTTTCCTAAAGTCGCCAAGTTTGTGATTTTTCGCCAAATTTGTCACCAAGGTTAAGCTACCCGGACCTTCAAATAATAGTAATATTTGCTTGCAAATGTCGTTTTTCATTCCTTCGGGACAGACAATATGCAGCAAAAGTATTCATAACAATATAAAAAACAAATTATTTAAGTTGATTTCAGAGTGTATGTATGATGCTTCAATATGCTATGTTCTACGATTTTGTTTAACAAACTTTGATAATTTAACAAGGATGAAGCGATATTTCATGAAAGATATGATGTAATTTACAATAGTTTTACATGCATTAGTGTTATTTCCTTAAAAAATCCAATAGAATTATGTGCCCCGACAGAAATATTACCAGCTTTGCTTTTTTGTTCCTTCTGTTATACTATTCACAGTTTACCTATTATTTCTTTCCCGTGCTACTATAAAAAGTATTTTCTTTCAAGAAAATTTTCAAATTTGATATTGTGATGGCGAAATACGCAAGTGATCCTAAACATGGACCTATACAAGTGAATTTAAACATGGATTAAGGCAAGTGGATCTATGAAAGTTCACTCAAAATATTTTCGTAAGCAATACTATAGGCTAATGAAAGCAATCCCATTGCAAATAACAGTATCTATGGACCGGTTTCGCGCTTACTATGCACTCATCAGCATAAAATAACCGTTAACTCATCATCAGCATAAAATAACCGTTAACTCATCATCAGCATAAAATAACCGTTAACTCATCATCAGCATAAAATAACCGTTAACTCATCATCAGCATAAAATAACTCGCTAAAATAACCGTTGCGCTCATCAGCATAAAATAACCATTGCGCTCATCACCATAAAATAATCATTGCGCTCATCAGCATAAAAAAAACCGTTAATAACAGCAGAAAAACTTGCTATTTGATGCAAATATCAAGTTTTCTTTACTGCGTTGTAGTTACCGGTTATTTCATGCGGATGAGTGCATAATAAGTGCCAAACCGATCCATTAATACTGCTACTACTTTTTAATACTATATGCTGTCTCACAAAGTAAATTCTTGCAAAAATCCGTCAATACAAGAAAAAGTTCTTTGAAGTCTCACTCTAGATAATATTTTAAGCAATGGTATATCCCTAACATCATTTTTTTTCACAGTGACATAAGATTTACGTCACACTGTGACTTTGGGACGTCACAGGACGTCGCATTACGTCTCGGCAATGTCATATTGAGGTCACAGCGAAATCATTTTGGTCATTTTCATGGTCGTTTGTGACGTCGCCTATTAACTTGTTTGTGACGTCACATTGTAATTGTCATTGTAATATCGTCACATTGTTACGTCTTAATTAAATTGTGAAAACGTCACAGAATATAGTCACAATAAAGTAACAAAGTTACTAATAACGTAACGTCGAATAAAAGTCACAAATATGATGTCACATTGTGACCCAGGTGTCACGTGACTAGAACGTCACTGTCACACATGTGACGATCTTTACTTAGAGGGATGTTATCTCACAAAGGAAAAATCCTGTGAAATACCCTCGATATGACAAAACACTGAAGATACTTTCTTAAACAATAGTATATGCTATCTCACAGAGATAAGGTCCTGTGAAAAACTCTTGATGTGATATAAAGTCCTTTGGAATCTCACTCCAGATATTTTCTTAAGCAATGCTAGGTTGTCTAACACAAAAAAATTCCTGCGAATGAAACTCGATGCAACAAAACAGTCTGCACACCTATGTTGTTCCATACCCCCCTAAAAGCTAACTTAAAAAATCTGATGTGGGCAACACATAACTTTCCTTATATAATGCAATGAATTTACTACTTTCACAGTAAAAAAATAGGTTTTTCTCATAGTAGATACTTATATTCTTTCTAAGATATTAAATTTTCGTTAATTAGTCGTCATTTTCATTGATGTAGCGTCATTTTTATCCATTTGGCGAGATTTTCGTTAATTTGGCAACAATGAAAAATCGCCAAGTTGGCGACATTCCGCCAAATTCTTCGACAAAATCTCGCCAAGCGTTATAAATGAAGAAATAAGTTATTCTTATAGCAGATTAATCACTGTTAGTGTTCAAATACAAAAGAATTACTCATAGTGTCTTTTCTCATGAATGGAACGAGATAGATCCAAAAGAATGATGTCACCAAATTTATCGCATGATATTACATATGAAAAGTGAACATGTTTCTTAACAGTTAATATTTATTTTTAATTTATGGGATTTTTGATAAATTTATTTGAAAAATGTGCAATATCTCGAGAACGGTTCATGCTAGCGTTCTAAAGTTTATGTCAATCGTTTCTATGAAAAAATTACATAAGAAATGTCTAGTTGCATAACTTTTTTATAGGTTTTAAAGTTTTAATGTTTTTCTCAAAATTTCACTGGAAAATTTAGGGAGGTTCTGAACATTCGGTTGTGTTTTAAAACAATAGGTTTCCAGTATTCACAGATTGTGATTTGTGTACCAAATTTCATTCGAATCGCTCCATTCGTTCGTGATATATCGTTTCCACAGACTCACTGGCACACACACACACACAGAGAGAGAAGGAGAGAGAGAGAGACATCCTTCAAAAATGTTCGATTCGTGATCAGGGATGCTTGAAACGTGCTCTCCCGTCGAAATCTCGAATTCGAATTTTCGAGCCCGTCACAATACTTTCCTTATACATTATGTATATAAGGAAAGTAAAAAGCTGTGAATGACACTCTACTTACTCAGTTATGTGTTCATATGCCCATTATTAGTACATTCACTTGATATTTACTAAATTGGCAGTTTTCGTTTTGATTATAAATTAAGAATTCCTTTATTGAAATAAAGAGAAATATGATCAAAATTTCGAATAAGTCTCTCTTTTTACTTTCTTTATATACAATAATGTATAAGGAAAGCATTGTGACGGGGTCGAAAATTCGAATTCGAGTTTTCGACGGGAGAGCACGTTTCAAGCATCCCTGATCACGAACATTTTTGTAGTGATGTGTGTGTGTGTGTGTGTGTGTGTGCCAGTGAGTCTGTGGAAACGATAACTGATGAACGAATGGACCGATTCGAATGAAATTTGGTGCAAAAATTGCAATCTCTAAACACTGGAAGCCTATTGTTTTTATACGCAATCGAATGTTCAGAACTCCCCTAAATTTTCGAGTGAAATTTTGAAAAATCGTCAAAAAATCAAAACCTCTAATAAAGTTACGCAAATAGACATTTCTTATGTAATTTTTCTTTAAAAAACGATTGACATAAATTTTAGAGTGCTAACATGAACCGTTCTCGAGATATTGCACATTTTTAAAAAAAATATCAAATAGTCATATAAAATACAAAAAAAAATATTTCCTATTAAGAAACATGTTCACTTTTCATATGTAATGCCATGCGATAAATTGGGTGACATCATTCTCGTGGATCTCTCGTTCTATTCATGAAAAAAGATACTTTGAGTAATACTTTTGAATTTGAACGCCAATAATCATTTATCTGCTGTAAGAATAACTTATTTCTCCGTCCATAACGCTTGGCGAGATTTTGGCGACGAATTTGGTGGAATGTCGCCAACTTAGCGACTTTTTTAAATGCTGCTAAATTAACGAAAAACTCGCCAAATGGATAAAAATTACGCTAAATCAATGAAAATGATGACTCCTTGACGAAAATTCAATATCTTGGAAAGAATATCAATATCTACTATAAAAATAATCTATGTTTTTTACTGTAAAAGTAGTAAATTCATTGCATTGTATAAGGAAAGTCATGTGCTGCCCACATCAGATTTTTTTTACATAGTAGGGAATGCACTGTCATTAAGTTGAAAATTCGAATTTTTATTTCCAAGGGATTTACAAGTTCTTATCGCTTACCCACATCAAATCATTTTTACATTTCAACATAAGTTTAATAGATGGTTCAGCGGCAAGCTAACAAATTTTATTATACCGCTCTGCTGCCAAGTTAAGTTTACACGAACTACAGATAATGCATTATTTTTTCTAACATCCATACGGAACCTAAGCACTCTCAGTATTCGCAGAATTTCTCTCCCAGCCGATAGGTACTAGCGCATCACCTTCCGTTTCCTTGGGAATTCGAACAAAAACCCTGATAAATACTTCCTGCCGGTTCGGGAGTTTGAACTAACAGAGCTTCTCTTTCGTATTCTGGGCACAAAAGATGGTCGCTGTCTTAAAATGATTTGTTCTGTTCTTATCGCAATTCTTTTGGCCCTATTTCTCCCGTGCAACTGTCAAGATGAATTTGAGAAAGATCAGTATTATGAAGAGCGTAAGTAAATTTAAGTATTTCCCAATGTAAAAAATCTGATGTTGGCAGCACATGACTTTCCTTATATAATGCAATGAATTTACTACTTTTACAGTTTAAAAAAATGTTATTCTTATAATAGATACTTATATTCTTTCCAAGATATTGAATTTTCTTCAATAAGTCGCCATTTTAATTGATTTAGCGTCATTTTTATCCATTTAGCGAGATTTTTGTTAACTTGGCAACATTTAAAAATGTCGCCCCAAATTGGCGACATTCCGCTAAATTCGTCGCCAATATGTCGCCAAGCATTATGGATGGAGAAATAAGCTATTCTTACAGAGGATAAATGAATATTGGCGTTCAAATACAAAAGTATTACTTAAAGTATCATTTCCCGTGAATGGAACGAGTTAGATCCACGAGAATGATGTCACCCAATTTATCGCATGATATTACATATGAAAAGTGAACATGTTTCTTAACAGTTAATTTTTTTTTTATTTATGGGATTTTTTGATAATTTTTTTGAAAAATGTGCAATATCTCGAGAACGGTTCATGCTAGCGTTCTAAAGTATGTCAATCGTTTTCTAAGGAAAAATTACATAAGAAATGTCTATTTGCGTAACTTTATTAAAGATTTTGATTTTTTGATTATTTTTTTCAAAATTTAATTTGAAAATTTAGGGGGGGGGGGTTCTGAACATTCGATTGTGTTTTAAAACAATAGGCTTCCAGTATTCACGGATTGTGATTTTTGTACCAAATTTCATTCGATTCGCTCCATTCGTTCGTGAGATATCGTCTCCACAGTCTCACTGACACACACACACACATACTTTCACGCACACTCACATACTTTCACACGCACACACACACAGACATCACTTTGAAAATGTTCAATTCGTGATCAGGGATGCTTGAAACGTGCTCTCCCGTCGAAAACCCGAATTCGAATTTTCGACCCCGTCACAATACTTTCCTTATACATTATGTATATAAGGAAAGAAAAATCTGATGTGGAGTGCGCATTACTTTCCCTACATAATGCATGCAATGAATTTGCGAATTCACAGCGAAATTATTATGCACAAGACATCAAAAACAATGATTTGGGCAAACAATTAACACCACGTAAATTGATATTTGGAATTTAATTTTTTAAGTTATCTTATATTTATTTCTCCACATCCAGAGTTATATAGCACAATTCAATAGTTTAGCAAAAAGTTGAATGTATATCTTTGCATTTCAACTATTTTTTTTTTTTTTTTTACTTAATACATCATTACATTTTCTGTGACTTTTTAAGCAAACGGATAAAAATTGAAATTTTCAATTCCGGATTTTCTTCCATTGGCAATAGTTTTCTCAAGAAAGGCTTTACTAAGCATGCATGCCTCATGATGAAGTTTACTCATGTTACGATGAGGTGAACTCATGATGAGGTTTAATCCACGCCTTCTCTCCTATAGAAATGATGATCTCTTTTATTTTTGCTTTCCACGTTTACGGAGAGCATGGGTAATGATTTGATTCGAAATTAGGAAATGATTTGACGGCAATTTATGATATCTACGGTTTGAAGAGGCAATTTGGAAATTGAGTGGTGTTATCTGTAAATGGTTTATTTAAGTAGCTGGCACTTATTTAGAATACGGGCAAAGCCGTGTAATTCGATTTAGAACATTCATGTACGATAAAGTTTGTTTTAGTATTTCCTATCTCCCATTAATGTTTGTACGGAGCAAGGCCACCCGGGCGGATACCACTTAAGTGGGGGTGACCCGGGCTCTACAGGGGGCCCTGACTACCAGTATATTTTTCAAGAGAGGGGGAAGATATGAAATATTCACAAAAATAGGAAACTCAAAAATATATGAGGCGGGGCGTGATAAATATTTGTAAGAGGCCCACAATGTATTGGCGGCCTTGTACAAAGAGTGACAAATCACCCTGTAGATCCTGAGAGGCAGTCTTAGAGTAAACTACGTAACATATTTTGCTGATTTTTTTTTTTTTTTTTTTCACATTTTTATCACAAAAATCACGATTTTGACACAAGATGGATGCCATACTTTATTTTGAAGTGGGTCACGTAATCTCTTCATATAATATGGGTGTAATTATTATTTTAAATTTTATTTAAAGAACTACTGAATATATTTCGCTGAATATTTTTTTTATATATTTTATGGAGCAATTTGAATATTTGTTAAAATTTACGAAGCAATTTGTGAATTTTAACTTCGCTTAAAGAA
Organism: Amaurobius ferox; assembly: GCA_951213105.1. NCBI lineage: Eukaryota > Metazoa > Arthropoda > Arachnida > Araneae > Amaurobiidae > Amaurobius > Amaurobius ferox. Next base: position 65,545,511 of record OX578148.1, read on the forward strand.
TGTTTGAAAAATTTGGTACGATAGGGTTCAATGTAATTCGTTTTTTCAATCCGAAACTAATTGGGTGATATTATTCATTTTCGTTTCCATATGTCCCACGGACAGTCTCACCAACATACTAAAATACATTTTAGTAAAGTCATTTTTACAGCAGTTATCGTACGAACAGACAGACAGACAGAATGAACAAACTCATAAACACTTTACAACTATATTGGAAAGTGTTAATAAAATAGAGAAAAAGATCTATTTATTCTCACTATATAAAATTATTAGCACAAGCAAATCTGAATAATAAGACCTAAAACGCGGAATCTTTGTTGGGAATTACTGGTTTATGCTAACAAAAAATAGTAATCTCGTATTGGAGTTTGAAATACCCTCCAAGTGTTAAGCCCAATGACATACAAAAACGCCTATATGTCATTCACAACATAATTTGTTTTATGTTGTATTTTAACGAAGATTTTAACATCATTTTTACTTTGTCATACTATTCAACATAGTTTATAAAGTATATATTTTCGATTTCGAGTCAATATGTGTTTTGTCAATTTGTATTCGTTTGTATTCGTTTTCAAATAGTGTTCGTTTCAAATCTGTATTCGTTTGTATTCGTTCAAATTTGTTTGCATTCGTTTGTTGTCAATATGTGTTTTAGGACCTCCTGAACATATTTTGACTATTTTCAGAGTAATGTCCGTCTGTCTATCTGTCTGTAGTCGATTTCTTGTGTACAAAATGGCTACCACAAATATTAACGGATTTTCGCGAAACTTTTTATCCGGCTAACAAAAATTCTAGAACTAGATAGAATTTTTTGAAATTCGAGCGAAAACTTCGAAATTTTATATTTTCATAACATGGCAGTATATGACAAAATTTGACATAATTATGCATAAAACAGGTTATATATAGCTCAATGATCGCAAAACTTAACAGTTTCAATCATTGTGATTAAAAATAGCCACGATATACTTTTGTGTTCATGACATCATTAGCCTCTCTTAAGGGGCAGGTTACCCCCTGAGGGGGTACATTGTTGAACTTGGTCGAAAGATTTTAGTACTTAAATTGTGTCCCAAAATACACCTTTATTGACTAAGCATAAAAACTTCCTTTAAATGAAAGCAAATAATTACATAATTTATTAACTCTGCTTTTCGCTCACTTACCGTCTTATTTTCTTCGGTTTCTTCTCCATCTTTTGCTTCTATTCCTTCTTTCCTCCGTGATTTTTACCGTTCATTCTTAGTATCTTGCTAACCGTTTTCCTGTCTCCTTGGCTTTACCCCTTTCATTTCTTCTTTCGGCGATGGCAATTTTTTTCCTACCTTCAGCTACGTTTGATTCTACCGCAGATGCCGATCTTGTTTGAATAAGTTGCTCTGAAGGAGATGTATTTTTTCGTCTTCGAAAGCGGCTGGCCCCTAAATTTTATTGAACGCTGTATTTAAAAAAAATCCTATGGTTTATTTCTTTTAATCATCTTTATTGGTTGAAACATGCCCATTTTCTTACGTATATTCATAAACACGTTAAAAAAAATATCTCGTGGGTGTTTAAAAATTTTTCCAATTGTCCTTAAAAATCCGTTTGTACTACAGAAACCTGTATGACTTATTTATTTTTAGTGGCTGACAAAAAATCCCTCCATCTGAAGAAATCTTTCGTGCAAGATTGGCTGCAGCTCTTAATCGAAAAAAATTCAACATCAGAATATCAGACTTTTGATGGTTGGTACAATAATCCATGGAATCCTTCTATTGGATCAACAGGTAAGCTTCACAACAGTTAAATTTGAATCACGATATTTAAAATGCACTTTTGCGTTGCCAAAATTTTGCTCAAGATGTTGCAAGGTAAACATATGAATGCAGACGATAACCCTCTAAGAATCGCTCTAAGAAACGCTTTGTATAATCTGAAGAATCTTTAAACGTATTTTCAGTAGTAATTACACTGTATTTTCAAAAGAATTTTAACTGCCAAATTCGAATACATTCAGAAATACATTTTCAGTTGAAAAGGACTTGATCCGCCGATTTTTGAACCCAGAAAATTGTATTTTGCGTATTGCCATTTATTCTGGTAAATTCTGCATTTTGTACTTTAATTGAACGGTTCGTTGCCCGTTATACATCAATTCCTACACCAATTCTTATCAATCGTCAATTACTCCATCTGGCTAATGAAGCACCCAATTGAAGGCGTAGAGTTTAATGAATTTAGCTAATTTGTCGATGCAAATCTTATGTACTTAGTATAGTGCAATATACGTGTAAAGTCATATCCATCAAAATAGTGACGACTTTAGCAATAATTATAATTATTTTATGTTCGTTCAACATCTTTGACGGAATCTTTCTCGGTCTCTAGAATAATTATAAGAGAACTAATAATAATAAGAGGGCTAATAATAATAAGAGGGCGGATGAGAGAAAAAAAATTAAAAATAAAAATACAAAATGAATTATTCGGAAAGAGATGTTTTTCAACATCCTCCTTAACACAATAGTGGCCCATGGAGAAGTAGAAAATAAATTTTAATCACACATGAAATTAAACAAAATTGAAGGCATAGGCAGATTTTATTCAAAACAATACCATTTAAATCTTATTATTATCCAAAATTGGTATTATGCAAAATCGCAAAACTATTTCGTCCTCATTTATATATTTTCGGTAATTTTGCAAAATATCAATTTTGGATAATGAGATTTATATAATATTGTTTTGATTTAATGGAACTGTAAGCGCGTCAAAACATTTTCAATAAAAAAGTATTTTAAGATCATTTTTTCACTTTCCAAGCATTGAAATTTATCTGGGTGTACAAAACACAAAAGAAAATACTTGATAATAAAAAATAAAAACAGAGACAGAATGGAACAACGTAGATAGTGAAACAATTATTCATTGATAAGAACAACATTGATAGCATAAGCTAATTAACAAACACTATCTGAGATATTTTTTGGAATACAAGTACAGTTTTTAATCTATCAATAGAATTTTTATTTTTACAGACATTAGAAAACTATATTGGTTCATTTAAAACCGTAGACTTCGTTAAATGGATTTTTTTTAAATGAGGACAAAAAATATATAATGATCAACATCTCCATATTGAGTGCGGATGCAATTAGAAGTAGATTCAATTTTGAAATAGTATAGATCATCCAGAAATGGGTCGTAATCAGTAAGAAAATAGCAATCAGTAAGAAAATATCTCTCTATATTAAATCAGTAAGAAAATATCTCTCTATATTAAAAATAAAAAGGCGCCGGCCGCCACCGCCGCTGTTTGACAAATTTTTCGTTCCACGAATTTCTCTGTTTCGTACTACAAAAACTATAGCATGCAATAATATAAAATTTGGTACACGTGTAAAGAAAGGTTTGGAAAATACGCTGAAATAAACCGTTTGTCGATATATATTGTAGCTTATGAAATATTTAATGTCAAATTCAAAGACAAAATGATTAAGCTGTATAGTTGAATTTTTACCTGCATAGTTGAATTTTTGCAGGACAGAGAGCCCTTTTTTTTAATTTCAATGCAGTTTACGAGATATTTTACTTTTCATGTACTTTTGAAGTGAAAAATAGTCTTTCATATCGGCACGTCCATTGATTTTCTTTGTCTCATACCGCAAAAACTGTAGCATGCAAAAATATGAAATTTGATACATTTACTGAGAAATAATAGGGGAATAAGATGAAATAAACTCTTTGCCCATTTAAACTTTAGTTTGACTTGAAATAGTTCGCAAAGCGAGTCTAGCGGGTTGGTACCGACTCGCGAAGCAAGTTGAGGGGTATTGCTAAGCGTTGCGAGCAGGAAGCAGAGCTTTCTAGTTTATTGAAATTTTAGAACTTGGGGTTTACAATTGATAAGAAAAATTAATTCTTGAAGGATCATGCGTGCGATGGAAGTATAGTCGTTTATAAAATTTACCAGAGATCAATTAATGTGTTTTTACAGAATTTAGATAAACAAGAATAGAGAAAAATAATTTTTGCATCAATACCAGTAGAAAGAGCAAATTTGGCGTAGTGATCTGCAATTTCATTGCCAATTAACGCAACATGAGGTTTGATCCAGGTTAAATTAATATAACGTTTATAGTTTAAAACTTTTTCTTTAATAATTTTGATGTAATTAGATTTATTAGAAATTGAATTCAGAGAAGGAATCGAGAAAAGACTATCTGTATATATATATATTCGCATGTAAATTATTTTTAAAAATCCAATCAGCTGCATAGCTTATGGCAGTAATTTCAACTTGAAAAACTGTATTCCTTGCATCCAGTTTATAACAGAAGACCACTTCCAATAAATCATATTTAAAATGCAAATAGCGAAAACCAACATTTTCAGTAATTTTTTGACCATCTGTATAAATTTTATAATCAGAATTAATTTTGTTGTCGCAGTTTGAAAAAAAATAATACGATTTGATGGTAGAATATCAGAAATAGGACTATTGAAATCCAAGTAAGAAGGAGAAGGGAAATTCGAACTCGAGAAGATATCGATTCTCTTTTTTCCAATATTTTGTGTAACAGTTTTATGACAAGATGGATAGGGGAAAATACCTCAAATAGATTTTGGAACGATTCGAAAAAGGAATCAGACTTTAAATGCATGTTTTACATGTAATTTTTGAAGACGAAAAAAAAACCAACCCCATTACTCTAAAATAGACTATTCTCCAGATATTTAGGTTTTAATTTTACGGAATCGAAGACGTTTTTCACTGTAATTATAAAACTATTAAATGAAATTTCTTAAAATTGTGTAGTTACGTCCCTTGAGAGTTACTTGTATTATGGTACTGATTAGATTTTGGAACGATTCGGATACATATAGACCCTTTTGTGCAAAGTGACCCCAAAGACTGAATATCTGAAATAAATAACTAAAATTGTTAAAATATACTAATTAAATTAATTAAGTTCTTCTTCTTCATGTAATTTTTGACAGCAAAACAAATAAGACCAACCCGATGATTTTAGGATAAACCATTTTCGAAATATTTTAGTTTTGTGGAATTTTAAAGAACTGAAGACAAACTGTTGCAAAATGAATGCTATATGTTGCAAAATGAAACGAAGATGCATTAAAAATGCAAAATAATACTTGCATATTTCGATGTATTTAAAATGAATGAACATTAAAGATTTGCCATACGGATTCGATTCACAGATCGTAAAAAAAGTCCGTTGATCTTTCCGATGATATCAAGATTCAAACAATGATAATATTTTCGATAGCTGAAGCAAAGAATATATTTATGTGAAAACCGCTAAAAATCGTGCCATAATTACATAGAAACTCATTCTAATTGTAAAAAAATCTCGCCGATTGTCCGAGGACCAAAAATACCTCTGTACCTACTTTATCGTTGTTCGAATTGATTTTTCGTTGCAGACGACACAGACAAACAAATATTTTTTTTCATTGCTTAAGATTGATTTTCACGGGTTTATTGGATTTTAGAATGAAATACTGTCTCTCGCATATTAATCAAATATATTTTAATAAGAAATATAAAAGTTTTTAATATGGGTACGTTTAGAAAAATGTGGGATTATGAAAATTTTAAAAAAAGAATTGTCTTCTTACAAGACAGACATTTATAAGTTATAACAGAAATGTGCAGTTTTGATGTAATTATCCTGTGTAATAACTATGACAACTTAAACATTGCCCAGCCCTCATAACTAGCTAAATTTTTTTATGAAATTTGATGGGGATTGCTTGGTAAGACTGAATTTGTTGAATCCCTATAGAGTTTTGCAAAAAAGTTTTCTTGCTGCTATTCATTGCATCGTCACAAATGGAGATGATTTTGGGTTCATAATCCCCAGGAACCCATCGAACTTCGAAGAAATAGTATATGGAGAAATGGAAAACAAAATATTTGCTTACGTCCCTCACCCCTAGACATTTTTCTGGAGATGCTACTAATTCACTTGGTTTCTACCGATTGTAAAAATATGAATTTTTTTAGGAAACTAGTTGTTGACAGACTAGAATATATATATTTGGGTCATAAAATAAAAAAATACTCTACACTTCATGCGATCATCCCAAATCTGCCACAAATAAAACAGAACATGTAGCTTTTAATTTGGACAAACACCGTTTGTTAAAAATTTGAAATGATGATTGTGGATATCTAGTATTCCATGCTGAAGAGCAAAGGGCGAGAAACCAATTCACTGATGCTAATGTCCGCAATTACCGTGCTGTCATCTGTCATGCTTCAAATTTTGTTTACTAAGTAGGCCGCTCCATTAGCCGCTAGAGGGCGTATTCATGTGACCAGCGAAATCCAAAGAGGAACTCTTGTGGAAACGGAAGCTTCGAAGTTCTTTTTTTTTTTAATTGATTATTTACCAGTTAATAATTTGTTCGCTTAAACAAATGAAATGTTGTTAGGATGAAATGTCGTAATCGAATTTAATTGAACAATTTTCAATTTTTTTTTTCCTTTGCTCACTGTAACTTTCATTGCTCGATCCAGATTTGTTTATCCTGTATACTTCATATGTTGTATTGCATTATGATCTTTATATTTTAGCATCTTGAATAGAAGTTTAATACAATGGCAAAAAATGAATTTGAATGGCCTTGGCAGTACAGTTTCCCACCATTTTTTACTCTTCAGCCAAACTCGGATACGAAAGCTAAACAAATTGAAGCGTGGAAAACTTTGATACTAGATTATCATAAGATTCAGAAAAAGTACCTTTTGGATATTACTGAGGCTCATGCTTCTCCACTATTTTCCAACAAGTCAATTCAGAGAAAATTAAATCTAGATACGATTTATCTATTACTGGATGAGTTACAGAAGCAAGGTAATGTGGAATGGTTAGACAAACAGCGTCAAAGATGCTACGTATTTTGGCGAACTCCAGAAGAATGGGGTAAAATGATTCATAATTGGGCTGCAGTGAATGGTTTAAATAATTCTGTTTGCACCTTATATGAAATTACTAATGGGGATGATGCTGTAAATGAAGAGTTTTATGGCCTTGATCAGGGTGTACTTAAAAAAGCTCTGGCAACATTAGAACATGATGGATTAGCTGAATTAATCATTGATGAAGAGAATGAAGGAGTGAAGTTTTTCTAAAATGCTGTGTATTTTATGTCAAACATTCACATACAATTATACCTAGTCGAATTATCTATAAATTCATTTCAAAATTTTCTCTTTTCATATTATGCAGTAAATATCAAAATTGTGTTCTATATCAAGTGACACCAAATGTAGTTGATTTTTTTTCCCATTTAAATTTTGTATCTGTGTATAATGAAACTTATTACCACACAGTTACTAAGATATTTTTTTATTATCATTTCTTTTATTCTTGTGTGGAAAGGTGACTAATTTTTTATTGGTGCATATTTCTTTCCTAATCCTTTTAAAAATAATTTCTTGCTATGCTTTATTTTAAGCAGTTTAACCCTTTTAAAATTTTTATTAACTAAATTCTGTGCAATAGGCTGTGCTTTTATTAATCATGTTGGTGAAAGCTGATTTGGATTCATACACACTGCAATGAAGTGGCTAATTTTATTGACAGGTACCAAAATTGACTTTTGGTATTACAATATTTTTTGTCTTGGTTACCAATCATCCATCCATCGTAATTTAAGGCTTTAGGATAACTAGACAAGAACAAAAAACATTCATCACCTTTACACAATTGTTTGCTCTATAATATGCAATTCAAACATTGTAGTAATTACTCTACTTGTGCAGAAATATGTAAGGTAACTTGAAACAGGATTATTCTCTGTAGTTTCAATGGATACTGCATGCAGTGGCGGCGCTCCTCCCAAAGTGTGTGTGTGTGTGTGGGGGGGGGGGGCTTGGCACTCCCTTTATAAAAAGTTCCTCTTCATTGTTACTTTTTATTAACATACGTGTATTAAAAATTATACATTTTAAATGAGTTTTTCCATAAAACTGTAGTGCTGCCATCTTGTAACGAATTCAGCAAGTAAACCCAGCTTCCACAGATGATTGTGTGAATAGCGTTCATCATAGAAATTTTTGACTGTAGAAAATATTGTGAATTCGGAGCAACCCAGAACAGATAAAACAGAGGTATATATCATGAGTTTGAATGAACAAATGTAAAAAGCTATTTTCAATGCCTTGTCTTTGCAACTTGCAAACTGGTAGTGAAATGTTTCGTTTGTATAGTTGAAATTAATGTTGATTCCATGGGGCCTGGGCTCTCAAAAGGCTTTTGCAGTTCATGTACAGCCACAGCTTGCAGTGTTATCTACTTGAGCGATAACAATATTTTCTTTCTCAGACAGGAGTATATATATTCAAAAAACCCAAGAGCAAATAGCAAAATTTGATGTACTTATGGATATGAATCATAATAATCCTTTTGCTAATGGTCCATCTATTATTGAATTTGATGGTGTCAAAGAAAGTATGGAGTCTGCAGAAAGGCCACCACAAAGTGGTATACAATTTCTCCAATTAAACCTATTTCTCTTTGATTTGACATTAAAGTATCAATATAAGCATCTTTTGCTAAAATAATTCAGTGACAACTTTTCATTAGCCTTCTTCAGGATAGAGAAGAACTGGTCACCAGCTGGAAAAACTTCATCACCAGTGGTGGCTTGGTAACCACTTATTTATATCTCTAGTCTGCATCATATATTTTTGACTCTTGAATGTAGAAAATTATGAAAAACAGCAAATATTACATAATGACTATTAATGCAATTCTACATTTCTGTATCTCATTGCAATATTCAACTATTAAATCATAAAATTAACTATCAAATTTAACTATAAAACTTAAAAACAATAATTTCGTAAGGCATTTAAAATATACAGTAGGAATTGCTCTCATAGCAAAATGAAGTTTTATTATGAATTCAAGTTAGTAACCCATTATCGTTAAATGGTAGGGACGTATATATTAAAAAAATCACATTTCTATGATTTTAAATAAAAGCTAAAATATATGTTCGGATTTGGCTTTATTATTCAATCTATATCCTCTAGAAGTATAGGTAAGTTTCTTATTCATTTACTAGATCATTAAGAGTATACATTTATCATTATTTGAAACAAGTTTTAGTCAGCACCCGTCTATTGCTCCTGAGCCGCCACTGGTGTAATATAACTTTTAAATATATACTTTGTACTTGACAGAAAATGCATAGTAGCAAAATAATTAAAAGTGATTTAAAAATGTATATTTGTTTTAAAATCTTTTGTATTGACTACAATATGTTTAGTTAAAATATTTTTCTTTTTTATTACACTTTGGAGAATGCCAAAATCTACTTTCTTGTATGCTGAACCTATCTGACCTGACATTTTAAAATAGCAAAACACTGAGTACTATCACTACCTTAATGCAAAGAACAAAAATTTAGATATATATTTTTGACCGTCAGTCTGAAAAAAAAAAAAAAATCCTGCTTATATCAAGGAATTTATACATAGCCTTGAACACAGACCTATGTCAAAAACATAATTCTTGTCATCAGGGTATGCAGAAAAAAATTATTGTTTACGTAAAATGCTTATTTCTCCTTGTATTTGTCAAACTAAATAAAAAGTGCATTCAGAAAATTTAAAGAGCTTTTGATGATGCACAGTACTGATGAACTGATTTAATTATGTAGGGATTTTATTAAGATCAGCAACTTGTCTATAATGTAGTCAGAAGAATTACTGGTATACATTTCTCCTTTTAAAGGATTGCAGTCATGTATGTGACTTCTGTATGCACTTTTCCTTCATGTAAACAAATGTAAGCTTGAATATTTTTAGGGGCAATTTTTTTCATACAAAATATTTTTATAAGCCCTAAAACATTCATTGGTTTTAAGCATATTGTATACTCAACCTAATGAATAAAACAGCCTTGGTTACTGAGACTTTTAAGTATGATGAAGGCAAAAATAGTTTATCCATTAAATCACATATCCCTCTTCTGTGTCACAATACTGGTGTCTTATTTTACCTTTTATTTATTCAAACAACTGACTGAATTAGCTACTGAACCCAATAAACAGCGATATGGCTATACTGCACTTTATCAGTATTTTGGTATTAGAAAAAAATCCATTTAATCTCCATGGTATTAACAATCAATATTTAAGCAGGGGTTGTTCAGGATTTTTGATTACGTTTAATCTGTTCGCCAAATTTTATTTTGATTTTCTATTTGAAAAATTGATTTAATTTATAAATTTTAAATTCCAAAGATCATTGTTTTGAAAAAGACACATAGTAGTATACTTCTCCCGGCCATACATTAAACTGCCGTAAACCCCTGGGTTGGCTGTATGGTCTGGGCCTTTCACATAGTAGTATACACTATGATTAATATATCACAATTTTTGATTTTGACATTGACAGAATTCATAATCTCCAAAATTTTTGTGAAATCTTTTTAACTATCGTCAAATTGAGTTTTCTTTTGAAAAATGTGACAATGGTAATCAGCTGCATGACCCCTGTTTAAACTTTGGTTGTCAAGTTTGTGCTATTGGTTTAAAAGATTTTCATTTATAAACATTGAACGCAATTGTTTCAGTTTCTATGGATTCATTATATTTTTTTTTCTGATGTGTGCTACTTTCTGCCTCTAGCTTCCTGTTATCTACTTGTCTCATAGTAAATTGTGATACATATCTAAATTCTTATGCTGTGCTATATTTTGCATAAGGAATAACATTTCCAATAATATATATATTCCATACTGTATCTAAATGTTTAAACATTGTTTGTTATGTTTGAATGGCATGTTATATGTAGTTAGTATCATGTTTGTTGTGTTTCTAAATATGTTACATTTTGAATATATATATATATATTCTTGATAACTCTTATCAAAATTATACTAACAGAATTTTGTCCACAAAAACTTGTTTCTTTTACTTGTAAAGACTTGAGATATGGTGCTATAGTTATTTTTAAAAATTACTTTAGAAATTTAGAGTTCTATATAAACATACTTTTTTAAAATTGAAAGATAATGCATTTTCAGTCTTAACATTATTAGTTCATATAAAAGTTAAAGATATTCGAGAAAAGAACTATTTTAAGTAACTACATATTTAAGTACTTTATCAAATGTAAATATATAATGAAAGTAGTCTAATTTATTTTATAATAGCAAGGTGACCTGCCAAAAATTTAACCAGTAATGCAACGAAATAAAAACTGGTACCCTTTGTTTTAACAAATATGTCTTTTATTTTATGTTGTGATCTAATAGGTTAACATATTGCACATTTGTTGTACATTTTTAGTTTCCTTGGTTTAAGTTTAAATTCTGACATTCTATAATCATTCATTACACGATTTTTTTTTTTTTTAAATCTCACAAGTACTTGGATTTAACAACTGCATGTGCCACTGCTGCATACCAGCACAAGGTTACGTCTCGGTGATGTGATACACACTTAAATAACTTTTGTTCTAATCATCTGACTAATATACTAATATCATTCAGGTTTAATATTTATTTTACAGTGATGAACTTAACTGTTAGCTTTTAACCGTAGTGCATTTTTGTGTTTCTGAGGTCATTTATTTGATTGAGACAGTTTTTCTAGAATAACATACTTTTTTTGTGCATATACATCATATTTACCTCTTAAAATATTATTAAAACTAACATTGCCTTCCTTGTACAATAATAGCTCTTTTAAATCTTGAATAATTTTTCTTAAAATATGTGCATTAATGGTCTGAAAAATATACTGTATTAATTTCTTTAATTTGATTTAGCCTATAATAGAAAAATTAAAATATTGAATAGCAAATGAAATTAAAATTTCAACATTGCAAAACTTTTATATATCAATCTGTACATTTTTAAATCCTCGAATGTGAAATTTAATTTTAAGAAAGAAAATGATAAGTAATTGAAGCAGTGTGTGAAACTAACTATATAAATAGAAAATATCAATTATTGAACATATTGGATGTTATTAGAATTATGAAATCTCTAAACTGTACCTGACTGATTAACTTCAACATATTACAGAATAAATATGAATCAGTTTGGGTAGATTTTTTTGTATATGACAAATTGTTTCCTATTTACAATATGTGAGACAAACGTGCACATAGTAAGTTTTTGCTGCTACAGTTTTCAACTATTCAGTGCTCAAGAACATAATAGACAGTGACTATTATGATTATCATAATTTAAACTATTGCTTAATACTAAAATTCTATATTATAAATGAATTTTATTTCACTGTGCAGTACTGCATAGTTGTAAAAGATTAAAATAATACTTATTTCAAACACATGATGTCCCTAGCCTAAATTTGTTAAAAATTTCCTTAATATAAGAATGCGTCATCAACCTGACATTCAATCAAAAAATGTATCAATATGATGTCATTAAGAGGTGCTTCATTGCCAAATTTCAGAATGCTTTCAGTTTAAGAATTGAATTACAGAATAATTTTTTTCTTGTTAAATTTTAGTAATATAATTGTTTTTATTATCTATGTTGTTTTCATTTATCAAAATCTTCCATATTCAACTAATAGTGGAGAGTGGGGCAAAACTGGGTAGGTGGGTCAAACCGGGTACCTTTGTATCCTATCGACAGGTGCTGTCATCTGTCGCCTGGTGCATGACATCTTGTTCTGGACCATTTTCAAACAGTTTGCCTTTGTTTACGAATCCGAGAGGTCAAGTGTCTCAGAGTTATTCTGGTTTGAATAAACAAGTGAAAAAGTTAAGAAAGATTAGTTAGTCTGCACCAATATAACTAACTGTAATTAAATTGAATGAGGTGCTGATATCGTCTTTTATTATATCTGTAGATATTATATTTCTATAATGTCTAAAATACAGAAAATCATTTGAAAATCTCTTTTTTGTAATTTATTTTATAATTACCTGGTTTTGCCCCACCCTCTGAAAAAATGTTACATTTTTAAAACTTTTGAAAAATCATGTTTGTGGTCATAATATTTAACTTTTTTCATAACAAAGGGCATTTATCTACAGAGGGGAACCATTTCAAGACAGCTGTACCGTTGTTAGCAGAATTTCGTGTTCTGAAGCTTCTTAATCTCTCAAAAACCATTAGCTTCCTGGTTCTGCCCCACTCTCCCCTACTGAGAAAATATATACATTTCATTATGCAAACTTGGATTGATATAAGCAAATCTACCTTGAAGTTAGCAATTTTAAATTTCTTTAAGTATAGAAGAATTGCAATTTATAAGATAAATATTTATGATTGATTAATTGTCATTTACATTATTTTTGTTAGAAAGTAATACTTATCTATGCTCCAGCCACTTTATTTCATTCACAGCAATTGAAACCATTTGAAAATAATGTGTATTATCAAGCCAATAGCATCATGGGAAAACGAAACCAGTGATATTTACTATGGGATGAGACCCCCTTGGATTTTTTGCTAATGCGACTGTGTTAAATGCATTAAGAAGGATCAAATCAAGGATAGTACACTTCCAAGATATTTATATTTAGTAGAAATATATCAAAGATTGGAAAAATAGACCATCGGTTTCCTAAACATATTTTGCTTATGATCCAAAATTTTGAAACATTTTCCTGGTGATTCAATATATGTATATATTTTGCATTGACTAGTTCCATTTTATGACCCATGGGATTAGAGACACTATATACTTCTTAAAATCATAAATAATGCCCATCTGTAATGTTAGTACCTAGGCTCATTTATATAAAGTTGTGTTGTCTGCTCAGTATCCAATCTAAAAGTGTTCGGCTTTGATGCCATTAGAAAGAATTTCAATGCCAATCCACAGAACGCTTTCTGATTGAAGATTAAATTACAGAATAAAAATGATTTTTTTACTGACCCGTTTTTTAAATATAATTATTTTAATGATTTGTGATCATGCAAAATCTTCCATTTTGCATCATAAAATCAACTAATAATGAGAGAAAATATACATTTCATTATCTGAACTGACATTGGTACCGTTAAATCTGACTTCAAATTAGCAGATCTAAATTACTTGAAGTATAAAAGGATACAATTTGTGGGGTAAATATTTTTAGTTGATTGTCAGTGCATTCTTTTTGTTAGAAACTCATATTAATCTGTGTTCTAGCCACTTCAATTCATTCATGTTTTTATAACATTTGTCTGTGTGGAACTGGCAACACAAGTAATCATTGTCTCCGAGAGCTCATTGGACAGAATTCCAGAAAATTGGAGTGCAATGTTGACCATTGGCATCACATAGACAGCAGGAGGGGGGGGACGAAGTCAGACATCCCTGAGATAGAACCCTCATGATCTATGAGATTAGATACTATCCGGATAAAATCACAGGATTTCCATCTACAAAGTTAATATTAGTTTGATTTTCTAAGGACATAGCAATAAGTTATTACAAGTAGAATTTAATGCTTCATTTCATATTAAAGACATCAACCTTCTCTAAACATTTACTATTGTAACCCTCCCTATTCAATTGTTGCCTCCCCCTATCCAAGCTTTTGTCTATACCTATACATTGAGTTAAGTGATGTGTATGACTAACATTGATAAAGTTTAATTTTTGTCTAATCTTGATGGATCTGCAAATATAAAATGTTTTAATAATTTGATAAAATTAGTTATTGCTGACTTGAAAATACTTGATGTAATGTCCAGATTCTTATGCGATCTTGGCATGTAAGATTTGTCCAACTCTGAATATATCCATGATTTATTAAATATGTTTTTCTGTATTGTAATGCTTCACGAATTAGATGTAAATTTAAGTAGATGTTGTCATGAAAGTACATTATTTTACAGTTATACAATTCTCTAAGTATAGTTTCTTTTGGGAAGTATAGAACATTGAATATTTTGTGATTTTGGAACAGTGATACTGTTTGTTAAATGTGAAAAATCCAAGTATTCCTGACAGATATCATCAATGAGGCACATTTATAATATTCAGTGGCATTGTCTCGATATAACATGTTTATGAGTATTCTTTATCATAAGAAAAAAGCTGAACTGTGATGTTTCTAAGTTTTTGTATTGAACAAAGAAAATGTGCATGATTGTAGATTTCAGACATGCAAAATAGTGCATTGTCTCTTATACATGTTCTTATGGTATATATAACTTCTATTATTTCTACTATATTTGTGTCAAACAGGATGCTATTTTTTATATTTTCTTTGGCTGGAAATTAAAAGTGCTTTTTCTTTGCTTTTAGACTATTCTTTTTTGTATGTCTAATTTTTCAATTCCTGTATTTAAGATTTTTTCTAGAGTTGGGTGAATAATATACTCACATGCTAGGAAATATTCGAGATCTCAAATTTAATCTCATTAGAAGAAATTTGAATATTTCAAATATTGCACCATGATAACAGCAGGTTCTGGAATGAAAAGTCAGGATACTCCATAAGAAGAAATTTGAAAATACCTAGAAAGAAGTTTACTTCCACTAGGTGAAAATATTTTTGACTTCTGGAAAAAAAAATGTCTGTATCCTTCTTTGAAGGAATTACCTCTGAATCATGACACTGCCAACAATGTTTCCGAAGCAACCCTTTAGCACCTTTGTGATAAAATGAGAAGCAGACTAGATCCTGAATGTGTTTGATTGCTTGTTTTCTTAAATGAAATCTGCAATAGGTGAGAAGCATTTACAATTATTGTAGTTAAAAGTAGATAAAATAGAAAAGTTACTGTATAATAAATAAAATTTAAAACAAAGTGTTTAATTTCTAAATTAATGTGGTTTATGACACTTTTTACTTTATTAATTTATTTACTAATAATTAATAATCTTTAATAAAAATAAATGTTATTTATTAACACTCTGAAATTAGTATTCAAATATTCGAATTCGAGAAGAGTGTTATTTGCCCATTTCCGATTTTTTACTTATTGCAATTTGAAGTAATTTTAATTATTTTGTATTAGTTCTTTGATGAAATACATACATACTCTAGAAAATTTTTCAGTTATCACTAAAATTGTTTCAAGATAGGCAAAATGCTCCATTGGTTGTGCCCTGTTCATAGTTAAGTAATTCAGATACTGATGCATTGAATCCCACAAGAAGTTAAGTTGTGAATCATGAGCTTAAGAGGATATTTCCCTCTACTGCATGTTCAGTTTCCTATGGAAATGAGTTCTGAGTCTAGGTTTTTTTTTTATGTTTTATCTCGCTGTTTTATGCCTAGTTTAGATGATGAAAAAAGGAATGTCCGTTCTTTGTTAAAAAATGGATAAACTAATTTGAATTATTTCTAGTATTTATAAAAAAATATTGCATCTGTCTTGCATAAATATTAGAAATACTTCTAATTAGTTTCCCAACTTCAAAAATACAAACATTTTTCTCTTCAGAATCTATGCCTGTAGAAAGCTGAAACATACAGGAGGGGGGGGGGAGGTAATTTTCCCTAAAATGTTATGTTATATGGTGTTAATAGACTTCTCATGTTATGATATTTTTTTTTACGTTTTTTCTAGCATATAACATAATTATGTTGCCATTTCTCTTAGGTATTAATTTTATTGAAGGGACTTTTTGTTCACATTTTAAATAGCACAAATTGTGACACTAAATACATGTCCTATGGTTACCTTACACCTTTCTGGTAGGTCGGACAGTCTGGGTCTCAACAACAACTAAATAAAATACATGTCCTGTTTCATTTTAAACTTGTTCAGAAATTTAAGAATCTCAAACATTCATTCTAAATTCACATAGAAATTTAATGATATGTGCTTAGATAAGTATAAATGAAAGTATGAATGATTCTATTAAAGACAATTACATTTAAAGTATAAATTTATCATCCATACTATCATTTAAAGTATAAATGATAGTATGGAGGATAAATATATCTTAGGTTATATTATTATAAAAACTATGTTACAAGGCTTTTTAAAAAAATCGTATATGCGATTATTTTACTGGGTGAAATTGCATGACTGCAAGAGTCTTGTATTTAGTAGTCCATTCAAAAATGACTTGTCCATTTGCAGGGGTTGTGCTGCCGGTCACCATTGTTGCATTTTGTAAAAGAAAATTCAATTTGTCAAAAATTTTAGTGATTATAAATTCTGTCAATGTCAAAAATTATAGTACGCTAATTGTAATATATACTACAATTTGTCTTTTCCAAACCAACAATCTTTGGAACTTGATAATTTATTTCTCAAATCAAATGTTTCAAATGGAAAGTTAAAATATGAATAAAAACTCCATTTGGTAAATAGGTTGGTGAAAGTAATGAAAAATCTAGCGCAACCCTTGCATATGTTAACAAAAGAAATCATCAAGTATATATAAAATTTCTGCCATTTCTTTACTTCCCTAAAATCGGAAAATCCATTACAGGAATTTCCTGCTTTATAAGTTATTGTTTTCTAGTATGTACCAACTAAATCAAAAGAGAATCATTAATTTCAATTAGTAAATTATAAACTTTTATAAATATGGCATTTCAAACCACACCTGTAGTTTTCGATTTACTATAGGTAATAACAAAATTCTTATAAATTGACAGCCATAATTTCCATCTTAAATTCTGACATTTTGAGCAAATTCTAAGAATGAATTACCTTGTAAAGTTGGAAATTACCTATTTGTCAATCACACAGCTGACAGTTATTGCCATTTTATGTAGTCTACAAGCTGATACAAAGCTATCAACAATGATGCTACCTGGAGTGAAATTAGAACATATATCATACATAATGTTATCTTCAAGAAATATTACCAATTCAGTCTCGTAATTCTATTATACTTTAAAGTAATTATTTTAAAAATTGCTATGTGCATCAAAAATACATAATATAGAAGCACCATTTCACTTGCATGTTTTTAATTGTTATCTGAAAATTTTCAGACAACAAAGAAACTACTTAAGTCAAAAGCTGACTATCTTTTAAGGCTGATCTAAAAACATGCAACTTAGATTTACAAGACTTTTACATAAATTCACTTTAAAATATTTTTGATTTAAATATTTAAGTACAACTTTCACACAATATAATTTCAATTACTGTTTTTATTTTGGTTGTAGAAAGTGGTTTGATTCGTCTGCTGCCTGCTGCTTATGATGGAGGCATTTATAGACCTTTTAATAGAAGTTTAGCAAACCCATTCATAGTTAGTGATAAAATAATGCAAGAAGTAAAGTTATGTAGTGGACATAATGAATCTTCTAAAACAGGAAAAAATGCTTTAATGGTATTTTTTGGTAAGTACATGTAAGAAAATATATATTTTAAATAGTTTAATTTGAAGTTTTTATTTTACCTGTATTAATTTGTGTAACATTGAATCATTCATTTTGTTTTTAATATAATTACTGTAATGTCAATGAGAAAAGCCATAGCATTTAAGAGTTGAAAAATTAATTAATCAAATGATATTGTGTATTTTAGCTGTAATTATACAATGAGTAACATATTTCTGTTTATTTTTTATTGTTATGTATTTCTTTCAGTATAGCATTCCTGCTGTTGTGGTCCTTCTGAATATTAATTTACATAATGTTACAATATTTTGTTACTTTTAAAGCTCTGTATGATAAAAACTAGGTTTGAAATCATTAAATATTTCCAACTGTACTATTTTTTTTATAACTATGAGAGTTTGAAAGGTAACATTTGGTAATTGTAGATAAAATTTGCCTTTTACCAGTTTAAAACCACTTAAATTTATCGAAATATAGAATCTAATTGATGTGATCCAAAATTTTAATCCTATTCAAATTACACATGACCAAAGAAAAAAAATCAGAATGTTTACAAAGTAAGGAAAATTGTCCGTGCTTAGTCAAACAATAATATTACTTGCAAAAAGAGCATGATTTATGCTACACATAGAGCATGGTGTAAGGTGGCCATTTGTCCACAATTTTCATCAACTGTCCTCAAAACAAGATCTATGCTCTGCATTATTTTTGTCCACAAATTTGCCCCCAATTCAGTATTTTTTCCTTAAAGTTAGAAAATCGTGAATGTAAAACCAAAGTCACAATTTTGCTATTAAAATTAAAACTATTAAAATCTACTTATCTGGCAAAAGAGTAGAAGTTCATAATATTAAAATATCAAAATTATAAACCACCATTTTTCGAAAACTAAGAACCCAATCCAGTTATATATCCTTATAAAGTTTTTATAGGACTACAAATTACTCAGTAGCTAAAATATCAAAATTGGAACAACTTTTTCAAAATAGTTCAAAATATCGAATTATAACTACTATATTCTAAAATTTGATGTAAAATTTAATTATATATCCTTAAAGAGCTTTCGAGGGTTACAAATTAATATATATATATTGCTTACTATTTATAGCTAGCACTTTTAGTTATCAAGATATAAAAGAATTACAAATTTTAAAACTGAAAATTTTCATTCTTCTTCAATTTGACACTTGTTCATAAACTATAAAAGCTTTGTAATATATATATATATATATATATAAACAGTCTAGTCATATTATTATGACCACCTGCTAATATCCAAAATAATCACCTCTGGTAGTATAGACGGTAGCCAGACACTGTGGAAGTGACTCAATAAGGTGTTGAATGGTTAGTTGACGTATTTGGAGCCATGCAGATGCTGTGCATTTACTGTGTGGTGGTAGATCCAATTGTCAAACATGTCAATTGAGGTAGTCTCAAATATACTTGATTGGGTTAAGATCTGAAAAATTTGGGGGCCAGGGAAGCAACTAAAAATCTTGGTCGTCATCTTCAAATCACTTGTGAACAATTTTAGAAGTGTGACAGGTCACACTGTCCTGTTGAAAGATCCCATTGGTCATAGGAAAGACCATCAAGATAAACAAATGTACTTGATCAGCAATGATAGATAGATACCCAAATCCGTCAAGAGTACCTTCTACAGTAATTAAGAGACCCATAGCAAACCAAGAACTCATTTCCCAGACCATAATGCTGCCACCATCAGCTTGTTTATGTCCAACAATGGTTGCAGTGTGCTTGTTCTCAACTGTTTCACACCTCACATGCCAATGTCCATCCGTTTGTTGGTGCTGAAAACATGATTTGTCAGAAAAGGCAATCCTTTACCAGTCAGTGCAAGTCCAATTTGGTACTCCTGTGGAAATTTCAGCTGTAGTTAGTGATGAACCTTCTGGTGCATGGATACAGTCACCAGAAGTCTGCTCCGGAGTCCCATTCATAACAGGGTTCGCTGCACAGTTGTTTTGGACACACATCTGGAAGCTTCCTGGATTGTCTGTATAGTGAGTTGCTCCACAGTAGCATGCCAATCAGCCCACACCAACTTGCGCAGGTGACATTCATCTCTCACATTGATGGCTCATGGTACTCCACAGTTACCACATCCAATCCATTCTTCCACTTATGGTATGTGTTAACCACACTAGCCCGTGAACAGTTCACAAACTCGACCGTTTTCAATGTGCTGTTGTCCTTGGCCCAGTAGCCAATGATCATGCCTTTTTCCACATCTGTTAAATCACATTGTTTGCCCATGACAGCCACAGTTGTTATCCTGGCAAGTTGCTGAGATCCCACCTTATATACATACGAAGTTTAACCTTGACATATGCATTCGCTCATTGGCTACACGTCCTAGATGTCAGAGGTAGAAGGTGGTTATAATGTAACTCGACTCTTTATATATATATATATATATTAGAAAAATGTATTAATAACTAATGCCAAGTAATTAATGACAAAACATCAAAACAATAAAATAACCAAAACAATTAAAACACGGCCACCATGCCAAAAAAGGAAATGAACAGCACTAGGCTTAATTTGGAGGTTAATTCAAATTAGATACCTCATCAGGTCTGAGCATTTGACCTAAATTAACCC
This sequence comes from Amaurobius ferox, assembly GCA_951213105.1. Classification (NCBI taxonomy): domain Eukaryota; kingdom Metazoa; phylum Arthropoda; class Arachnida; order Araneae; family Amaurobiidae; genus Amaurobius; species Amaurobius ferox. The sequence continues at coordinate 65,566,404 of OX578148.1, forward strand.
AAATAAATACTTGTTTCAGATATGGCAATAGTTTGTTACTATGAATACCACAGCCCAGACTACAAGCATAAATAGAGGATAAAAATTGAATTGCCTATTGTTATTTATTAATTACTGTTAGTAACAAAATGACAAATATTTTTGCTTTATATCTGACTTACCAATTATAAACAAGTATTTTTATATATTTGTAATAATTTTGTGTTAATATAATTATAAAATTTTCGACAAAATACAAGCTGCATTTCATCATTTTATGATATATTATACAAAAGAAGTGTGTTTACTGTACAAAGAAGTGTTTACTATACAAAAGAAGGGTGTTTACAAAAGAATACCCCAACTTTGAAGAGCTACAATTACAAAACTAAAGAAGTTGCAACCTTTTTGGATAAATTAAATCAAAAATAACATTTTAAAGTTTATAAAATTATAAATGTTCAATGTGACCACCAGCAGAAACATGAACAAGATCCAGTTGATAAGAGAACTCATCCCACACTTTTTCAGCATATCCGGAGTTACAGTTTGGATGGCTGCAGTTATTTGCATTTTCAGCTCATCAATGTTCGCTGGTAGTAGCAGAAAAACACTTTATCTTTTATGTAGGCCCAAAGAAAAAAATCGTAGGGAGTTAAATCAGGGCTTCTTGGGGGGCCACTGATTAAAAGCAAGGTCGAAAAGCGATTAAGAGCGAGCCCCCAAGAAGCCCTGATTTAACTTCCTTAGATTTTTTTCTTTGTTGCTACTACATAAAAGATACAGTGTTTTTTCCGCCACTACCGATGAACATTGACGAACTGAAAACGTGAATAATTGCAGCCATCCAAACTGTAATTCCGGACATGTTGAAAAAAGTGTGGGATGAGTTCTCCTATCGACTGGATGTCGTTCGTGTTTCTGCTGGTGGTCACATTGAACATTTAAAATTTTATAAACTTTAAAATGTTATTTTTAATTTGTCCAAAAAGGTTGTAACTTCTTTAATTTTGTAATTGTAGCTCTTCAAAGTTGGGGTATTCTTTTGTAAACACCCTGTATTTTAACTGATTTGACATTTTTCTATTATTTTTTGGTTTTTTTTTTTTTTTTTAAATTTTTCCTGACAAACCTATGAGTAGATGCTGCAAGTGCTTGTTCATTACTGCCAACTAAATTCCTTGCCACTACAAAAAAAAAATCTTCCAAGTAAAACTCTCATTCCTTAAATTTTAATAATCCTGTAAATCTTTAATTAAGTTAAACTTACAAAATACTTCATTGTTTTAGAAATAGATCACATTAAAATTTTAATTAGTTTAATCAATTATGAAAAGAAGGTGACTTGTATTTTTTTTTCTTGCAAGCTTTTATAAATTCTCGCAAAAACAATCTCGGCCATGTGCTCATGTAGCCTCAGGATTTCATAAAACCTTGCTTAGGTTTGTCAGGAATTACTGGTGTGATTGTTTATTATTTTATTGTTTATTATTTATTGTTTATTATTTATATTCTTCTACTGAACATTTTTTTAGCTTACTGTTTATATCTATCTTTTATAATTTAGAAGATATTTCAAGGGAATGTATGCAAAGTGAAGTGAAACTCACTTGCCAGATAACTCCTTGCCAGAAACTCACCAGATAAACACTTTTTTCAAAAAAAAAGAAAAAAAAGGCTTAAAATATTAAAATACAGAAATTATTTTTGTGTATTCGTAAATGGTGTGCTATTTCTGACAAAGCAAGTATAAATTGTTTACATTTTTTATATTAGGTCCAGAAATATAAGTGTCCAAAGTGTTTAAATTTTTTGTAACACTTTGATTTCAGCTGTACCCACTTCCTCAGAAACCCCAAGAAATAAAATGTCACTTTAGTATGAAGTAGTACTGAAAGTGCTAGTTATCTGTTTTTAGCTATGAATATTTGGAGGTTGATAATCTACACAAGCATCCCATATTTCCCCTTAAACTACTTTTTTATTCACTGTCACTAATTTCTTACATTAAATACTAGCCACCTTTGGTGACCAGCCTGTTCAATATCCTTGAAAATTCTGACCGTGGCAAACTCGCTGGCGCCATAACCCCGTGGAGTTAACAAAGTTTGTTTTAGTTTAATGATGTTAAAACCATAATTCAATCATTTAAATTTTATAATGGCCATATGCTAAGCTCTTTATTCCATCATTTAAAATATAACGTAATTTTCTAATAAATATAATAATTTCATATAAATATAATAATTTCACTTTGTATACTGTTACCACCACCCGATGTATACAATACATCACCACAATTCAATCCACCATAATGCAATCATTTAAATTTTATAATGACCAATTTTATATTAATGACCATTGCTTTAGTTTAATGACGTTAAAACCATAATTCAATCATTTAAATTTTATAATGACCATATGCTAAGCTCTTAATTCCATCATTTAAAATAAGCCAATGCATGCCAAAAACCCTCGCCATAGAAACGCTGTGCATCTGCACTCATGTGGGTGAAAAATCGGAACTTCTTTAGCCGTTTCGCAGAAGAAATTGAAAATCATGACTTCCTTAAAATCCGGATCGGGCGGCTATTTTTAATTATTTCTTGACCAAAATGGGCTTGTAAGAATGCCTGATCTTTGAGCTTTCTGAAAATGTAAATCATTAGGCAAAATTGTCGGAACTTTTCCCGATGCGAGGATTTAAAAATGAAAGTTCGTATTTTTGAGTGAAAGTGACTTTTGTTTCAAAATCTTTAAAAATATTAGAATTTGTCCCTGAGATTTGAAATTGATATATTTTTACTCGCAATTGTCTGCTCTTTCCGGTCGTGTGATTTATTTTTTTCTACGACGTCTGGATGGTGGAGAAAAAAAGGGAGAAATACTGTCGAAATCGCATAAAACATTAAATAACAAAAAAAATAATTCAAATTTTAAAAATCGGTTTTCACGTGTCACTTCCCCCCCCCCCCCCCCTCTTGGTCTCCGATTGCCAAATTTCATAGCTCTGCAATGCACGGTCGCTGAGCCTATAGTGTATAAGACAGACACACAGTCAGACATTGCCTTTTATTATTTACTGGCCGTCTTCGGCGACCATCCTGTTCGCTACCCTTGAAAATTCTGACCCTGGCAAACTCGCTGGCACCATAACCCCGTGGAGTTGTTGAGACCCAGACCATACCCTTGAGAATTCTGACCGTAGCAAACTCGCTGGCGCCATAACCCTGTGGAGTTGTTGTTGAGACCCAGACCATCCGACCTACCAGAAAGGTGTAAGGTAACTATTTGGACGTCCAGGAAGTGCCACCCAATTTTGACCAGAATCCAGTGGGGGAGGCATCCACAAGGACCATACCCTCCTTCCCCTACCACCAACATCTCGGAAGGACTTACAGATCCACATATTTAACGTGATCATACTCCATATGAACATGGCAGCAGTTTTGGCAGTTGTGGGAATCAAACCCGGGCCTATCGAGTGCAATTCCCTTGTTTAAAATATAACTTAATATCACCGCGACAATCTCCATAACTTTCTTTTTATTTATTTTTTTATTTCTTCGGTGTTTAATTTTTTCATTGTGCTCCCAACCACCACCCGATATAAACAATACATCACCACAATTCAATCCAGCATAATGAGCTAAAAACCTTATAAAAAGCAAACATTAATTTGGTTTTTAATTGTCCCTAGGCCAAAAACCATACAATCCAAAAACCATAATTCAATCATTTAAATTTTATAATGACCATATGCTCAGCTCTTAATTCCATCATCCTCATTCCATCGTTTAAAATATCCATTTAAAATAGCCATAAATTAAAATATCCATTTAAAAAATCCATGTCGTTCCATCATTTAAAATATAAATATAATAATTTCACCCGATGTATACAATACATCACCACAATTCAATTCACCATATTCAATCATTTAAATTTTATAATGACCATATGCTAAGCTCTTAATTCCATATTACTTAATTTTCTAACCCGTCTCCATGGAAACAGCTTGACGTCCCCGGCTGCGTGCAAGGGAAGTGGGAAGTCAGAACTTCCCAAGAATTCGTCAAGAAATTTAAAATCATTACTTCTTTAAAATCAGGATCGGGCTGCTATTTATAATTATTTCTTGACCAGATTGGGCTTGTAAGAATGCCTGATGTTTGAGCTTTCTAAAAATGTAAATTATTAGTAAAAAATCTTGCTACTTTTTCGGATGCGAGGATTTTAAAACGAAAGTTTGTTTTTTTAATCCGAAAGTGACTTTTGTTTTAAAATCTTAAAAAAAATATTAAAATTTGTTCCGGAGATTTGAAATTGATATATTTTTACTCACAATTGACTACTTTTTCTGGTCGTGTGATTTGTTTTTTTCTACAAGATATGGATGGTGGAGAAAAAAAAGGGGGAAAAACAGTCAAAATCGCATAAAACATTAAATAACAAAAAAAATTCAAATTTTAAAAATCGGTTTTTATCGGGTCTCAGATTGGATTGTCAAATTTCGTAGCTCTCCGATGCGCTGAACCTATAGTGTATAAGACAGACACACACACAGACAGACAGACATTGCCTTTTATTATTTAAGATCTAATAAATTTCATTCCGTCTGATGTAAAATTTGGTCAAAAATTAGGATTGAGATTTTTAATCTGTTTCTTGTATTTTTAGGTCAGTTTGTTACTGAAGAGGTACTTGATGCTAGAAAACCATCTTGTCCTCCGAATTATTTCGGCATATCTATTCCAAAAGATCATTACTTTAACAAAACTGGTGTGAAGCATTTGCCTTTCATACGTACTAATTATGATAAAAAGAGTGGAAAATCTTCAAATAGTCCAAGAAAGCAAGTAGGATTTTTTGCATATAATTTTTGTTTTTACTAATGTTTGTATAGGGTTGTCACCTGTGTGGTTTCCACCTGAGCAGTTTGGTTATTAAGTTTGTTTGGTGATAAAACTTATATGAACTAGAAATGTTTAAAAATAAAATATTTATTTATGATATTGATTTTATATGAATTTTAGGCACCATATCGTCTTAGTGCCTAAAAATCTGATGATGGCAATTAGCATTTTTGACTAAGTTATAACTATTTTAAAATTTTTGATTTCCTAAAAATTTTGCTTGCAGAGCCATTAGGCTACAAGCTTCCATAGATTCAAATCTTTCATTTTCAGTCAGAATCAGAATTTTATCATTCATTATCCATAAATTTATAATCACCAATGCATGTGATTGATATCTTGCACCAGGGCTGGACAAATTTTTCCTCAATCTAGGAGCCAAGCCAAAAAATTAGGAGCCAGCTTTTAATTTACATTATTTTGCTGCCATTCGTTAATTAACACTAACACTTAAAAAAAAAATAATAAATTAAAATTTTTTTTTAAATTAATACTTAATTTTTAAAAGCATTGATTGTTTCAAATTTAAATTTATAAGAAAAGCAAAAAGAATTTTTTTTTTTTCGTAAAGATCCGGAAGTTTAGCATTTTTAATTAAAATTATTTCATGTTACTCAGTTGAAGAATTAAATTTATTTATTGATTGACGATTTTCTTTTACAAATCTACCAAATTCCCAGTTGTCACCATTAATTATTTATATACATAGCAACCTGGCACCCTTAGTTTGTTCAGCCCTGCCTTGCACCATAAGAAATTAAAACATTGATCAAAATAATGAAACGTATATGGGGTCACAAGAGATCAGACAAAAACTGTTTGTTAATGTTAGTTTAAATGTTTGTTAAATGAACTTAGTAAACAAACTTAGTTTATTAAATGAATTTAGTTTCATAAAGAGAACTTTGCATTTTTGTTCACTTGTTAAAGGTTACAAATGGTGTCAAACATAATTTTTGGTGATTTATTTTTTTCTTTTATTATTTAGAAATAAAAAGAAATTAGGGTTAGAAGAATATAATTGTCAAAATGTTGCATGATAACAAAAAATATTAGCTCCTAAATTTCTGTGCTGAAACCTAAATACAAATACAATTTATCTGGGCCTAATGTAATGTTTCTAAATGTCATCTAAGTACTTAATCTGAATTTATTTTCATTATGTACAGCATGTGCTATTAATACCACCAAATATTCATGTCAGCATAGTATGTTTTATTCAGAATATACATCATGCTTTTCAAAAAGTAATTTAATTAGTTTGTTTCTCTAAGCAAAGACTGCAAGTGTTATCTATCATAAAAAAGATTTAGGTAAATAATAGATTACTAAGTTTTAAAAATTTACAACCAGAATAAATTTATCTGTAATTACTTATAATATTCAACATTTATAACTTCTCCCTATATTAAAAAGAATAGCTGACACAGTCACCACCCCTGTTTGACAAATTTCACATTCCTCGAGTTTCTCTGTCTCATACCTCAAAAACTATAGCATACAAAAACATAAAATTTTGTTCGGTACATTTGTAGAGAAATGTTAGGGGAACATGTTGAAATAAACTATTTTGTAATTTAAACTTTATTTTAAGAAATATTTAATATCAAAGTCAAAACAGAATATTTGAGCTGCGGGTTTGCATCTTAGACAAACTAACAACAGCAAGACAGAATTTTTGCAGGCATAATAAATTCAGTTAATAAATTCAGAAAATAAATTCAGATTAAGTACTTAGTGGACATTTAGAAACATTACATTAGGCCCAGATAAATTGTATTTGTTTTTAGGTTTCAGCACAGAAATTTAGGTACATTTGTAGAGAAATGTTAGGGGAACATGTTGAAATAAACTGTTTTGTAATTTAAACTTTATTTTAAGAAATATTTAATATCAAAGTCAAAACAGAATATTTGAGCTGCGGGTTTGCATCTTAGACGAACTAACAATAGCAAGACTGAATTTTTGCAGGCATGTCCTTACATGTTGAATTTTTGCAAGATGAGGCCCTATTTTTAAATTTTGGTGTAGTTTATGAGTTATTCTACTTTTTATACACCTCTGAAGTGATAATCTTTCTTCTGTATGGGCACGTCTTTCGAGTTTCTCCGTCTCACACTGCAAAAGCTATAGCATTTAAAAATATGAAATTTGGCACATTTGTAGAGAAATGATAGGGAAATCTGCTGAAATAAGCCATTTTTCGATTTAAACTTTAGTTTGGCTTAAACAGCTCATGAAGCGATTGAGTAGGGAGGCAAAACCTCCTAACTCACAAAGTGAATTACAGAGGTGTTGGATGTTTTTTATATAATTAGCGGGCGGAGCCCCCTATATAAAAAATACCAAATGTATCTCATAAGGTAGAATTAATTAAAATAAATTAAAAATTAGGTAGAATAACGAGGAATAAATGTTGATCAATAATTTAATTGAAGTAAAGTGAATTAATTCTAAGCATAGTTTCCTCAATAACAACTTCAATCTGATTGTGTGCGAAAGTTTCATTGACATAGTACAACTCAACCCATTCAAATAAAATTTTGTGCGTAACTAGAACTAATTATGTTTTAGGTCATAATGAAGCCCAAATTTTTAATTTTGTTCTATGTACTGAGATATCTGAGGTCAAACGTCAGGTAATGTTAAGTCTAAAAAAAATTAATTAAAAAAAAAAAATCATATGCCAAATATAATTGTCTTTTAGTTTGGTATAACTTGTACAATTGTATAAGTTAGACTGTTTTGTATCTGTGATGAAATAAATATTTGAATAAATATGGGAATTGAAAAGCTTTTTAACTGGTTAATCAAATAATATTAATTGATTAACTGAGCAAGTGATTAGATTTTTAATTGGTTGTTAACACTTTACAACAAAGTTGAAAAGTGTTTCTGACTTTGTTTATTCTGTCTGTCTATCGATAACTGCCGTAAAAATGACTTACTGTCACGACTTACTGTCACGATAACTTAATCACGATAACTTAGTAAAAAGGACTTAATCAAAATGAAATTTTAGGTATGTTGTTCAGACAGTCTGTAGGACCTATGGGAATATAAATGAATAATGTCACCAAATTAGTTTTGGATTGAAACTGGATTGGAAAAATGAAATACATTGAGCCCTATAGGACCTAATTTTTCAAACATTTTTTAAGCGGATTTAAAATTCACAAATTGCTTCAAAAATTTTAGGTAATATTCAAATTATTCCATAAAATACATAAAAAAAAATTCAGTGCAATATATTCAGTAGTTTTTTAAATAAAAATTAAAATAATAATTACACCTCTTATATGAAGCGATCACGTGACCATGATATGAAAAGATCACATGACCCACTTCAAAATGATATATGGCATCCATCTTGTCTCAAAATCGTGATTTTTTAAGTTCTTTTTAATTCATACTGAGTGTTGTATCTGTCCTAAAACCACTTTAATTTTGCTTAAATTCTGTGCCTCTACATACTGAAACAATGCAATTACAATATATTTGAGTTTAAATGATCATCCAAATTTGATTATTTCTACAACGAAGCCTATTTTTCACTTATGTAAAATGTAAACAGCAAAATATGTAGAATGAGTTGTATTAGAATTGCTGTATTTCTTTAACACAAAATTATTTAGCCTATGGAGTCTGCATAGCTGATATGAATGAAATATTCATTGATTTTAGAAAGATAAGGACGATATTTTTCGATGAAGTTTTACGCATAGAGTTTACTTACTTCTAACTCCATGGTCTTAATTTTTAAATAAAATAAATTATTATAGTATTGTGATGAATGACATGAATGGGGGAATTATTTATGAATGAAATGTTGCTTTTATAGAGAGAGCCAGGCGTGTTATTTTTTTATGACGTCATTTGAATCAATTTCAGTTGTTTTCGATGAAGTTTTCAAATATAATAAATTATCGTAGTATTATGATAATTCTAAAATTATTACCGAGGCATGTATCACATTTTAGAGATGTTTAAACCAAGCAATTTATACTTTAATGCCGTCATTTGAATGAAGTTCATTTTTTTCGATGAAGGTTTAAGGTTTCAAATATAATAAATGAATGTAGTATTGTGATAAGTTTTAAAATATTACCGAGGAATGTATTGCATTTTAGACTTGTTTAAATAAAATTGCATTGAAGTTGGAAAGTGTTTCATAATCAATGCTTTAAGCATGATTGATCTTTCTTGTTTGAAAATATTACCTAAAGCTTTTTAATTAAACACATGTGTCATAAAAATTATTCAAATGTATAAACATTATGAAAGTGAAAAATATTCATTTTTATATAATATTATAATAATTTTATATAATAAATATTCATTTTTATAAATAAATATGTAAATGGCCTTAACATAAATGCCCTAATATAAATTCTTAAATGCTTTAATATAAATGATCTAAAAAATCCATTGATAGTTTAAAAAAAAAAAAAAATCAATTTTATATTATTGTAAAATTTATTATTTTAATGTAAAATTTTATTATCTTAATGTAAAATTTTATATCTTTATGTAAAATTTAAGGAATCAAAATTTAATTAGCAAAATTTTAAAAATTAATTTATAATAATAAAAGAAGATGTTCTGTCATACTCATGTAGCAGAAAATCTAAGTGACCCCTATAAAATCTGATACAGTGATATAGTTCAGGCCAGCTGGGTAATTTGTTCTAGTAAAAAACAAAAATCAAACTTATACACCTATAATATATATTTTATTATGATGTTACAAGTCTTAGGAATTTATATTTTTCTTTAACAGGTCTTTTAAACAAGTAAGCAAGTTATCATTTTCTAGTTCTAAACGTGATCTAAATTTAGTAACTATAAATCTTGCACTATTGTATACTGACTCTAATGGTGTTAAAGTAGCAGTTAAACATCGAATTTTTTTTAAACAGCTGAGCAAAGATCAGATGCTGCAGTTTCCGCCAAGTGAGAGGATTCATAAAGTCATTATTTAACTTATCCATTTCTTGATACATATTAAGTTCAATTTGAAGAAGCATATAGATTTTCAGAATTATCCCCTTATTAATTACTATGAATAATTATTCCTAAATGATTATTCTCTTAGATGAAATATTATGAGGAAATGTGCTTCTCATAATATTCCATAAGGATTTCAATGAAATGATTATTCCATGTAATGAAGGAATAATCATTGATTACTATGAATGCTTTTCCCCTTTGGGCATTCCTGGCAATGAGTTGGCAGATGAACTTGCTAGGAAAGGCTCAAGTACTCCTTTTGTGGGCCCTGAGCCGGCCTTGGGTATCCCCAATGACCTTGTTAGAAGAACTGTCTATGACATCTTCAGGAAGCTTCAATGTAAGAACTGGCGTAATACTAAGGGATAAAGGCAAACAAAAATTCTCAACTGCAATTGCCCTAGTACACGTCATAAAGAACTTTTCAAGCTCAGCAGAACTGGCATCAGGAGGGCTGTTGGGCTCCTTACTGGACACTGCACCCTCAAGAGACACCTGAACATTATCGGTATCACTAAAGATTTGCTTTGCAGAGGCTGCAATTACAGCGAAGAAACTGCTGCTCACATTCTCTGTGAATGTGAGGTTTACTCTGCTTACAGATTCGAACACATTGGTCGTCATATGATTGAACCCTGGGAGCTGAACGACATACCTGTCAAGTGCCTGCTTATTTTCGCATCGGCTACTGGTCTCTTTTCTTAGAGATCTTTCTCTTTTGGGGTAGTACAATAGACCTTTGGTCGATGTGCTGGGCTCTTCTGGAGCCACCCACCTTCATATCATTCATTCATTCATGCTTTTCCCCTTATTTGTTACTATGGATGACTTTTCCACAAGGATTTCATCTTCACAGTGATGGAATAATCACTGTGAATGATTGTTCTCCCATTAATCACTATGAATGATTATTTCCTTATTATACGGAATACTGATATTCCATATACTGAGGAAATAATCATTTGAAATGATCATAATTAAGTTAATAATCGGTATTCACTATGGAATAATGATTATTTCAAATAATGGTTATTTCCTAACAATGCTTGTATAAGTCTACAATGCGATGCAAAAGTTGAGACATAAGACAAAATTTCAGGTTTTAAAGAAGAGGAAGAAATATACAACAAGTATTGAATACTTTTATATTACAAGAAAGTAAATCATTTATATATTACAAATACTAAATGTAAAATATAAACATTTACCATCATTATAACAAAAAAAAAAAATGCATATCACTAAAGATAAGGTACAAAACTGAAATTTTTCTACTTGAAGTAATGTATATATTTTAATGATGTACGATGCTACTACTACTTTTTTTAAGCTCAAATGCACAATTTTTTATAGAAAGTACAATGTATGTAAGATCACTGGATCGATATTAAACAAGGCTTTTTCAATGGCTGCTTTCCGATTTTCAACAAAAGAATGCTGCTTGCTATTGCAGTATGTGGCATATGTCAGATACTCCACAGGTTCTTGATGTGGTTCATATCTAGACTGATAACAGAAAATTCCTGAACTGTGATGTTTTTGGCACTAAACCATTGTCTTGTAGAGTTTGAAGCATGGATAGTAACATTATCATATTGAAAAATCCAAGCAGAACCACCTCAGATTTTCCCAAATGGTAGTAAGTTGGTTTCAAGAGTTGTCTGACCCTTGTAACTAAAGACTCTCAACACCATAACTGATACTCTGCTATGTTGCCTGCTGAATATGCTTTGTGGCTGTTTCCTTAACTCATGTCAGTTGTATAAAAACCTGTCTGGGTCATTACAATTCCATTTTCTATTGCTTCACTGAAAGCTACATATAGTCATTCATCATGATAGGATATATATACAAGTGCAATTTTGTCTTGTTTGTTTATGACAAAATTTCGAAAAAGGTTGATGAGCCAGCTTCCATTTTTGAACATTATCCGATTTAGCAATGCCTCTCCAAATAGTATCCTTCAATATTTTTTTTACCATTCCTATTTGGTTTTTCATTTGATGCAGAGAAAGACTTTGATTTGAAGCCAGATTCTGAATTCTTCTGTCATCACGTGAATTGATCGCTTCTGACTTTCAAGAACAAAATTGTGAGACATATATGTTAGAACTTTATAAATACCTAGTTTTGACTCGTGTAAAACAGTTGCAATTCCAGAAATAAATGGAGCTTTTTTTTTTTTAAATATAAAAAATCTTTTCATTTTATTTTAAATGTTTGAATGAATTGGGTACATGCCAAAAACATTTCTCCAAGTTAAAAAAAGACAAGTTACTAGGTCAAGAATTAGAATTTCAAATCTATGCATATCCATACTTCTTATGTAGTCAGATGGGTTTAAAACATGTAGCTTGTTTTTCAGTTATTTTATGTGTATTTTGTTCTAATTTGTTAGTAAATCCAATTAAATTATTTTTAGTTGAACTCTGCAACTGCTTGGATTGATGGAAGCGTGATTTATGGAAGAACTAAATCTCATTCAGATGCTCTAAGAGCTTTCAAAAATGGTCTTTTAAAGAGTGATAAGGTGGATGCAGATTATCCTATTACCAATGATGGTTTTCTTTCATTGTTGTCACCTTCAAAAGACTATATAGATAAAAAAATGAGAAGACCTAACTTTAGTAAGCATAGTTCACCTTATGAAAATTATTTTTTGTCTTGTAGTACAATATCTAAATTGGCTAATTGTGCCTGAAAGTTACTGCATTGTTAAAAAGATCTTTGCTGCAGTTTCTTCTATTTGTATCTATTTTTTTTTTTTTTTTTGGGGGGGGGGGTTGTTGGTTCTCTTGCTCTAATAAAGGGGATCCAGTATATCCCCAAAACAGCTGTATGCTGCATTACTTTTTTTTTTATTTGTGCGTAAGTGTGCTCATTATTTGTGCTCATGTTTTCCTTATCTTTGCTTGATTTTCTTGTACTATAAACATGTTTAGCTACAAAATGACAATGATAATAATTCTATATTATATATAAATTAATATTACTAATATTATTTATAAATTAATTTTTTATTCAATTAAAAAATGAGATCATATTGCTTTTATACTTGTGTTTGAACTAGTAATGCATTTTAAAATATGTAAAACGGCTGTAATTGCGTATATTTTTGTAGGAATTGGTAACCGTCTTGCTCATGAAAATCCATTTGTTCTGGCAATAAATTTAATATTTTATCGATGGCACAATCATCTGGCAAATATTACATGTGCTCATAAAAATTGGAATGATGATCAGTGTTTCATGGAAACAAGAAAAAGGGTTGTAGCTACATTACAAGTAAGTACAAATATTGACCTATATCTTATCTATTATATCTATCTATAGATTGACTTTTTAGAAGTACATTTATAGGTAGTTTTATATTAAGACCTGACATCTCCAGTAACATAACTATATTTTTGGCATCCTGCAGCAAAACATTTCATTTGACACCCTATAGCAAATCATTTCATTTAATGCTCTAGAACAGAACATTTCATTTGTCAACCTGGATGCTCTTTTTCATAATGCAAATTTTTTGGCTTTTAGTAACCCAAAATATGTTCAATGCATTTTTCTACAGCAGTATTTCTCAAACTTAGGTATACAAACAGATCGGTGGTGGTATGCTGAAAAATTTCATCAAGAGCAAACAAATGTTTTTAAATTGCTTTCTTTTATTGAGACCACTAACTAAAAATGCATTTAAATTCAGTCTATACAACATCAAGTGTTTATTCTCTTTTCATTAAATGATGCATACTTTTGTCACTTATACTGGTTTTGTCAAGAAGTTTTTTATACTAAATTAAATTTTATTTAAAATTACCTGTTTCCACATGGCTAGGCATATTTTTAAAAACCATTAATCTAATAATCTATAACATTTAATAAATCAACCAATGTCTGCCAATTTGCAAAAACATACAAGGAAAGAAATTGAACAGAATTCCTTTTAAAAAAATCTCATTTCAGATATCAGCTTTAGCATTTTCCTTTTTCATACATTAAAATTTTCAAATTAATTAGCTAAAGATAAAAAATTGAGAATTTCACTTTTGTTCAGCACATTCACATACTTAAATTAAATTAAATTCTGCCTTCTTATAACTTTACAAAAAAAAATCTCATCATTACTTATTAGTATATGTAAAAATTAATTATAATTCATTTCTGTCTCAATTCCAATCTCCCAAGTAATGCCTGTTCAAAAGGCATCAATCATGTCAAGAAGTTCTTTATATTTACTTAAATTTTGATTAAAATTACCTGTTTCCATATGACCAGGTAAAATTTAGAGAAACCATTAATCTAATAATCTATAATATTTAATAAATCAACCAATTAAAATGTCTGGCACTTTAGGAAAATATTAAAGGAAAGGAAATTGAAAATAACTTAAATTACTTCACTGAAACAAATTAAATTAAATTTCTTGTAATGACTTGTTATGAACATAAGCATTAAAATTCTTTACTGTAAAACTACTTTTAAATGCATTGTGATTGCTGAACTGTTGAATTGAATTTGCATTGTGTTTTTATTCTAAAATACATAAAATGGAATACTCTAAACCTTGGAGAAATGGTAAAGAAGACAGAAATAAACACACATTTTTAGTATGCATATAAAATTGTTTATTTATGAAGTACAAAATACTACCCTATGCAATTTTCCCCACAGCTTAAAATGATCAAAATATCTGCAGACATGCATTTAACAAATTTTTGGGTCAGGGGGTTTATTCCACCAGCCCTGTCAGCCCACAACTTTACGAAATTAATGTGCTCATTAAAAATTCGTAATATCACCTGGGAAACAGGAACTATAAAATATTTCTTGGAAAAAGACAGTATACTTCTTTAGTATTCACAGTATACTTTTTGAATATACACAGTATGCTAACAGTTACTATCCAGCTATAATTATGTAATTACACATCTGGTAGGCACTAAAATGCTGAAACATTCACCAATGCATAAAAATATGCATTAAGATTTGTAGCACTAAAATGGGAATTTTAATTCTGATATTCTTCTTTACTTTTTATTTCCTGTACATATACTTTCAATTTCACCATGCCATATGCCATTTCTTTATTAAAAGTTTACTATAATAAAATGTGCACTTATGCAAAATAAACTTCTATTTTAAATTTTAATATGTTCTTTTGAAGTTGTTTTCCCTTAGCATATGATGAAATGTTGTTACTAAATAATGCTTGTGTGATTATGTGTTTACTGCTTAACAATAAAATAAATTTATATTATTTTTTTTAACTGTATAATATTTTTGTTTGATAAATAAAGAAAAATTTGCTATTTTTTATATAATGTATTTTCATTTGTGCACCTCTGTAACACAATGTAAAACAAATTATAAGAATATCAGCCAATTTCACAGCTAAATAAGCTGTCTTCAGAATAATTCATCAAGAAATGCATCAAAATGTCTGTAGCTAGATAGTTTTACAAAAATATTAAAAATGATTTATAATATTATGACTTCATTCTTATAAATACATCTTAATTTGAAAAATGTCTCCTCAACATTTAGGTGAGGAGTAAAAATTCCCTTTAAAAAATTCTTTGTGGTATCCTCTACATCCAACACATAGTTTGGGAAATTTAAAAAGTAAGCCAAGATGTCTGAGAATTCTTGTATTGTCAAATGAATATTAAAAAAAATATATTCAAAACCTAGTAAAGTCATTGTATTTAAAATTTTTACCAAGAATTTTAAAACATATTTCATTAATTTTGATGAAAATATTACACTATGTGTTATATACCGGTCGTCCAAACTACTACTCAAATCCTTGAGATGAGTCCAACGGCCTGGGTTTTCCACTATGTGTTATATTGAATGTTTTGCTTGATTCTGAGTAAATTCTAAATAATTATGGGTATGGAGTTATTTAATTCAATTCTTTTAATATGTTAGGTAGTTAACCTAGAAAATTTCAAAAATTTATATGTAAATCCTCTGGGAAAGTCAGGGAATTTTATATATTCTTCGGATGGCAACTCTACAAAATATACTGAAATAATTTTTAATCAATTAACTGAGCTGATGAGATGATTGATAATTAATTCAGTACATAGAAAATTCTTGTATGCATAGAAATTATAAAAATAATTTTATAGACACCTCTTGTCTTACACTAGTATTCATGAAATGAATTAACAAAAAAAATATATACATATCTTACTTTTTTTCCCTACCCCAGACTTCAGACCTACCCAAAAATGTAAGGTAACTGTTTGGATGAAATGGAACAGTGCCATCCAATTTAAACCGGAACCCAATGGGGTTGTTAACCTCAGGAACCTTTCCATCCTTCCCCTAATCAACACCTCGCGGATGGATTTTTGGATCTATAGATTTAATGTGTCCATACTCCACATAGACACGAATATACATCTTACTGTCAAAATGTCTATTATACTCCTGTCTCTTCCCAGATTTAATTAAATATCATAATTTTACATATATACTCATGTATAAACCAAAAAAATATTTGGTAAAACTTAGTACTCAAAGTAGGAGATACACTGATCTATGGGCAATTAAAAAAAAAAAAAAATTCTGCGCACTGCATTTGTGTAAAAAACCAGCTTTTTGATTGAAAATAGAGAAAGTCTTTTGGATCATCATCTTCAGATCAGATTTCACTAGACCAGTCAGTGTTTTCAAAGTGTATTCCCCTAAAACCCAAGGGTCCCTTAACATGGTAGTTTCATGTAAATTTTCTTAAATTAAAGAAAAAAAAAACTCATAAAATTTGGATGCATAATTTAAGCAGCAATGGTATTCTTTGTGTTTTGGGGTTCCTTTATCAAATTGAATTTCAAAAGAAGTCTACAACTGAAAAAAGTTTTAAAAACACTGCACATGACAACTAAATTATAAATTCAAAATAATGTGCACCCAATAAATTTTTACATTTATGCTCATTGAGTAATTAATTAATTAGATTAGATGAAATGAAAGAAAAAAAACCCAGATAAATAAGAATAAAAATATATAAAGTTTGAAGAATAAAAGTTAGTAATTAGTAAAGTAAAAAACAAAGTATTTAGAAAAAGTAAAGTAATAAGAAGTAAATAATAGTTTTTACTGCCTGTGAATTCAGTTACTGTTTTTTTTTTCTTTCCTTTTAAATAATGAGTCCAAATTATTGTTAGAAGAAAAATAAATATTATGGAAAATGTCATTACTTTTACTTAGTTACTACCCTACTTTGCACTTAGTAGTCAGTCTTCAGTTCAGTTACTATACAGGGTGTCCTAAAAACATTGACCTCGGCTTTTATTCCTTAAATATTGATCTTAGACATATATAATAAATTCAAAGTTGCATAATAAAAGGTACAGAATTTTATAAAATCGATTAAAATTTTCAAGGGAATTAAATTTTAAGAAATACAAAATTTAAATTTTTATACGGCCCCTGTACAAAAACACTTCCAATGAGCAAAATGTGCCTCATACACTAATAAGGTGATGTACAAAATTCCAGCATTTTATCATAAAAAGTGCCAAAGATATGAAAAGACAAAAATGCTGACTTAAACCACTTTTCGATGCATCGACATGGTTTCTCAGAGGGGAAAAATCATGTCAGCAGATCATGTTTCAGGGGTCATACACAAATTGTGAATGGAAACAATGATTACATAAATAAATAATAATTTTGCTATTTATTGGTAGAAAAGTATCTACACTGTGTAGAAATCATAACTTTACACAAAGATTATTGCAAAGCTTGTTCAAAATGTTTTCCATCCATGCCAAAGATCTATTAAAGATAAGAGGCAGATATTATTTGCCTATGATGCATTTCTGCATTGCGTCATTTGCACTCTTGCTGTAAACATTTACATTTTAATTTGTGATTAATCCCTGACCAACTTTGTTTAAACATATCTTTGGGACTTTTTATGATAAAATGCTGAAATTTTATACATCACCTTATTAGTGTATGGGGCACATTTTACTCATTGGAAATTTTTTTGTATGGGGGCCGTATAAAAATTTAAATTTTGTATTTTTTTAAATTTAATCCCCTGAAAATTTTTATCGATTTCATAAAATTCTGTACCTTCTTTTACTCGACTTTGTAATTTATTATATATGTCTAAGATCAATATTTAAGGAATAAAAGCCGAGGTCAATGTTTTTGGGGCACCCTGTATAGTGTTAATGAAGGGAAAAGAGACAAAATAAGAAAAAATAAAAAAGTAGAGTATAGGAAACTAATGAATGCATTTCACTATCTTTGTTACAGTTACAGTTATTGCTTCTTGAAAAAGGTAATAAATCTGTACTTACCCTCCATGTTACAGGTTGGTTACTATCCAATTATGCATTTAATAGTTTGTTTTTAATTCAGTTGCTATATAGTTTTTGTATGGCAAAAAATGTTTTAAGTAATGTTATTTTTAAAGTCTTGTTTTCACTTTTTATATTTAATATAAGTCTTTGAATGTCTTTGTGTTGCAGAATATCATTGTTAATGAATGGCTTCCTGTCTTTCTGGGAGAAAATATAACTGAATATAGAAGTAACTGTATAGAATTTTATAGTTGTTTGTTGATTTTATTTAGAATTTATGACACTTATTACAAATTATTGAAATTATTTTAGGATATGATCCAAGTATTGATCCCAGCATTTCTAATGCTTTCCAATCTGCTGCCATGAGATTTGGACATACTTTAGTACCTTCAGCTGTTTATATTGTTAAAAAGTATCTACTATTTTGATATAATTTCAGTTCAGTTCTATTTTTTCTTAGCTTCCAGAAAATGAATACAGTAAACTTTGGTTAATTGGGTCATCACACCAATTAATTCTGGTAACCAGTTAGGTTTTTTAAGGGGGATAGTTTTTGTTAAATCTTAAATATTATCTAGCTCATCATAATTATAATATTTTTGACCTTCTGCAAATATGACTATTTTCCAAAATTCCACCAAATTTAGTAGAAATACTTTAAAACATGCAAAATCAATTTGAACAGAAATATTCACTTAAAAATTCTCACAGGTAAAATGCTCTTAGGATATAACTTTTACTGGTAGGGCTCTTAGGGTATAACTTTTACTGGTAGGGCTCTTAGGGTATAACTTTTACTGGTAGGGCTCTTAGGGTATAACTTTTACTGGTTATAACTTTTACTGGACAATTTATAAATTTAAAGACATGACATATTTGATGGTATAAGCATGATGACTAACATATTGATAAAAAAAATTGTTCCATAAATTTAACGGTAATTCTGTGCTCAGGATATGCGAAACTTACAATATGTGTCTTTTCTTGGGAACAGAAAGTGCTGCATAAGAAAGATGTTAATATATAGTTGTGGATAATTTTCTTTGTGATGTTATTAGATAAAATAGATCTGTTCATTATTTCATGACACACTATCATTCCATTCACTGGGCACTTGTCAGAACTGCTGTAGAGGAAAGGGCTCCATATTGTTTTGAGCAAGAACCCCTAATACTTACTCGCTATACCCCTATGATAAATACAGATGAAGTAGTTTTCTTTTTTTTTTTAATTTTTGGTTCTAAATGGGTGTTGGTTTTAATATGGAGGCTCTGCATTAGAATAGCACAAAAATGTTTTTTGTTCTATAAGGCGCAGTCAATAAAAAATGAGCCAAAGACTATTGTGAAAAAACTTACAGAACAGTTAATAATGTAAATTGGCAGGGGAAAAGCACAGACATAAAGAAACTGATGCACACATGCATGGGCTGCTAGATGGAGCAGGCATTGCATCACATGATCAAAAAGAGAGATAACCCACTGTATGCACTGTCCAAGCAATTGTTGCTGTTGAGAATTGAGAAATAGCCTCATTAAAGGAGGAATAGTGAGCTGTAGTACAATTTTGACAAAAGTGGATGAGAATATTCTTGAAGATCAGCATTTAACTGTAGATAAAATCTCTGAAGAAATCGACATGAGTCACAAAACTATTTATTCCATCATCACAGACAGGTTGAAGTTCCATAAAGTGTGGACACAATGGATCCTCACCATTTAGAACTTTCCCAAGAAGCATATTGTATGCATGTCAATGTATTACAATGTCCCTGCAACACTTGCAACAATATGCCAATGAAGGGAAGGATTTTCTGTCACAAATTGTCACTGGGAATGAGAGCTGGTGCCACCATTTTAAGTCAAAATCAATATACTAAAGGATTCACAGAATTCCCTGTACTCGAAAAATCCAATACCATCTGCTGTAGTGCAGGAAAAGTGATGCTGACCTTCTTCTTTGACCAACCTGTACCATTTTTTGTCAATTTCCTGGAACATGGAGCTACACTGAATGTGCAACATTTTAAGGAAACATTGATCGTTTTACAATGAAAAGACTTTTCCTATAGCATTATCCTGCTCCATGATAAATCCTGCCACCATACAGCAAATGCCATCAAAAATCTGTTGCGGAAATCTAAGTAGGAAGTCCTCAGCCACCTCCACCCCTACAGTCACGGCATATCATCCTATGACTTTTATGTTTTGGTGATTTGAAGAAAGCTTTGCACATATGCCTATTCCAGATGGACTATAAACTGAAAGAGAGAGTTCAGATGTTCTTCCAGGAACAACCCAAGGCCTTCTATGAGAGCTCCATTGTATATCTAGCATATCTGTGAGGTAAATGTCTGAATTATCAGGGGCTATATGTATGAATAAAGTTAAAAAAATAGCATGATATAGCCTTCAGATTATTTTTTATTAACTGCACCTTATAATTGGACATTCTAGTAAAGTAATATTCATATAATTATAATATTATTGTGATCATTTTATGTAATTTAAATATACAAGTTAATATTTGTTATTTTTTAATATATATATATATATATATTTTTTTTATTTTTTATTTATTTATTTATTTATTTATTTATTTATTTTTTTGGGGGGGGGGGTTCTATCAATATAAAACCCTGTCTTATATTTAAAAAAAAAAAAATACAAAAAGAAAATATTAAATTTTTTTGGTATACCTCCCATGTATCAACACATACCCCTTGGAGTATGTAATTTGTTGAATTAGATTTCTTAGAATAGTGCATTTAAACTGCTGAAACCAAAACGATAAGTGCAGAATAATGTACACTAAATATATTTAAACATTCATACTCATCAAAATTAATTTGAATTTTAAACATGAAATCATACATTACTATAAATGTAAAGATAAAATGTCAAAAGTAAAAGTTAAGGAAGATTATCAAAAATGTTGAAAAAGTAGCAAGTATTGAAATATATTGAGTACATTTTGCTCTTTGAATACCATTACAGTTACATTTACTGCTTTTTGAAATGTAATAAGTATGGACGTTCATTATTGGAAAAGTAGCCATTAACATGTAACTCTTTTACTGACTTACTAAACAACCCTTTTATTTAATATTTTACTTTTTTATAATTTATTTCAATTATTTAGTTTTACTTTGTTTATTTTCCTTTTACCAGCAGTTTTAACCATCTCCCCTGCAGAGAAAAACCTATGGAGCTAATATATGAACTGTAATATTTTAATTGTAGTTTTAAGAAACAACTTTTTAAGTTAAATAAATTTGTGTTACTGATATACTAGTTTTTCAATTTCAATACCATTTTTTTAACCTTTTTAAAATTTACTTGATTATGAAGAGCTGTGTTAAAAACATACACAAGAATTCATTAAAAGTTCATTGTGTATATTGCTTACAAATAAATAAAATTTATATTTTACAAAAGATGGTTTAAAGTAATCTGCCAAATAATTACTTTACTGGCTAACACCCGCATACAAAGTAGATTTTAAGTAGCCCCCGTATTCAGTAGCTAAGAACAGCCTCTTTCTCCCAAATAAATTTTTTGCCTTTGTGCATTAATTTTGCCTGTGCAATAAACTTTTTGCCTAGTGCTTTGTTTTTTTATTCTGAAGAAAAAAAACTGTTCTTTGCCCCTGAAATGGGTTGATACATTTTATCAACTTTGTGTACTATTAACTAATGAAATATTTCTTTTTGCAGATTGATTCAGGCAGCAGTTTGAATGAATTTTTGTAATGTTAAAAGTACTTGATAAGTAAAAATAAGTTTCATAATTCTTATAATGTTTTTCATTCTTTAGAACAGATCAAGACAAATTGAATACTTCATTAATTCGATTATGTGATAGTTTCTATGATGCACAGGTATGTTATAATTATTTTGCTTATTATAATTTATGCAAACTGTATAATTTCCTGATTTATATCCCAGTTTGAATATAGACTTGCTAAGAATTATTATGCAATAACCCTTGAAATGCAGTCCGCAAGTATTCTATAAAGCACTTCTATTCTCAGACTTCTCATGTTTAATTATTTAGTGTATCTTTAATAATCTCCTTTATGTGTTATTTTTGGCAGTCGTTCAGTTTTTACAAATGCAACTTAGACTGTGAGCATTGCAGGGATAAAAAATTTCCCCTAGACCTGTTTTTCTTCATTTTGAATTTAATCTCATTTCTCTCATTTTTACTTTTTCTACAATACATAATATATGTACTATAACATATAGGAACAGTATTATAACAGTACTAAATTCAAAATTGAGTTTTTGATAGATTTGCATCTTTTTTGGTATCCTAGAGAATGAATTAACTGTTTTAATATGACGTTTAGGCAATACAGGTATGTACTCTAAATCAAAAACAATTCATTCAATTTTCTTGAAATTTGGCAGTCATATTAGTTATGAGTTTCCCTGCTGCTCATTAGTTTGGTATTGATTGAAAAATATAGAAGAAGAGCATTAGAAGAAACTAAATTTAATGTACATAATTTGCAGTTTATTATGAATTAATGTAATTCATTCTATGTTATTTTGTCTGTTAAATTGAATATATTTAATTGAATGAATATAAATATCAAAAGACAGAGGCAATTTTGAATCTGTAGTAAATTTCATGTGCATTAGACTTTAAATTCTCATATTATATTATCATGTACTGTTTTCCCGAAAATTTCATTTGAAATTTTGATAGAAATATACACTTCTCACAACTTAAATCGCAACACCATGAAGTTGTAGGTGTAGCTTTATGTAAATCAGGCAATGGAAATAGCAAGGCAAGATACGCAAATGATCACAATTTCATTACACATAGTGACGTAGCACCTTGCCGAGCAGCATAAAAGCGTCAGGTCAAGAAGGAGCGATATAACAGCTAAATTGTAGCGTCATTGGTTTCAGTTTGTAAAAATCATCACAGTATGCCAAGAGTACATCGATGTACCGCATACATTCAGTTCTCATCAATGGAATGGCAACAAATCATTGTTTTATGTGAGGGTGGATTGAGCCTTCGAAGGATCGCTGAACTATTGGGTGGTGATGTGAGCACAGTTCAACAGTGTGTATTACAGTTTATGATAGACAACGAAACAACACAAAGATCAGGTAGTGGAGCTTCCAGGTGTACCAGACCACATGAAGATCATATGCTTCTGAGAAGCATTGCGTGGGAGCCATTTCCAACAGTAACCATTTTACAATGACATTTATCCCACACTGCAGATAACATGGTATCGACGCAAACAATTCAAACACCATTTGCATGACGCAGGACTCCGAGGTAGACAACATTTTCGACACCTACCATTTCAATGTCTTCACCAGTTACATCGCCTCCAGTGGTGTCAAATGAAATGCAATTGATCGACAGAATAGCAAAACATTCTGTTCATAGATGAATCATGATTCTGTTATGGCATGCCAGATTGCCGTACTCGCGTATGGCGGTGCTTTCAACAATGCCACCAGGAAGTTTTTTCTATCAGTCACCACACAGCCCCCTAAGTGGTACCATGGTTTGGGGTGGTATAACATTTGGTGGATGAACACCTTTGGTCCATGTTTCTGGCAGTATCACAGCATACGTCTCTGACAATACATTTCTAACGATACGTCTCTGACATTGTGAGACCTGTAGTACAGCCATATCTGTCAACCAGGCCTTTACTGTTTTTTCAGCGGGATAATGCCAGGCCACATACTGTATGGGTAATTATGAATAAATACTCTACAAGGTTTTGATATCCTGTTTTGGCCAGCATAGTCTCCGGATTTGTCACCAATTGAGCATATCTCGTACATCATGGGTCGCCTATTAAGAGAACTCCCAATTCCAGCAAACCATCTTCAGTTACAAGCCCAATTGCATGCTGTGTGGAATGCCATCTCTCAGCACACCATTGACCATCTCATTGATGGAATGCCTCTTTGTATTCAATCCTGCATAGCCGCTCGCATTGGGCCTATTCCATATTGATCTAATGTCAATAAAATTCCATGCTTTCATTTTTTAGGTATGATTTTCTGATCATTTGCACATCTCCATGTTACAATTATATTCTGTAAGTTTCATAACGATACATAAATTTCCTCATGGTGTTCCGATTTCAGTTGTGAGCAGAGTACATTTTGCGACCTCCTGGGCCATGTTTCATGCACTTTTGTCCATCTGTGTACATACATGTGATTTGTAATTCTTATGGACATAAACATACACACTAAGGCTGGAGAAGATATTAAAAAAGTTTGAGATAGAAAATCCATGGTACATTTAAAGACTAAGGTTATTTAAAAACTATTCGATACTCGATGTATTTTATATTGATGACACATATTAGCGATATTTGTATCATAATACTTCCCAGCCCAGATATACATAAATCTTCTACGATGCTCCAAGATAAATCATTTGATAGCAAAATGTTTCTCAATTCCTAGTCCCTGATATGATTCAACGATAGTGTATCAGATGGCCATTGGAGAATTTTTTTTTTACATTATTTTCAAATGAAAAATCACAATTTTCTTCAAATGATCAATCTCTCTCCAATTTTTATGTTGTTAATTTTGATATACATCAGTTTTAGACTTTGTTATCAGCACAGAATGAATATGTGAAAGACCAGTATAAAAAAAAATTGTGGAACAGAATAAATTGCCATTTGCAAATTTTGATATTGCATATACATAAAAAAGGAAATTTCTTTGCTAGCTGTAAGCAGTGTTTATTTCAGGCATGCATACACTAGGGGGAAAGTATAGTTCTTTAGGGATTAGAGTATCAGTATTAGATCTATGCAATTTCAAATATGTTCTAGCAAAAATGATCATTAAAAGTGGTTTCACTGTATATGAAATGCTCATCCTATAAAATCTATATTATCTTGGAATTTCATACTATACATTCATAATTAGATTTCACTTTATTGTTACATGACTTAGATTGTACTGTTTTTAAGGAAATTATTTATGAAAAATCTGTTGAATCTCTGATTATGGGAATGACTCTACAAGCTGCTGAAGGAGAAGATGCATCCATTGTAGAGGATTTAAGACGTAAGAGTTTTGGTCTTTTATCTTCATGATATTTTGCTATTTCTATAAGATTTCTTTGAATGCAATTGATAAATTCTTTTACTTATATATATATATATATATATATATATATATATATATATGTATTGGGACATTCTTTATCGTTTGCCATTTTTCAAATTATGGATCAAAGTGTTACTAAAATCCCATATAATGCTAGAAATTATGTTGTAAAATGATGTCAAAAAAGAGCGTAATTAGATAAAAATATTTTTATGGTAAGTTCTAAATAGTCAAGCCTACTTCTCTTACATAAGAAAATAATATGTTTGTGTGTGTGTCATGTGTAGTAGAAAATCGAAGTATGGAATTGCAGTGAAATTTACTACAGAGGTGCTTCAGGTCCCAAGAAGATGTCCCTTGGTGAAATTATTTTAAAATTTGAATCAATTTTTTAGTTACTTTATATTTGAGCACAATTTTGTGTTTTTTTTACACAGATTGATACCTTACTGATCAAAACTATTATCACAGAGTTTCCATCTTGACATCATTGGAAGGATTGAAGAATGTTCTTCCTAACGATCTTTGAATTGAATCTGAAGGCCATGACCCTTTTATGAAATAGCTTCACAGGTTTAAATTAAAAAGTTCTCTAATTGTCTGTGGAACATGGCCAATGATGTAAAACATTAAATTTTTACTACCCCTTTACCAGAGTTTCACCTTGATAAACCCTCGGATGAATGCAGGGCTTCGTGGTTTTCTACAGTGCAGGCCAACTCCCAGTCAGTTTTTAAAATCAAAAATTATATTCTTATTACTGCCAATATTGCTGACAGTCTGTGCTAACTTATTTTCAGTGGTTTTTTCTACCTTTTTAAGTGTCTAATGTGGTTTTTTTCCCCCCATTCTTCTATTGAGCCTATTTTTTTTTTATATAAATCTAGGTGTGTGTAGGGCTCACTTAATTTGTTTCGGTTTGGGCGAGGTCTTGGTCTGCTGAGTGGCTGTCTCCATATGTTGCCCTGTCATTGTCCATTTGGCCAGTCCAGGTGGTATTGGGGGTCCAGGCACTTTCTGGAACCTGAGCCCCCACACTTAAGTTGGCAGCCCCCCCACCCACACACACACACCTGTTCGTCCCCTCTATTGGAGGCCCTGTCAATAAAGGGAGAAAATCATTACATGAAACTGCGAGTGAGTCTATTTCAAATATCTCGATCGGTCATCTAGCTCTGTCTTTTAGAGTAAGCAGAAATTTCCTTGCTTGGTGTCTAAGGAAATCATATTTAAAGAAGTTTTTTCCATTTGCTTTTTCATGCATTTTCTTAAAATATAGTGTTAAATAGAAAATATTATTTAGTATATGAAATATTTAATATTATTTACTATGTTTATTACACTCAGTTTTATTTTTAACTATTTGCTGAAATTTAAGTGTAGCTTAAAAGTTTGAATTATATACAAATGCTCAAAATATTTTTTTAAATGTTTCTTTCATTTTGTAATAACTAATATTTCCTTCCATATTTGCATATTTATACCAAATAAATATAAAATTACAATCAATTTAGATCATGTTCCCATTGCAGATAATAGCATCTAATGAACAAATTTTGGCCTTATTATATGCTTGTTAACATGGAATAGCTTTTATAATAATAGATTATTCCTAACAGACAAGCACATAACAAGCTTAAAACAGGTTCATGGATACTGGTTTCTGCAATGAGAGTGTAATTTTAATGGGAATTTCCATCTTTTTTTATCTTGAGGAACCCTTGAAATGTTTTGTAAAATCTCGGAGTACATCTATCTGACTGACATGGTATTGACTACGGTAATTTGCAATATAGGCATGTAAAGCAGTAGGGTAAATAAATAATAAATAATATAAGTTTTTGAATTGTAATATTGCAAGAGTATTTCTGTTAATTAGTTACTTTAAATACAAAAGAAAAACATCTTCACTTTGTATCTGACTTACTGGTTACAAACAAACATTGTGTATATATTATGATGATTTTTTGTTGATATAATTGCCACATTAAAACCTTAACAATTTAAATATTTTTACTTAATTACAAAAATAAATTCAAGTTGTATTTTATATTTTTGTAATATTTTAAAAATTCTCATGGAACTTAAAATTCTTGTGGAATTCACCGGACATGAAGAACTTTAGTTGGAAATCACTGTCAAAATTCTGGAACATAGCAATTTCCCTTGCTGCTATTATATCAGCTATTACAGGCTGACAAGTGCATAATAAGTATGAAATTGGTCCTTTAATGTTATCTGTCATGAGAGCACTATCCTAATTTTGAGAATGCCCTATGTAGGTGTGTTCTGTAAGTATAACTATTAATTAAATATAGATTTAGTAGTAACTTTTATTCTACATGTATGCAATAGTTACTTTGACAAAAGCACCATTTTACAGGATTTATGCATGGACCACCAGAATTCACACGTAGAGATTTAATGGCCCTCAACATTCAACGAGGTCGAGATCATGGGTTGCCTGGGTATGGAATTGCTCGAAAAATGTTTTTTCCTGAAGAAGACAGCAGCATTTATGATTTTCGGGCATTGGCAGCTGGAAAAGTAAGAAAGATTTTTCTTAAATAGAATATCAATAAACTAATTTTTCATTTTACATACAGTGGACTTTTGATGATTAGTGACTCTGCTGAAAGTTTGGTCAATTAGGGAAATCATAAAATTATATCCAGTGATAAACAAATTTATTGAAATAATAGAATTTTATACTTATTTTAGTATAATAAAAAGAAACTAAGATATCTATGTGTAAAAAATGCAAAAATATTCATAATTATGCAATTTGTTATTAAAAATTTAACTTAGCATGTTGGTTTACATACTGTATTTATGAGATTAGAGGTTAGAAATTTACAGATATTCACATGTGACTTGTTCAACTTTTACTGGTTTATATGAAAAAATAATTAGATCACCTAAAATTATGGCTTTCATATATTAGAAGTTTGATGTATTTGTTAACTATAAAATGGAGTTTATAGAAAAATACTTTAAATTTTCTTTGTACTTATTCTATTCCAGAAAATATATGTAAAGCATCATTCAAATTATGAAGATATATAGTCAAATTAATACAAAGAATATATATTCAAATTATAATGAATATATATTCAAGTCACAAAGAATATATATTCAAATTAGAATTGTAAAAGCGTTTTCTGCTTTCACATTCAAATGTATAAGTTAGTTGATATAAAACATGTATAACACAATAACGTAATAGTGGTAAGTACTAAACTCCAGAGTTCAGATCCGTCTCCCTGGTGAGAAGCGAAACTACAACTCAATGGCTGGAAGTAATAAATGACAAGTAAAAATAGCACGTGAAAAGAAGACTCTATATATTTCATTATAGTAAAGGAACATTCTTTAATTGACCTTATGAAGCACAGATAAGACATTATTTGTAATATAGCACATTTTCAAACAATGGCAATTCTAACTCCTTTAATCATGAGTTAGACTATTCAAATCTCTATAAACAGCTTGGAAATCTTTAAGTAAGACATTATTCAATCTTAATAATATTATATGCCAAGGGAGATTGATACAGATCTATTACATTTAAACTGGCTTTTACATTTAAACATTTTTCATAGACATACAACCAGCAATTCAATTTTAATATCTCCCGATTAAAGGAAAATAGAATACGAACCCAGATTTCGGTTCGGAGGGGCTCTGTCGGTCGGATACCATACTGAGAGCAATTTTGCACAAGTTAATTTTATAAATTTAAAATAGTTTCATTATTAAACCATAACAAAATCTATATGCGACCGACAGCCCTCTCGTCCATGGTAAGCTCTGTATTTCATCCAAGCGCGTCCCTTTACATTTTGCTGCGCTGACTTCACAACACACATATACATATCACACGTACCAAAACCGAGCATTGGAAAATAATCAACAAAATAAAATTAACACTCAACGGCTTTGCTTTCTCTCTCCGCTGACTGGCAGGCGAGTCTTCTCAAGGTCGCACACACTCCCCAGTTTGCTCTATTTCCCCAGAAATCGTCTGAGAGCTTCTACATTTACACGACATGAAAAAGGAGCATTTAAACAAAAATATGCATCGCAGATTTCGATGCCACAGAATGTATATATAATCAAATTACATAGAATATATATTCAAATTATAATGAATTTATATTCAAATTAGAAAGAATATATATTTAAATTATAATATCTTACCTTTATAAAACAAACTCTAATTTACCAGAATTTCAAATATATGGTGGCACAGTATATACCTGTACCTGCATTAAGTCAAATGTTTTTGGATGAAAACTTTTACGGAAATTGAAGGTTAACCCCCTGCTGGGATAATTTAAAGTACATTTTTGAGCTAACATTTAATTAAAATAAACTTGGATCGGGTAGTCTTTTCTACTTTATTTAATTTAAAATTCTTTGAATTTGCAAAAAAAAAAAAAACCTAAAATTCATAAAATTAAAAATATCTAATATAAAATCAATTGAAAATTTACTTTTTTGATTTATGTCATATTTTTTAATTTGAAAAATTCATTTTAACAGTATACATTCTAACAAGATTTTACTGCCCATACTCATAGAACCTACCTTTAGGGAGCATTCTGAAAGTTATGATAGCACTTCCATTTTAAATAACAGCATCCATAAACCAGTTTCACTCTTATTATGGACTTGTCAGTGTGGAACGGCTGATATTTGCAATAGCAGCAAAAAAACTTTTATGTTCCACAAATTTACTTCTATGATAGGCAGTAGCACAACTAAAGGAACTTTCAGGACTTCTCACTTTTTGTAGGACATTTTCTTTATTGAAACACAGTTTTTCTTGTGTATTCAATTCGTGAGTGTGCCACACCACTATACCCCATCCACCCAGAACTGAATCCTGGCTGTGCTACTAAAAATAGGTATCTGCTATTACATGCTGACGAGTGCATTTTAAGTGTGAAACCAGTCCATGGAAACTTTCATCTGTAATGGGATCCTCATTGTAGGATTTTATTGCATTTGACATTATTTTTGCATAAATTTTTAATTGCATGAGTTTAAACGTATACCCTATCTATTCTTAGGTAAAAGAAGATACCCTCAAGGAGTTGTATACATCCGTTGATGACATAGACCTTTTTGTCGGTGGTTTATTAGAATCTAATCATGGATTAGGCCCTGTTTTCAAGGAAATTATAAAGGAACAATTTGAACGCATTAGAGACAGCGATCGCTTTTGGTTCGAAAATAAAGATAGTGGGTTAGTATACTTTGTTGTTTTACCTAATAATACTAAACTTTTGCTTACATAGAAGTTCCATAAATGTAAATAAAATACATTCTGTTGCAATGTATGTATATATATATATATATATATATATATATATATATATATATATATATATATATATATATATATATATATATATATATATATATATATATATATATATATATATATATATATATATACAGGGTGTAAAAAAACATTGACCTCGACTTTTATTCCTTAAATATTGATCTTAGACATATATAATAAATTACAAAGTTGTGTAAAAAAGGTGCATAATTTTATGAAATCGATAAAAATTTTCATAAGATTAAATTTGGAGAAATGCAAAATTTAAATTTTTATATGGCTCCCATACAAAAGCATTTCCAATGAGTAAAATGTGCTCCATACACTAATAAGGTGATGTACAAAATTTCAGCATTTTATTATAAAAAGTGCCAAAGATATGAAAGACTTAAACCACTTTTCGATGCATCGACATGGGTTTGTTCTCAGGGGGGGGGGGAATCATGTTTTAGGGGTCATACACAAATTATGAATGAAAACAATGATTACATAAATAAATAATAATTTTGCTATTTATTGGTAGAAAAGTATCTATAATGTGTAGAAATAATAACTTTACACAAAGATTACAAAGCTTGTTCAAAATGTTTTCCATCCATGCCAAAGGTCCATTAAAGATAAATGGCAGATATTATTTGCCTATGATGCATTTCTACATTGCGTCATTTGCACTCTTGTTGTAAACATTTACATTTTAATTTGTGATTAATCCCTCACCAACTTTGTTTAAACATATCTCTGGGACTTTTTATGATAAAATGCTGAAATTTTGTACATCACCTTATTAGTGTATGGGGCACATTTTACTGATTGGAAATGTTTTTGTACGGGGATCCGTATAAAAATTTAAATTTTGTACTTCTTCAAATTTAATCCCCTGAAAAAAATTTTCGATTTCATAAAATACTGTACCTTTTTTTGTGCAACTTTGTAATTTATTATATATGTCTAAGATCAATATTTAAGGAATAAAAGCCAAATCAATGTTTTTGGGACACCCTGTGTATATACATATGTGTGTGTGTGTGTGTGTGTGTGTTTTGGGAGGGGGGGGGTGATACACAACGTCATAACACATAAATATGGAGTAAAAAATTGAATATGGGTGCATACAATACAAAATTATTTATGAAACAATTTGCTATTTCCATCAGTACCTGCCCAGCTTCTAAATTTCCGATAACTCGCCCCCTTGAATATTCTTTCGAAATGATACTTGGGAGCTATAAACACTGTTTTGAGTCAATAAACACCAAAATTGAATCCTGAATTGCAGGAGTTTACAGGGAAACACACTTTGTGCACAACACTTGCACTCCTTATTCTTATGCATGTTAAAGATAATTGTGGACTCTAGTATATTTTGAGTAACTCTATAACTCATTATAAATTTGATGTGAAACATCACCCCTTTCATGTATTTCGAATGGGAGAAGTTTGTGTGTGATGATGGTCCAAGGTACCTAGGGAATGGTTTCAATATTTTTTACTTTTTTAAAAAAAAAATTCTTTTTAGAAAATTATATAGTTTTGATAGCTTAATAGAATGCAGTTTATTTTATCTGAATTGAACCACAAATGATGAAATTATTGATGGTGAAATGTTTGCAGTCACTCTGCAGGGTGAGCATGCAACCAATGCAAGCAAGCGATATTCATATACTAGCATATAGTGCAAATGTCAGTGCACAAAAGTCACATATCTGAAATTTATTTTTTTTTTACATTTTTCTACTAGAGTTGTTTTATAATACAATTCAAAGCGTATAGGTAATTAGAAAAAAATTACTTATTGGATTCTGTATTGAGTTTGGCAGTCCAAGTATAGTGGCATATCAATTAATTTTGCTTCATCCCCATCACATCTCTTTCATAATTTACTCTGCAGTCCACTCCCTAAGATGTTCCACATCAAAAAGACCCCCATCCCCTGAAAAAAAAAAGTTTTTAATTACAAAAAGACTTTTTATTACATAGCAGTCTCATGCTAATGCGTGATTTTCAAATGAATTGCCTGTTTTAGCTTTACATCACATAAAAATGTGATTTAGATTATAAATAAAATTATACTCTGTTATTAATTTTTTTTTAATCTTCTTTTATACTAGAAGGAACAATATGGTTTCCATTAGCTTCGTCACCAATTGCAGAAATCAAAACCTATTTAAAATAATAGTAGTAACACTCCTGAGGTAACACTCGTGAGATGTACAGGGGACACATATTAAATTTAAATTTTAAAATATTAATAATTATATTTTAAAGGAATCACTTGCAATTTTGTTAATTAAAATGTAAAACCATATTTTTTAATTTACATACAAAAGCTAATCTGGTTTGAAAAAATAAAAATAAACTTAAGTGTAGTGTTTTGAGAAACATAAATACTTTAATGAGTACATTTTATTAATTATAAACTAATGGTACCAATATATGTTCTAAAAGTATAAAAATAATAATTTTATTGGCATGAAATATTGGTTCAAAGATTGGGACATCAAAACAGACAGTCATTTTGAAAATCACCCTAATATGATGTACATCCTCCACTGATAGCTATACATCCAAATCCTTTGTGGTCTTTCTCCTGAACTCACAGCTGCAACATGCTGATATTGCCTTATTGCTCTAATCAAAATAACAACTGACACATCTGCATGACTGTCTGGCTTCTTTTAAGCATATAATGTAACCTCCAAGACTCGTTCAATTTCTTATACTTCGGACGAGTGCATCATAGGCACCTTTACAGACTACTTAACATAGTGAAACAGTAAAAATAGTTAGATTTGCCATGTCTTGTCAATAGCTCTCTTTAAATGGGCCATAGAATCTGCTCTTTTCATACACTCTGGGAACACCTGATGCATTCATTGGTGATGAAATGTTTGATTTGTATATCTAGCCGAAATACATTTGCATGCTCTGTCTCACAGCTTTTGCTTAAATTTTAAAGGTATGTCTATTTTTACATCAGCGTGTATATCTGCATAAATAAATACTGAACTGATATTTATAATTTTCTATTTATACATGTATTTTTTATTTATAAAATCAGATTTAGAAAGTTTTTATTTGAAAAAAATAATATTTTTTGCTATCTAGCTTTTTTACAGAAGGAGAAATTAAAGAAATCAGAAGCACTTCTATGTATGACATTATCATGACTGTAACCACAAATATTAACCCTGATGATTTGCAGCCTCAGGTGTTTCGTGTTCCAAATAGTGGTTTAGGTATTTATGTTTATCAATTTAATATGTTATTGTTTTAATGTTATTTTCCATGTACTACTTTCCATTAAAATTGTATTTAAGAAGTATATCCAGAAAGACACAAATTTGTAGGTAGATTTCCATTAACTTAAAAATATTCTAAAGGACATGAGTGATAGTCGAAGAAATAGAAAATTGCCAGAAAAAATTAAGGTAAACCCTGATTTCTTTCAAGAAAGGCAAAAAAATTTTGATACCATACTTTTTAGAATTTTTGAATAATTCATATTTGATTAACTCCTACATGACCTTAATTCTATTTTAAGGAATAATTAACAATTTTTTCAAATTTGAATATTAACCAGATCTTGAAAATTTGGATAGCTCAAATATTCAAATTCCTTGAATAGTTTATTTCAAATTGTTAATAAATAATACTACTTACAATTATTAAATTAATTATTAATAAATAAATTAATGTACAATGTAATGTAAAAGTTGAATAAAAAAATAAAAAGTGTAATAAAACTACATTAGTTTAGAAATGAAACTTTTTATTTTAAATTTTAATTGTTTTATAATAGTTTTTTTTTCTATTTTAGGTACACTTAACTACAATAATTGTTTAATTATACATATTTCTCACCTCTTGTAGATTTTTAAGAAAACAACTATTCGAACATGTTCAAAATCTATTTTCTTAAATAAAAATCTGCAATAGGTGATCTGCTTTTTTTTTTTTTTTTTTTCTTTTATAATTAAACCAGAAGTGCTGTAGAGTCGCTCTTCAAATACTGTTCACTGTAATAAGGTTAACTACTTCAAAAATAATTTCTTCAGGCAAGAACACAGATTGTTGTTATGCTGATTTTTAGAAAAGTAAACTTAATATGCTCTTAAATCAAAAGTAAATAAATTTAATCCTGTTTAAACTAGCAAATTTGTACTATTTCAATGTATTATAATTTAACTCAATCTTTAAAGTAACTCTTAATTAAAAGGTAAACCAGTAACTCTTAAATAAATGATAAACAAACTAAAATAACTCACTCTCTTAATGTAATTAAAGCTGAGCAATATTTAATTTAACTAAATACATAAAACTCATTTGTTATTGTTCTCTAAATTGCTCAGATTAAATAATGTTATTTGAGCTTTGAAAAGGTGAAAATAAACTTTAAAAATTTAAATTAAAGTTTTAAAGTTTATAATTTTAAACTTTAATTTAAACTTTACTTTTAAACTTTTAAACTTTAAGTTTATGGTCTAAAGTTAGTACTTTAAAGTTTATACTTTAGATAAAGTTTATACTTTAAAGTTTAAACTTTAAAATTTTAATTTAAAATTTTAAAATTTGTTTTCACCTTTTTAAAACTTGGATAACATTATTTGATCTGAGCATTTTACTTGAGCACAATAAAAAGTGAGTTTTGTGTATTTAGTTATAAATTAAAGATTGCTCAATTTTAATTACATTGAAGGTAAACATAAGATTCATTATAAGTTATTATTACCTAAGAAGTTTTAATATTCATTAAGAGAGTGAGTTATTTTAGTTTGTTTATCATTTAGTTAATGTTTTAGTCAAATTATAGAATTATGCTAATCTTAGTTTTTCAGATATGATGTTTTTATTAATTTTTAATTTAATTCATTACTTTTCTTTAAAAAAAATAATGAAAATTTAGTTAAATTAAAGTTTATTTTTTTCCTGCCATTTGTTTTCAGATCACTGTGTTATGATGTCATTACTTAGCCTGAAAATTGACCAAAACACAAATAAACATTTTGAGATGCAATTGTTTCTAAAGTTCATT
This sequence comes from Amaurobius ferox, assembly GCA_951213105.1. Classification (NCBI taxonomy): domain Eukaryota; kingdom Metazoa; phylum Arthropoda; class Arachnida; order Araneae; family Amaurobiidae; genus Amaurobius; species Amaurobius ferox. Next base: position 65,602,138 of record OX578148.1, read on the forward strand.
AAAATTGTTTGAAGTTTTATTTAATGTTGATTCATTTTGTGTTATAATTAGTCAAAAATAATGTGCTGTAAAACTTCAATTTGATATATAAATTGCAAAAGTAATGTTTTAGTTTAATTATTTTTCTGAATAATTTAATTTTAATTAGTTACTTTTTCTGTGCTATAATTTTTAACTTAATTAGTTACTTTCTGGGGAGTAACTTTTAATTTAGCTAATATTGGTTGTAACTTTCCCAAGTCAAAAATATGTTTAAAGCATCTAAGTCTATCAAAATCCAAAATTCAGATGTTTAACCCCATCAAAATTCCCTGGGATAAAAATATGCAATATTTCAAGAATGGTGTATGTTAATATTCAGTGAATGGTGTCATTTAATTTAAAATACTAAATTACATACAGTTATTACTGTAACAAGTTTAAACAGAGTTTGTTTTATATATACAAGGAGACTTCCACCCCTGCTTTCTACGCTTGCCAACTCCCATACTCACTAACCCCTCAAAATCTTGCTAGCCCACGTAACTCACTTTATGAGTTAAGAGGCTTTGCCTCCTACTCACTATCACTCACTTAACTTGCTTCGTGAGCACTTTAGTGCCACCTGCTATACAGGTGTAATATGCCCATTGGGAACCGTCCCTTATTAACTGACATTCTTCACCAGTCCTGGAACTCGCTCCGACCAGCTCACACAACTTCTTAAGTGTCTTGTGCTCTTTGATGATTTCACCCCTTGCTTGCTACGTTCACCAATACCCATAACTCACTTAGTGTATTGGTAGACTTCACCTTCTGTTCACTTCACAAGCACTTTAGTGTCGCCTGCTATGCAGGTGTAATACACCTGTTGGGGACCGTCCCTTGTTAACTGACATTCTCCATCTCTGGAGCTCACTTTGAGAGGTCTATCAAGCCAGCTGGTGCACATGACTGCCTACGTGTCCTGTGCTCGCTGAAGCTCATAAAACTCCCAAGATTCCACCTGCCATTAATGTCAGCCATTAATTGGAGCTCTCCGCAAGCATGATGCAGCCATTGGGGCTTTGCCCCCTTATTAGCTGATGCTCACCTTAACTCATTTTGCAAACAATTTCATCATTCTTCAGCTCCCAGCTCGCTACACTCACCAACCCCAAAACTCATTTCATGAGTTGGGAGGCTTCATCTCTTACTTTCTGATGCTTACTGAACTTGCATCACAATCTATGTTGTGCCGCCTACTTTTAAGAATAATTGCTTACTGTATTATAAACAAACAGCAAAATTTCATAACTGTATGTTTTTCCATTTGTTCATAATGCAGTGACAAAATATCATGTTATGCCTTCAGTAAAGAGAGATTTACAGCAATGAAACATATAATTGTTGTGAAATATAACAATTAAATTTTAATGTTCATGATAACAATAGTTTAAAATCTTCACCCTTAAAGAAGAAAATTTTTCATAAAAAATTGAATAACTCATTAACTAAATCAAAATTTGAAAAAAAGACTCTGTCCTACAAAAATTCAACTGTGTAGGTACATGCCACCAAAAATTCGAGGACTTGCTATTGCTAGTATGTCCAGGGAAACTCCCAGCTCAAAAACTCTTCCTTTGATTTTGACATTAAATATTTCCTAAACTAAATTTTAAATGAAAAAACGGTTTATATCAGTGTTCCCTTAATGTTACTCTACAAATGTACCAAATTTCATATTTTTGTATTCTGTAAATTTTGACCTATGTGACAGAGAATCTTGAGAAATGCAAAATTTGTCAAACAGTGGCTTCAGCTTCAGCTACTTTTTTTTAGTATAGAGAGATATTGTTTCAATTTTTGCAAAGATATTTGATAAAAGAGCTTCAATTATCTTGGCCTTGAAAATCAATTACTTACTAATTATAATAATCTTACCAAATTTTATTTGAGTAGTTAAATTTTTTCAAGAATTAACCTGCTCAGAACAGACACAGCCATTATTAAAAAAATGACATTCATATTCAGGGATGCTCAAAACATTAAAATCTGAGAGTTGTGTTTTTCACCTCACTGCAATACTTTTTTTTTTTTTTTGCATATACTGGGGATTGTAAGAAAAAGGGTCTTAAGCCAATTGACTGCAGGTCATTAAATATTTCTGTATAATTATCTCTTAATATAAGTCTACAAAGCCATTATTGTATGTTTGTTTCTTTTTATTGTTTCAGATAGCGACTTAAAATGGATTGATGGTCTTTCGTCCTACTCATGCTTATTGAAAGGCAAAGCAGAAACTTGCTATGCCCTACGCTCAGTAAGAGATTTGACATCAAAGTGTGATTCACGTTATGATATCTCACCATGCAAAGCACTGCCTGAGACCTTTGATTATTTTTCTGGAAGTGGAGTTACATATGCTTTATCCTTTCTGTTTCTTTTTCTCTACATTGTTGGCAAGTAATTTTTTGAGTATGTTATATTGTTTAATTTGTTACTTAACTGTCAATAATAGTTCACAAGGTGTATGGACAGTCTTGAATGCCTGGAAACTCCTAAAATTTCAGGACAGTCTTGAACCCTTATTTCTAGAACTATTTTTACAGAAACTGCTGCAAAATATACAATTATGAAAGAAACACTTTAATATAAAACTGCACATAAAAAAAAATGTTGGTATTAACCGATTAACAGTTGATCAGCTCTTCGGTTTTTATTGTTCTGAACAGGGTATCATATTTTGCTTCTAAAACTGCTTCATAACTTAAAATGTTTGTTTTTATGTTGCTTCATGTATTTACCTCAAATTCTTAAAATATATTAAAAATGCAATGTCTGGTCACATACATTTAAAAAGTTCTGAAATTTTATTATATCAATCACTTTTAAAGTTAATTACTCTATGAAATTCTAAAATGTATGTGTAAACTTCAAAATGTTATGTTATTAGTTTAGTGGATGTAAAAGAGTATGCCATCTTCCATATCTTCTCTGTATTCTCCACCAGAAAGAACAATTCAAAATACCTTGTTTAAAAATTTGTATGAAAATGGTTTTAATGGTACTACAGTCTGTTAAAATATAATTGTTATTTAAAATATTGTCTTTATTTTATATCTTGCAACAGCAGTATTATAAAAATGTTTATGGCAACTCTCTCGTGTTTATGAGATAGAATGTTTATATAAAAATGAAATGTTTGCAGCTTGCTCTGTTCTTAAAAGTATCCTTCTTAACATTAAAATATCTACTTAAAATAATACAGTCTTCCAGTTTATTGAAATTCTTTTCATATTATTTTCTCTTTCAATAGGATGCATATTTGCACTGTTTATCCTTGTACGAATGCGGAACGAAAATGTGCGCCGCATACGACATTCAGTTAAGCTTCAAAGAAAAGGCTTTTCTGATGACAGTACCATCCTAGGTAAATTCATTTTTCTGAAATTTATTTCTGATTTATTTCTAGTAAAATAATTAATAAAAAAGTATACAGAAAAGATCGTCTTTTCATATACAGAAAAGCTCTTTTTACTTTCCCTACAATGCATGGTAATGTATAGGGAATGTATTAGAATTACGTTGAAAATGGCATGCAAATATCGCAACTCAAATTTTTCTCATCTACACATTTTGAGCACTCTAGAACCTCAGACCCATCGGCCCCCTCTATGAATACGTCATTGATTTAGGCTCAAAAACAGTTTGATAAAACTTCACAAAAATTTGGTAGGTAAGTCTCTTGTGGATTACCCTGGTGCTGATTAGTTTTTTGTATGATTCAGAAAAAACGAACATGTTTTTTTATTTTTCTTTGTGTGTGTGTGTGCAAAATGGCATGCAAAAATTGTTAAAATCTGAAATGAAAAACTACATGTGCTCAAATGCATCAATTAAATGCTTCATTTATAAGTAATTTTGGAAAAGAATAAAACTAACCCCATAATCATACTCGAAATATTTCAGGTTTTTCTTTTTTTTTTTCCTATATTTTTGCCCTATTGCCTTTGAAAATATGTCCAGTTCGTCAAATGAAAATGAAAATTTAATTATAACGACAAATTTCAAATAATTGTCCATGTTATTTTGTGCAGTTACGCTCAATTTAATAAATTATGGAAGAAAGAAAAAATTAATTTGATTTTATAGGGAAAGTTATGTGTTGCCCATTTCAGATTTTTTGTGATGCATTCAAGCTCTCTGAACATAAATACATTTAAAGACTGACACTGAAAGCTATTTTTTTTTTCTGCACTCGAGAACTTACAAACTTTAAATCCCTCAATAGACAACCCTTGGTACTTTAATAAAAAATTGCTAGTAAAAGCTTTGTGCTTGATTTTTTATTCAATGTTAATAAGGAAATAGTGAGTAATTTCTGTTACTTCTTATAGATTGATATGGAACATCACTCCTTTTGCATATATCAAATGGGAAAAGGCTGATGTGTGCTGTGTATAATGTTGGTACAAAATATGTAGAGAAAGATTTTGATATATTTTCGCTTTATAAAATTTTTTAAATTTTCTTTTTAAAGTCTTGCATTTTTAATAGATTAATAGAATGCAGTTTATTTCATCTGAATCAGAGCACAAATGACAAAGTTATCGATGATAAAATGTGTGCAGTTACTTCATGCGAGTGTGGTGTCAGTGCAAGTGATAAAATCAAAAATCATACTATGGCATATAGTGCAGATGTTGTTACACAGATGTTGCAGATTTAAAATTTAAATTTTTACTTTCCCTGCAATAAATGATAATGTATAGGGAAAGTATTGGAATCATGCCGAAAATCACAACTCGGTTTTCGACGGATCTACACATTTTGGGACCTCTGGAGCACAAGAAAACTATTTTTAGTGTAATGCCTGTGTGTGTGTCTATGTGTCTGTCTGTGCAATGTATGTATTCACTCTAACTTGAAAACTAATCGACCAAATTTCATAACCTTTTATAGGTAAGTCACTTGTGTGTGACCCTGGTGCTGATTAGATTTTGGTACAAATCAGAATAAAAAAACCCACATTTATTTGAGAAATGGACTGCGAAAAATCTCATGCATCCACTCCAGCTAAAAAATTAATAGACAAAATTTCACAAAATTTGGTAAATATATCACTTGCAAGATACCTTAGTGCTGATTAGATTTTGGTATGATTCGGAAATGAGGAACCTTCCCTGTTGAAATATATCAATTAAATACTTGTTTTATGCTTAATTTTTGACGAGGAAAAGAATAATACCAACCCCATTACTCTAGGACTAACCGTTCTCGAGATATTTGAGTTTTTTCGCATTATCGTTATGCCACCTTTGAAAATAATATCCAGTTACCAAATGAAAACAAAAATTGAAATAAAAGTGCTCATTCAGTGTTATTTTGGGCAATTAAACTCAATTTAATGAATTATTAAAGATTTAAAGAGAAAATGAATTAGAGTCTGCACGGAAAGTTATGTGCTGCCCACATCAGATTTTTTACACTTTTTTTCCGAATTGTTATTTAATATAGCCTAAAGAATATACATAATTATAAAATAAATTACATATTGGACTCATTACAGAGTTTGATAGATACTTTTACTTGTGCACATCAACAACCCAACTGAACAATGAAGAGCTTAACCCTGTGTGAAAAGTTGTAAATACACCCTGTGTGAAAAAGCATGTAATTCATGAAGTTCTTAGCCAATCTACAAAATTTAAGAAGTTTATGAAACTTACCAAAAGTTACCAAGTTGGCTATATTTCACCAAATTTATCCCAAATTTTGTGATATTTTGACAAATTCATCACCACAGTCTCTGAATTTTTCATCAAGGTTAAGCAAGCCGGACCTTCAACTAATAACTCTAAAACTAACCATATACAAAATATTTCAGATTTTCTTTTTACTGTTACATTCCCTTTGAACATACTTTCAGTACCAAATGAAAACGAAAATTGTATTAAAACTGCAGAAAAAGTATAAGTTCAGAATGAACTCAAAGTTCATAGAACTTAGTTAACCTCTTAGCACTTTCTGGTCTATGCTCAAACTGAACTCAAGCACCATGTTTCCCTAACAGAAGATGCTTGAACTATGCTTAGGCAGAGCTTTAAAGCCTCTGAATTTATTTTCTCTGTGTCACAGTTGAGTTTAGTTGGCAAGAAAGTAGTCCTTGTACATTTATTTTCCTGAAAACACTTAACCTTATTTTGCAATTTCTGATTAATTTCTTTAGCAAGTTGATTTGGCATTATGTGAACTGCAAAAAACTGTTTTGAAATTTATCATACTAAAGCAAATTTTCCAAATAATGTATATAATAAGTTTATGCTATAAATAAATCGAGTAGGAAAATATGTAAAATTTTATTCTGTAATGTAATGCCTTCTTATGCACAGCTTTTTTTGTTCAGTGCCAAACTTATTAGTTTAATACTAAGTACTAAATTATTATTTTTGTCATAAAAATTCTAATATAAATATTATTTAATTATTTGCATTATTGTGAACAGAAAAATATGAGCTTTTAGAATATAAAAAGAAAAATTATTATAATATTTAAAGTACAAGCATCTTTAATAAAATAGTGAAAAGAAGCCAAAAAACCTGTCCTGTGGGAGAAATTCAGCAGAAAATGCATAGTCCTAAAAGTGCTAGTTCTTACTCCTGTCAATATATAGCATCAAGAAACATGTAAAATTTTTCAATTGTGACCCGCACTCCTTTAAATATGCTTTATCATAAGATTTACAATTTCATGGTTTGAGCACATGAATATCTTTATTTTCTTCTTTTCAGTGACAGAATGGATTGGACCAAGAGCAGGTACGCAGGATGTCCTAATGCATTTCATGCCAGAAAGAAAACAGCTTTCTGTCAGTCTTTTGAATAAACAAACTTTACGCTCAATTGACTTAAAACATGTGCGTAACATTGAATTGCAAGTTAGTACTGGAGGCCATTTACATTATGTTTTAGTACGCATAATTCGAGAATATGACATAGTAAGTAGAGTTATTGTTACTTCTACTCTTAAACTAATTATGTTGATTTGATTTGATTTGTCTTAATGAATGTCAACTACAGTGTGATAAAAAAAAGTCACACATATCAAATTTTAAAATCATATAATGTACAGAGATATTGAAATAGCAGATTTTTTTTCTTTTATATGGTACTAATATACCCTCAAAAATATATTAGAAATATATCTGATGTTTTTAAAATGTTAGATAATAATTGCAGAACCCTTTTTATCAATAAAAGAGAATGGCATTTTCCCAGAGTGATTCACTCCAGGAAAATGCCATGTTCTTCAATATTGAAAAAACCTATAGAAGCTGAGTTTTTTAAACTAAAGGAAAGGATGCATAATGAAATCAAAGAATCAGCCTGAAAATTTGCTTGTAGAAGCCACCAATCAACTTAGAATGTCTTTAGAAAAAAAATAACTTAAAATAAGTGAAAATTGCTCATGGTGTGCTGATGGGTGTCAGGACTTTAAATCTAAAGAAAATATAAAAACTATAGAAATAGTTACAAAACTATAGAAAAGAGTGTTGGTGAGTCTCTCTGTGTTTGTAAAACGAAAATCATCAGTCATTATTTATTTTCTTTTCTAAAACACAAAAACCAGATGACAGTGAATATAAAGATGGACACAAACCAATCAACGCCAAATGATGAAAAGCAAAAACCAACCAAAGCTAAGCAAAATTGTAAAAAAAAAAGTTAAAATAAAGGCCATACCCCTTCCAGGACCTTAACTAGTAACTGGCCCATTTTGATTGGGATATTTTAAAACAAATATTGTTTTTCATCATAAACCTCTGACTCTATATTCTATTAATGTATCTACTTTATCAATGTACAATTAAAATTGGTATATAAAAATTACAATTAACAAATGTACTGTGCTTAAATTAAACTGAAATTACAATAATATGCATCAAGTCATCATAGGAAAAAGTCGCCTCTTTTTTAAAAATTAATCACCTTTCTCATGCGTACAAGTGCTCTCCACTCTGAGTAAAAGAAGTTTTATTTTAGAGGAATATTTCTCTAGCCATTTTTATGAAAATGTCATTGAAGAGTTTCAGAAGAAATATCTATTCTCTACAGTCCCTAACAATTCAACAATTACTAGGTTAGTAAGGCATTTTTGAGAAATTGAATCTGTTGCAGACATAGCAAAAACAGGCAGTTTTTCAATTCTAAATCAGGATAAACTGTTTGAAATTGATGCTGTTTTTCTAAAACTCTTTAATGATCTCTTCTAAAACTCTTCTATGACACTCTCATAAGAATGGTTAGGGAAATATTGTTCTAAAATAGAAATTTCACTTTGGAGAAAACACCATGTTCTTTGATTGATGTAAAAGAAGTCGACACATCAAAAGCAACAAATGATATTTTTGATAGATTTCCGAGAGTGTATTAGTGCCACCTAACTAAAAACAAAATTCTACTATTTCAATTTCTCAGTACATTATATGATTTTAAAATTTGATATACTTGACTTTTCGATCATACTGTATTTAAAGCCATTTGTTTGAAAAATAAAATATTTGAAGTTTATCTAAATGTATCATAAAAATATTTTGTAATTTTGTTGATGGTGAAGTGCTCTTCTATTGACACAGCCCTCTAGGTAAATCCCTTGTGTTTTACTCAGTTCTCAATTTATTTGTTAATTTATATATTTATCAATTCCTTACCATCCTCTAATTGTATGTCATTGGAAATTAGTGTTTAGAACTAAGTCAAAATACTATTAAAGCACTTTATCTTTCTTAATAAAAATTATTTTAAAGCTCTAATCTTTTGTTGACTATATTGCTTATCAGTTATTGCCCTCACAGTAATGAAGACAGATATTTATTTAGAATACTAGAAAATTAATTCTTCTGTAATTGTAAACAATCTAATATTACTCTTGTATTTCAGTTTCTTAGGTGAAAATACACTGCTTGTGTTTGTGTCGAAATAGCATAATATGAAAGCATTTGTTTTGTTTAGTAACTATCTCATGTTAATCCATGAAAAAATGCAGTTGAATACACATTTATATGCTGTTTTGTTTCATTTTTGTCTAAAATGTGTGATTGGAGTTATTATTACTTTTCAATGGGATTAGTAGATACACAAAAGTACTTTATGTCTCTAAGTTAAAAGTATTTTGTTATAGGTTGTTAAATTTGAAAATTCTGATGAAAAAGGACTTTTCATAGAAAAATTAGAAGGATTTTTAGGAAAAATTGGAATTGGTCGCCAACGCCTGGAAGTAAATTTGAAACATATGCTTAAGTCCGCATTCACTAAAGCAAACAGGCAGAATCAACTTGAAAAATTCTTTCGTGTTGTGTTTGCTCAGGTAAATACTTTATGCTTTAAAAAACTTAAAACTGCAATATAGATAACTTATAATAACTTATATAGATTTATATAGATATGTGATAACTTATAATTAGTATTATTGTATTCAGCTTGCATGTTTTTTAACTTTCTCATTCCTGTCTATAGAGAAAGTATTGCTTTTCAGAAAAATTTTGAGATTTTGACGGATAAGTGTATTTTAAGACATCAAGAACCCATTTTAAGCACATTTGGAAATATGTGCATCTGTGTGTGTATTTCTGTGGAATGTGGATTTAAGAACTTAAGAAATAATGCACCTATCCATATAAAATTTTATGTGGCAGATTAGAACTAGATAAAATGTATGGTATCAAAATTGTTTTCATTGGCACAAATAAGCCAAATTCATCCATTGGTGTCACTAAGTTGTTGCCAATTTGAAAAAGGAAACATTTAAAAAGTTTATACAAAATATGTAAAAAAAATAACATTGGTGCTAAATCAGAAAAGATATATATTTTTTTTTTTCTTTCTTTCTTTCATGCTGATCATAATACAAGTAAAACTAAACAGTAAGGAAAATGAATGTGGTGGAAAAGTTAAATGAAGACTCACAATCCAAAAATTTTATATTGATTTGTACAACATTCTTTTAATTATTGTACATTATTTTTTCTATATTTTAAAACTATTCTGAAAGTCAAAGTGTTCTTTTTGACTTTCAAATAACATTCTAAACTATAAATCAATATCTTTGGTAACAAATTTTCTATTTTTTTTATATTCTGATCATTTTATTGACATACACCTCCTGCCCCAAATATAAGCTTTGCCTTGTCAAAAGTTCACTGATTCTTACCAGCCATAAGGTTACTAACATTATTTTTGTTGCAATTGTTCACCTCTTATTTCTAAAAAATGTGACATGTATGATATCAGTCTATTTCATATAGGCACTTAATCCTGCAATCTCTGTAGTGCTTGGCTGCATTTTAAAGTGTTTCTCAATATTTGCATAAGGAATTTGTATATATTTGAATTATGAAGTTTATGTAAATAAATTTCATATGATTATGGATCATGATTTAAACATTTTGAACTACACAATGTGACAAGGCAATATCTTTTGTAACATTTTTTCTATTTTTAACATCCTGATCATTTTATTGACATACACTCCCTGCCCCAAATATAAGCTTTGCCTTGTCAAAAGTTCACTGATTCATACCAGCCATAAGGTTACTAACATTATCCTTGTTGCAATTATTCGCCTCTTATTTCACAAAAATATGACATGTATGATATCAATCTATTTCATACAGGCACTTAATCCTGTGATCTCTGTAGTGCTTGGCTACATTTTAAAGTGTTGCTCAATATTTGCATAAGGAATTTGTATATATCTGAATTATACAGTTTATGTAAATAAGTTTCATATGTATTATGGATCGTAATTTGAAAATTTTGAACTACACAATGTGACAAGGCAATATCTTTTGTAACAATTTTTCTAATTTTTGATTAACTATTTTGAGAATTTGAACACACATAATAAATTCTTAAAAATTGTATGATCAGGAGAATGAAGGAATAATATTTTATAGTTTAAGTTAAAATATTTTGGTGCTTTTCGTGCTTAATCTTGTCCATGATATATCATTATCAACATATGATATTCATATGATCAACTTTAGTTAGCAGGATATTTTGAAATACACAACAGTCACTTTTGATTTCAAGAACTTTAACATCAGAAGCCTCCTCCCCTTTCGTAGTAACTCGATGTTGAAAAAAGCATTTTTATTTTAATTGTGTTACTTTCATAGTCTATAAGATACCCTTTTCCGATTTATGATTGAGTATACTGATTCACTTATATTTAGTAATCTAATAACAAACATTTGTTTCTACTAAATCCTTAAAAATTGATTAATCATCATTTGATTTCTGAAAAACTATTGTCTGCTGTTCATTTATTAAATCTCTAAAAAAATGTTACATTTCAGTTTTATTTTCTGATAGCAAATAACAAGGTAAAATTTTATCATGGCCATGTCTATAGATATCAATAGAAGATAGATAACAATCAAAAAATTATATAGATATTCATGTTTTTGCTATCCTGATTAATCACATTATAAAGTTTATTTTTATTTAATAATACATAAAAATTGGCACAAAACAAACTATTTACTTATGGCTATTTCACTGTCACTATCAAAAAAATTTCTTTTACAATAAGGATTCATATTCATTGCAGTTTCTTTTTGAGGAATATATCAGCTGCTCTGGTTTGAAGTTGGGAAGCTCAGATTTTTCTAAAGTTTTATTCTCAAAAAAAAAAAAAAAAAAAAAAAAAAAAGATTTAATGCAATAGAATTTTTTATTTTTAAATTCAGTTTTAAGTCTTTCATGTCAAATTTTAAAATTCATTTTGCAGGAGCAAACCTGGTCATTATTTCCAGGGAATATTGACTGCATCACTTAGAGGAAATGTTTATTTGCAACAATATGTGAACAACTTATAAAAAACAATAGTTTACAGTAAACAATATTTTTTAAAATTATGTATCACATTTTTGTGATCTAAGTTTGAGTTCTCATCGCAAATTGTCAGATTTTTATCACAAACTAAGATGTGATACTGGTTATCTTATATCCAAAATAATACATCTTTTTAAATCTAACAGTTACTTTCAATCAGAACAAGCTTGACTCTCAAAATATAACACTCTGTAACATTCTCTGGCTAATTCACTGACCACATTCAATCTATGCTTCTCAAAAAGAGCCTCAATCACCATTGACAGTTCCAGTAAATAACACTCGCTCAAGACACCATTCACTTTATGCAAATTTTTATTTCTCTTCTCCCAAGAACACTATCATTGAAAAATATGAGTCTTGAATAGAAATTGTCAATCTTTATAATATTTCAATTTACATGATTTCGGACTTTTGAGGATATAGTATTAGTTATGGATCAATAGATGGAATTTCTTGAAATGTGTATTGACTTTTCTACCTTTTTAGTGTAATGCAAATAGATATGTTATATGTATTTGCAAGGAAATCACAAGGGTATATACATACCCCAACAATACAAATATTTCACAAGGGTATTTACACTGCAAACTTATATTTTATTTAAATATATTTTTTTAATTCAAGTTTGTTTGTTTAATAAGTGATTATTATTATTATTATTTTTTGACAGGCATTTTCTATCAAAGAGAACATGGAAGCTTTAAATATTGATTATAACCAAGCAAAAGAAATCGTTAATGTTGAACTTACTGCGCATGAATTTGCTGAAGCTTTATCTTTACGGTCTGATGCACTCTTTGTCAAGCAGATGTTTGCTCTAATAGATGCTGATGGAAATGGATACATTTCTTTCAGAGAATTCTTGAATGTTATTGTTATTTTTGCAAAAGGTGTGTTAATTTTGACATTTTCGACATTTTCCAAATATTAATGTACTGCTTCTTAAAAATGTAATTTATTTTAGGAATTTTCTTAAATAAATGAAACTTCCTTTTTATAAAATGCAGTGACAAGCATTTTACTAAGTTAAAAACCCTTACTTCACATCACTTTCCTCATCCACTTTTCATTTTAGTTCAGCTTCATCCTTGCAAATATATTCTGTATCTCAATTTTATGGAGGTATTTTCATATTATAAGCAAATGCAAGTGCATTACTTTATCTCAAAATTGTGTGTATCATCTTGTTTCGAAATAAAATAATCAAATGTATTTTCTCATATAAAACTATAAATATATATTTTTTTGTTTAATACAATTAGTTTTTTTATTCAGTTCAGAATAACTATCATCCCTACTTTTTTGTTCATCTGAAAAGAATATTTTTATTTTTGGCACTAATTTCTTTTCCAACAAATGCTTTTATAAATGTTACTTGAGTCAGGCCATGCATTTGTTTAATTTCCATTTATGAGCTTTTAAGGAAAAAACTTTTACCTGAATTTATGTATTAGTCTAAACCTACTGAGCACATTTACAAAATGGTCATAATGATTGCATATTTCTTTTTCTATAAACCCAAAGAACAAAAGAACAAAAAAAAGCTCTATCTTGGTAATAAAGAAAAAATAATGCTTTATTACCATTACAAAGCTATGTTTTAATGCAAAACATATTACAAAATGAGTCTGGAATATTTTGTGTACATTTTATATGTAAATAAATAAAAAAATAATTTAAATTAGGAAAATTAAATACTTCATAAGATTGTTATTATTATATACAATTACAAATTATGTAAAAACACCTAGTACTGCTGGAACCACGGAATTTAATCATTTATTTTGTTAATGAAATTTAATTTCAAGGTATCATTTATTTTAAATATATATTGTCATTTTCAGGTACCCCTGAGGATAAAACTAAGTTGATGTTTGATATGTATGATATTGATCATTCTGGAAAACTTTCAAGGCAAGAGTTCTCTGACATGATTAGGTAACTCAGGGTTTACTTATTTTTTTCTCTAATGGCTATGTGTTTGATATACCATTACAAAGATAACATTTCACTAATACAGTGTGTTTCTAAAGTCATGCAACCCACATTTCAGTTGATATCTCTCATAAATATAAAGACAGATGTTTGAATTTTGCGTTATTTATACATCATATAATGCACAATAGATGGCGTTGTTAGTACAGAGTCAGTTCACATAGTTCTAAAATGGCGCTCAGTTTACCGGAGCGTGTATTTATTGTGGAGCATTATTTGAAGACTAATTCTTACAAAACTGTTCGTTCAGCGCTTCGCAAACATTTTGAAACACGAAATGTGCCGAATAAATCATCTATACTTCGTGTAGTCAAAAAATTCAGGGAAACTGGTTCTGTTAATGACCGACGACAAAGTGGCAGGCCTAATCTGAGTGCGCATGAAATGTCCGAGATTGAAGCAAGCCTACAGAGAAGCCCCAGAAAAAGCCTTTGTAAGTTACCATCCGGAAAAGGACAATATCCACAATATCGCTGCATCCTTTCCAAACGATATGCTGCATTGTGTGACTACAAATACCTGTCGTTGAGTAGAGCTGTGCTTGGCAGCAAATGGTTGTCATTTTCAGCATTTGTTGTAATGCACGATGTTATGCAGACATTAAAGTATTTACTGTGAATATTTCATATTTTTGTCTTTTTTGTATTGGGAAATATCAAACGAAATGTGGGTTGTGCAACTTTAGAAACACCCTGTATGAGAGATTAATTATTATTATTCCCTAACATCAGTGATTGCGAAATGCGAACCATTTCAATGATGAAGCCATTACCTGAGCATATTATAGCAAATGGTTTCCTACACTTATTGAACAAACACAAACATAAATGGGTAAAGGAGCTTTTATGGAAGGCTTTCTGTGGGTTGCTGGCCCACATGTATAGTCCATAATGAAGACACAGAAACATCCATGAGACCAACCTTATAAAACTCAAACACAATTGAGATCCAAAACATCAACCAATGAGTTCTTCTATGTTGAAGAACTATGCTAAAACTGCTAAACCACAGTATAGTTTAAATTTTGCTGATATAGTATTCTTATAGGTCACTAAAAGTTATACTGCAGTTTAAGTTTTTTATTATTATTATTAAATTAGTATTTTCAATTAATAAAAGTATTCACTGCAGCTAAAAAAAAATAAATTATATATTTATTTTAGGAGGTTCTGATTGATATTTTGAATGAATTATTACTCATATTTATATATATATATAAAGGGAGTTTAAAATGATGTAGATATGAAACAGAGCACTGGCAAAGAGTGAAACTGTTTCTCACATTATTTGGTGCTTTATGTGATGGTTTCAAGCATTCTGTGTACTCAAGACTTAAATTACTAGTTAGTTTTTGCACACAAAATATTCAGATTTTATATTTGATGGAACATAAAAAGTAAATTACTACTTTCCTAATTTTATGTTTTGCCCCACTTATGAGATGTTGACATGAAGTCAGGCACTCAAAATCATTAAAATGACTTTGATGTAATCATTAAATATTTTTTTTTTTATTATAATGAGGTAAAATTTTCAAACAAAAGTTTGACTCTTTAAAAATTGAAATGTTTTATTTCCCCCCTTTTTTTGTTGCTTAACTCTTATACTATATTATAATACAACTGACTCCAATATAAGGACAGATATTTAACTTTTTTTTTTCATTTTACAAAAATCTACAAGGGGTACAATAAATAAAACTGCTGCTTGTGAGAATTTTACAAGGGGATTTATTTATTTAACAAGGTTTCTACCATATGGGAAACAGTAAAATCTGCAACTGTCTGGAATGTACAAATGATTCAAAAATGCTAAAAAATCTTTAAAAGTCTAAAATTTAAAAATGGCTTGGAATCTTAAAATTTTGATTACTTTTTTTAAAAAATATATAAAATTAGATGCATTTTTATATAAGGTTTTTTTCTTGTCTTCAGCCAAGTATGGTATAAAAAGTATTACTTTGCAAAATTTTTACATCACAATATGGAACACCTAGAAATTAGAGATTTTATTATTATATATTTTATTATACTGTTTTAGAAGTAATCCATTTAAATTATCTGGCTGTATTTTACTGAGAGATAACCTGTATTTTATTTAGCAATCTTCATTTGATACTTATATCTGTTTAGATCTCTATTGGAACTTGCCAACCAATCTTTGTCAAAAACACAAATGGATGACCTAATTGCTTCCATGTTTACTTCAGCTGGCCTCCAGAAAAAAGAGGAAATCACATTTGATGACTTTTCCCATCTATTAGCTGATCATAGGGAAGAACTAGGATATGTGCATTTAAGTTTCAATAGTAAGTTTTATTTTAAGTTGTAAAATTTGATTTATCCTGTCTTGAAAGTTCTTCATCACATTGCAGTTATATATTTTAAATATTTCTCTTCATATCGGGAACCTTTTAAAAAATTGGCACAAAACGTCTACATTTCAACAGTGAAACAAAACGTTTCCTTTCAAGTTCACTTTAAACACAATTATGATACATCTAATCAGTTTGTTATGTGCTATATTATTATATAGTAAATTATTGCATTGTACACAATTGATGACCCCAACAAAAATACAATGGTGATGCCTTTCAGATGGTATCACATTATTTAATTCCCATGTTTAATAACTTACTTCAACTTTTTAGTATTACTTTTAGAACATGTTTAATTCTCAGGTATCATTATTTCCACTCTTTTAGATATTTTATTTTCAATTCATCATTGTTGAAAATCTTATAACTTTTTAAATGATTAAATGATAATGAACTTGGATATGCCAGCAGTTATTTCATATATAAATCTATTAGCTTCCTTATCTATTTATTTTATATATATATATATATATAATAGATACAATGTACCAGATACAATGGCGATACGGTTAACAAGATTGTAAATAACTGAATATATTTTATATATATAACAATTTAATTAGTTCAAAACATTTTTGTAAAATAATATAACATGCTATATTTTACCATCTTGTAATAGTTGGTGAAGGATACAAAGCTGCACCACCAGCCTCTAGAAAGAGTATTTCAGTAAGAGCTGAAGAAACTGTTCTAAGAGCTTACAGGTTGGTAATTTCAAAATATATTCAGTGGAATGTTTGTAGTCATAAATTTATATATTTGCCTGTGCATATCATAAATTTTAGACAGGCACATGTGTAAAAAACTGATCCTTATACATACATTCAACAAATATACCAATCTATAGATTTTCATGTGGAAATATTGAACCTGTATTGAAACAAATGAATACTAAATTATGAAAAATGTATATAATTTGAGAAATGATTAGTGAAACATGTCCAAATGGATATGAGAATCATGCCTTTAGAAGGCTATAATAGTAAAACAACAGTAGACTCCAATCTATATATTAGCATGTCTTCTCCTGCCCCCCCCCCCCCCCCACACACACACACAGCCTAGAAACCTGTTTACATACCCTCCATGACAAAATTTAAACATCCAGAGTCTGAAACTCTTTTGGTTCTGGTTAATGGTTTAACTACCAGATTCTAAGAGAAAACTCTTATCTTTTATATAGGATATATTCTTTTCCTTAAGAATATGGTTCTCATTTTTTTTACTAAGCTCATTCACAGGATTTCTATCCTATACCATAATTTTTAACTCTGTAGATGTTATAAGCAAAGACTTATTATTTATGCACTTTTCGGGTTGTCTTTAAAAAATATTTCTTCCAGATGTCTAATGCTTAGATCTTCTGATGATTAATCTGGTGTTAAATTGTCTGATTCTTAGATCTCTGCAAGAATATTATGATGTTTGATTAGATTCTTAAAACTTTTCTCTAATCAACCTTCCCTACTTGTATAATCAATCATTAGCAAAATCAATTTTTTTTTCTTTTTTTGCTCTGATTTTATCATCTTTTTGATATTTTATTTAATTTTACTGTTTTGCATACTCATTAAATCAGAGACCTAAAAAATTTGCTTGTTAGAAAGAAGCAAATCAGTTTCAATTAGCCTTGCACCAATTAAAGGGTCATAAATCATAATGTATTCCCTAAATTTGAATCTTACTAAATACAGACTTATACATGACTTCTACTGTAGTAAGGTGATAATGTTAATTCTCAAATATCAGTTTTTAATTACTTGGGGAAACCTGGAAAAGTTGGGGAATTTTACTATCTTGTTAATATGGAAACTCTGTTAATTTATTTCTTGAATTTTAACATACATGTTTAATTTTGACAAACTCTTTAGTTTAAAAATACTTGACATAATTTGGCAAAGAAGATTCCTGCAAGCATGCAGCCACTGTCCTCAATCTCTTTTTTCAGTTCAGAGTCTTTGCTTTTTAGAGATCTAGTGTACCACTGGAAGATTCCAAGAGCGGAAACTGGCTGTGACTTATGACTAGGGTCAATTCTCTTCCTTTGTCTTTCTAATAGAAATATGAATGTTATGAATTTTGGCCGATTTCTTTATAATCGGCAATATGTATCTTCTTTTTAAAGTCTCAAACATTTTTAAGGCAATACACCTGGTAGGGCACCACATTTTAAAGAAAGATCACCCATTCCTCTTTGTCTCATAATGAGGGATTTATCGATATTAAAAAATGCTGTGAGAATACTGATCTCAATTTTTCCACACCAGATAAGGACTTTGTCTGTCAGGAAAATAACATCACAAACTCTTAAAAGAGATCTGTAAACAGCAAAGTCTTTCATGTCTATAGAAGGGCTGAACTCACATGAGCAACTACTGCTGATGTTTGGTTCATTGAAAAACAGCTATCCAGGGGCACCATATAGAAGAATCAGCATCATCCCTTTTTTTAATATACATTATAATTTCGGCAAACCCTTTAGTTAAAAATACTTAACATTTTGCTGCTAAGGCTAGGATAGGTCACATAGTCACCCATGCCTACTTGAATAGATATCACCTAACTGATTCCAATAAGTGCCTTGTTTGCTCTGTGGAAGAGGAAACCATGGATCAAGCACATGTTGGTCTGCGCTGGAGAGAACTTTTTTAGAACTATTTTAACAAAAATTTGTGTTCCTCTGTCTATTTTATCTGTCTTGTCTAATGTATATTTTATGTGTATTACTTTTTTAAGAACATGAAATCGATCGTTAATGCACCAGACTCACTTATCAAGTTGTATTGTAAAAATACTTAATATATATATTTGTTTTTAGCATCATTGGGGAAGAATCTTTAACCAAGCACCAGCCACCAGCTAGTCATTTAAGAGTTGAAACAAAACCTATGATTTTTGAAAGAGATCCAACTAAGCAACGTGTGAATCAAGTTATTCGTTTTATTGAAAACTACAGGCCTCATATTTTCTGGATTATTTTATATACTCTAATTATATTTGGAATTTTCATTCAGAAGGCCTACTGTAAGTGATTTCATAGTTTAGTGTAGTGACTGATAAATATCCTCATTTGTATACCTTGTTCCAACCTAAGTGTATAGAGATGCTGTGTCTAGTCACAGGATCAAAACATACCATAGAATTCTGATAATATTGCCCATATATATCCTGTCATAAAATGTGAAGACATATTGTGCTTCTTAAAAATTATATTTATAACCCTCTTCTCTTTTACACTTTTCGCTGAACCCGTTGTCATGTGTCACTTTGCAATGGCAATACATTAAAGATTTTGATGGATTTTTAATAGCAAGTAATTGTGCAATATAGTATAGTTTTCATCTTAATTGGGTTATGTTTATGAAATTTCATAAATAAATTAAGAATTTTTAATTTCATTGAATAATGTATAAAATGCAAAAAATTGAATAGACACTGAAAATCCGTCTGGAAAATAATTCTAATATTTTACTATAATTTTTCTCCATTCTTTTAACCCTTCTCAAGTCTAACTGGTTTTTATTTTTTAAAAATTCAGTTACAACCCTCTGTATTTATTCCAAATTTTCTTGTAAAAAGAAGGCTGCATCATCAGAATGCTATGGTAGTTATTTTTATTTAAGAAGCTTTCTGATATCAGTAACTCTAAAAATCATGATGTTCTAATAACAGTATTGTGTTAATTTCTTTCACTAAAATTTTAATTCTGAAAAGTTTGAATTTTTGTGAGAATTATAGGTTTTTTTCTACATTTAACCACTAAGTGGAGTCTCGTTAATTTCAGGGTGGCTGTGGATTTAAAATTTCTGGAATTTCAAAAAAATTAGCAAAAACAATTGATAAAGAATTTGAAAATTTAGCATGCATTTTGTTACTATTTGTTCCTAGTGTATTCTTTAAATTACTTCTTGTGATTATTTAGTACTACCCATTTTCACCCATATTCTGTGCATTCAAAATGGCTAGTAGTCATTGAATGTGACACTTACAATTTTAATAAAAATTATTGATAACTTTTCTGAATATAAAAACCCTTTCAGATTTAAACATAAAAATGGTACATATTTTATAGTTTTATTAACATGTTAAATGGAAAAATACATTGAATACTATATGCATACAACAAAATAATTTAATTGTTTAATTTTTCTGATTGGTAGTGAAATATGTCAAATTGTGTGTTTATCATTGAGAAGCAGGGTGATATAAGTTTTTAGAAAATCCCTTTATATACCCTTAATTCTAAATTTTGAAATATTAGATTTTTCTGTTAACCTGGGAAGCTAAGATGGATTGACATAAACCAAGACAAAAACCATGAGACATAAACCAAGATTCTAGCTCAAGTAAGTGCTTGATAATTTTGAAAAGCTGTTTTGGGTGTTTTGATTATCTTTTTGCACAATCACTTCTGCTTCGAATTTTCAAAATTTTATAATTTTCCCTTGGTATTGAAGCTGGGGCAAATTGAATGACACTAAAACCAATATTCTAGTTATGATGGAAGTGTTCAATAATTTTGAGCTATCACCCAATCAGTTAGTCAGTTTAGGGCATATTATATAGGTAATGTGTACTGTACATCATTAAAGGTAGTCAAATTTGAAAATGCATATATAATATGATAGATATGTTGTACACAATGCTGCTGTGTCATTTGGGATGGGAATTTTATGTTGCTTAAATTTCAGAAAATGTTGGTGATCACCTCAATCACCCATGGCAAGCACATTTTATGACAAGCACCACAATTCTCTGTCTTAGCAAGTAATACTTTAGTACATACTTGTTGAATACTAACCACTATGAATTGGAAATAAAGATACGAAGGAGGGGCCATCCTGGTAATTTACATTCACCAACTGAATGAATGGTTTGGTTCTCTTAGACTTTTGCCTGGAAATACACAATTTTACTGCTTTTCTTCCCAGCAATTTATTGTCAAAATAGTAAGCTTCATAAGGTTTCCAGAATATAGACATCAGTAGTCAAGCACACTGTAGCTAACAGATAATTTCTAATGTGTGCATGTATTTATTTAAAATATTTAAAAATTCATATATTCAAATTTAAAAAATGTTTTGTATGTATCTATTTCATAAATTTTAATATATCTGAGATATTTAAATAATTTAAAATGTGAAACACATATTATTTTAACATTTAAAATATTTGAAGATTTTTATATTTAAGTATTTTAAAAATTAATGGTTAAATGCATATACTCATATAGTATGCAATTACAATTGGGCTCTGGAAAGAAATTTTAGTTTCCAATTTCAAAAATAACATTTATGAAAGATTCCTCATAATTAAGGGCTAAGTACTATAGATATGGATATTATTCGGTTTTAAGTGTCTGCAATAAGTAGTGTTTGTTTAAATTAGTTAATTTTGAGAACAGAATTTTTTTTTCCCAGCTTATTGAAGATAATAACCAACATTCTGGAAAATTAAAATTGCCTTTGTGAACTTTGTAGAGTTGATTAAAGCCTGGAATATTTTACACATCAATTTACACACTAAATAAAATTTTTTGTGCTTATGTTTTGTCTTTCCCCTTTTAAAAATTTTTTTTTAAAGGTTAAATAGTTATGTTTTTACTTTGTGGTCATAGAAAAAAGATGTATACAAAGATATGCTAAAAATGAGAGAAAGTATTAAGAATCAATAATGTCGAAAAATTACAAAGTCCTTGTGGCATTTCATTTAGAATTCTTATATAAAATTATTTTGATTTTTATTTATTTGTTTTGCAGATTATTCAGTTGAAGCAGAACATACTGGTTTTAGAAGAGTTGCTGGTTATGGAGTTACAGTTACACGTGGTGCTGCAAGTGGTATGATGTTTGCATTTGCTACCATATTGCTAACCATGTGTCGCAATACTATTACATTTTTAAGAGAGACTTTCTTTCACAAGTATATTCCGTTTGATGCAGCAATATCTTTTCATAAATATATTGCATTTTGGGCCCTATTCTTTACATGTAAGTATATCAGTTAGTGATTATGTCAATATTGTCTTGATTGTGAATGAATTTTCTGAATGAAATGTATAAAATTTATTTAACACTTATGCGAAATAAAAAAGCATACGTATCATGTAATTAACTCATGATGTATTATTGATGAAGTTAAATAATATTCATACACATATGAATCTTGAAAAGGAAGACTTTGTTCATCAGCAACTAAATGTTACTGTTGATATTATTGTTTTGCTTCCAACTATGAAAGCAAAGTTTTGACATTGATATAAATTGAATGTACTCCCTGCAGTCTTAAGATGGTTGTTCTACAGAAGTTATAGCAATTACTCTCAATCCATGCCCTTCATCTTAGATTGAAGTACAGCTTTTCAATTGGGAATAGAAGCATGCATCACTAATATCATTACTTTCTCAGCATGATATCCTGAATTTAAATTCTATTGCATACCTTATATGTGGAACAAGGAACGTGGGGTATTTAGTACCTGTTTCATATAAAAAGTGTTTGTTTTTCATGCATTAATTTGGGTCACATATAATTTTACATGTGCTAAACTTACATCAATTAATAAAGGATAAGTCACAGGTATTTGGCTCTTACAAGTAACTCAAATTCTTACAACAAATATATATATATATATAAACCAAAACTTTGTCTCTTAGTTTTGCTTTACTTCTATGACGTATTTTAGCATTTTGAATTATCTATTTTTCATTTTAACTTTTTTGTTCAAGTATATTTTTAGTCCTTAAATATAATTGAGATAGATTAAATGTATAAAATGACCAATAAAATCTGTTTGTTTTTTCTTTTTTTTTTAATTTTAATATCGTTCTTATATAATAGAATAATTCTTAAAGAAGATAAGTAAAATGGAACTAATTCTGGAAATGAATCTGTATAATATATAGAAAGTTCTGTATACATTAACTAAACTAAATGAGTATTAAATTGTTCCAATTATTTCACTAAATTGAAAATTGTCATAGCATTAAAAGAAGTTTACTTGTGTTTTATGCAAACTACTAATAGAGTATAATGTAAAAAAAAAAGTTACAATATATTTTATTATTTTGCTACTCTGGTATATGAAGATTTTGAATTTTTTTACTTATAAATGCTTTATTTACTACTTATACACAAAAGTTATTTTCATTTACTTTTGTGTTGATTTCAGTGTTTCATATATTTGGACATGGAATAAATTTTTACCATGTTGCTACTCAAACTGTAGAAGACCTTAAATGTTATTTTCCTAATTATCATTTTAAGTAAGTGCTTTTTATTATACCCTCATTTTCTTGCAAAAAAATTTCTTATATTTAATACAAGTAGAATTATTATACTTTAAGTAAATATCTTATAGTGAAAATGTTCGGGAATTGAGTTAGGTTGAGAAAAATTGTGTGTACATTGCGTTATTCATATTTTAGTAATCGTAGAAGTAAAATTTATATACATTTATTCAATGCCATTTTATAACATAGACT
Organism: Amaurobius ferox; assembly: GCA_951213105.1. Lineage (NCBI taxonomy): Eukaryota > Metazoa > Arthropoda > Arachnida > Araneae > Amaurobiidae > Amaurobius > Amaurobius ferox. The sequence continues at coordinate 65,625,852 of OX578148.1, forward strand.
GTCTTTTATGTTTATATTCTTAAATAGCATATATGTAAAAATTTATATCTATTTGTTTCAGTTCCTATAAACCACCAAAAATATCTTTCTGGTTATTTCAAACAATAACAGGTAATTTCATAAGTAATTTTCAAGTACACCATTAGTGTTATTTTAAAATAAATGATTGACTGCAATTTATGAAGTACTTTTGTTTATTATTTTAGTGTTATAAATCAAGTGCATCTAATATTTTTGCTAATTGTTTTATAATGCAGTATCTTTGTGAGTATGTCTCAGTGTTCTTCAAAAAATTCCTAGAATGCTATATTCTATAACAATATGGCCATCTCTAATCCTTGTCTATTACACATACCCTAATCACAAAGTAGGCAGAATCACAGTGAAAGATGGGTATTCTCACATTTTATATATTTCTACTATTTTCAACCATAACCATCTTTTAACATCATAATAAATTTTCCTAGTATTTCTTTATTTAGTGGAATTTTGAAGCAAAAAATAATAATAACCTCCTATACATATAATATTTTAAATATATATATAGAAGGCTTCATGTAACACAGCATAAAGTAAAAAAATATAAAGGTGTCAATCAGTTTCAAAGGCAAAAATCAGCCAACTTCTTCAGAACTAGAAAGAAGTAGGATCTATACTCAACCAAAATCAGCTTCTGGTGATGCCAATCTCGCTCTAAAGTGTCAGGGTTTTAAGTGTCCGAAATTCAAGGCAGTTATTGTATCACATTTGCTTTAAAATACAGAAACTTTTCATTACCAATGTGGGATACACTTCTGGATACACTTTTGGCAAGATTTATTCTGGATTTAATTATCGAAAGTTTAACATATTTACATTTCAATATAATTATCTCTCATTACATAAATAGTAGCTTTATCATTACCTTTATCTCTTCATGCCTATGTGACATATAAAGCTTTAAGCTTAGATGTACAACAATGATAGTCAAGCACAGCAGCCCTTGCTTGTACCCAGCTCATCCATCCCACCATGTTCCTTTCCACATCCATCATCCTTCTCCAAGTAGTCTTCAGTCTTACATGCAAATGCCTACCCTCTGGTGGCCAAGTTAGTCCGGTGGCCAAGTTTAAAACAAATGTATCATGTACTTTACTGTAATAAATTTCTCATGTAATTTACAGAAATTTAGATTTTGTTATTTAAGTATATTTCATATTATTTGTAGGTACAACTGGTGTTTTACTAGTGATAGTTCTTAGCCTCATGTATGTGTTTGCCATTCAGTTTTCTAGAAGATATGTTTTTAATGCATTCTGGAAGACCCACAATTTGTATCCAATTTTATATATCTTTATGATTCTGCATGGAATTGGTCAATTAATTCAAGAACCTATTTTCTACTATTTTCTTCTTGGACCCTGTGTTTTATTCACAGTGGATATGCTTGTTAGTGTCAGTCGGAAGAAGATTGAAATTTCTGTGATAAAAGCAGAACTTTTGCCATCAGGTACTTTATTACTATATTTATAATTTTACTATTTATTATGCATATGTCACATATCTTATACATATTACTTATTAATATTTCATTGTTATCTTTAAGGAAATGTGCCAAAATTTTATTCTGTTTTTTTTTTTTTTTTTTTTTTTTTAAATATTAAATGTGATAATAAACATTTAAAAAATTGCATTAAAAATATTTGAAATTAATCTAAAATATTTCAATATTTTAAAAGTTATTTTGGAAATGAATTTAATATTTTTACTAAAAGTATTCAAGATGGGGGTCACATTTTTTAACTGGGCATCTGTTTATGAATATCTATATCTATGTGTGTGCTCTGGCTCAAAAACTATTCGACAGATTTTCATAAATTTAGCAGCTTCTTGAACTATGGGCTAATCCGTGGGTGAATTAGGTTTTGTAGAAGTAGTAGAACAGGTTTTTTCTTTTAAAAATTGACCCCCTATAAAAAAAAATCGAGTAACTATATTAAGTTAACTATATTAATTGAATTCTAGTTTCATATACAATTTTTGATAACATAAGCTAATAAAACTACTACTAAGATAAACTGTTCTCAAGATATTTATAATTTTGTGTGAATTAGCATTATTTTAAAATGTGTCAAGTTGCCAAGTGAAATGAAATTATTTTAAAACTGCAAGTTCGATATAAATTTGAATATATTATTTATTGCATAATACATTTTATACATATCGTCACTCATTTTCTGCAACAATGACATAACCCCAAACTCATGATTATCCAGGAAAGGGAGTTAAAGTGCAAGCAAAAATTGTTCTTTCTATATCAATAACTCAAAAATGCCAAATTTTGAGTTATGCCATTGCTGCAGCAAATGAGCGGCGATATATAAGTGCATAATATATTATTTTATGCAATAAAACAAGTAATTTCATATGTAAATACATTATGTAAAAACCAGAACTAGATAAAAAATGTTAGTGCTTCCTATACGAATTCAAATTTTAAGATTTTTATAGCATTATTTCCTATGAAAAACAATGATAGTTTCTAAAACAATGATGGTAGCATATAGTATATAGAAATTAATAATTTGAACTGCGCTATGGATGTTAATGGTATAAAAATAATTTATATTAACACAGATAAGCCAAATGCCTCCATCGTCATCATTAAGCTATTGCCAGTTTTGAAAGTAAACTTTTAAAGAATTTATACAAAATATTATAAAAGAATAACTTGGGTACGAAATCTAAAAAAAGATATTTTTTTTTTATTCTGATAATGATTGTGATATAAGTAGAACTGGTACTTCAACATAAAGATTAAAATTTTAGGTTTTCTGTCATTTGGAAAAAAGGCAGCATATACCAGCCATTAAAAAATTGCTTTGAGTATTTAAATGCATTTGTATTTTATATATTATTTATTCATTTTTTATTTTGATATTTTATACAGGAGTGACTCACCTTGAATTTAAAAGACCAGAGAACTTTGAATATAAAAGTGGCCAGTGGGTACGGATAGCTTGTGTACCACTTAACAAGAATGAATATCATCCCTTTACCTTATCCTCGGCACCTCATGAAGAGAATTTAAGTTTACATATCCGAGCTGTTGGACCTTGGACTACAAATTTGCGGAAAGTCTATGATCCAAATAATTTACAACGGCATGCCTATCCTAAAGTATAATTTTTATTGCTGTTCATTTTATTTTCTAGATCTTTAATTAATGTTTTAAATTGTTTCTAGTAATGACCAAATCCAGCAGTTCATAATCTTTTTGATGCTTTTATCTTATCTTATGACCATTAGTAATTCTCATGACTATTTGCAGTGAGGCTCCATTGAGACTTAGCCAATTTTGCTTTTTGAACAGTACAGTTTTTATTACTTTCTCATAATACTTAAAAAAAATATATTGTTTTATGAAACTTTTCTTATTCTTTGTTTGGTTGAAAATCAATTTTATGTCCTCTTGGTTATATTTTGAATAATTTCAGAAAGATATGCATATCTGTGTATATACCTGCAAGATGTGAACATGATAATTGCCAAAATTTTGAAGAATTTTATAATAATTTGGGGGACAAAAGCTTATGAAATGTAAAACATATATTTTTAATGCCGCTACTGATTATTATAGTAGGCCTAAACAATGTGAATGTATTAAAGGTCAAATTCCTTCACTGAGACTTTGCTAACTTTGCTTGCTTGAAAGTCTAGTTTTTATTACTTTGACTTAGTATTCTATAGAAAATATATTGTTTTATGAAAAAAAAAATTCATATTCTATGAAGAAAATCTTGAATAATATTAAATTCATATTATTCAAGATTTGGGTTAAAAAGCAATTTTATGTCCTTCTGGACATATTTTGAATACTTTCAGAAAGATATGCATATCTGTGTGTATGCCTGTAAGATGTAACATGATAACTGCCAAAAATATTAAAGAATTTTATAGTAATTTGGGAACAAAAGCTTATAAAATGTAAAAAATATATTTTTAATATTGCTACTAATTATTATAGTGGGCCTAAAAATGTGAATGTATTAATGTAAAAAATACTTTTTTAATGCTGCTATTGATTATTATAGTGAGCCTAAAAATGTGAATATATTATTTTAATGCTGCTATTGATTATTATAGTGGACCTAAAAATGTGAATGTATTAAAGGACAAATGAGACTTTGCTAAATTTGCCTTTTTGACAGTCTGGTTTTTATTATTTTCACACAGTATTCTATAGAAATGATATCATTTTGTGAAAAAAATTTCATATTCTTTAAGATTTTGGTTGAAAAGCGATTTTATGTCCTCCTGGACATATTTTGAATGCTTAAGATATGCATATCTGTATGGATGCCTGTGAGGTGAGGACACAACTGAAGAACAAAAATTTTAAAGAATTTTATAATAACTTGAGAACAAAGCTTATAAACAGTAAAATATATATTTTTAATACTGCTACTGATTATTATAATGGGCCTAAACAATGTGAATGTATTAGAAAGTTGTCTGAAGTGTCATTCTACAGGTTGATGTTTAAAAAATTTTACAATATGTTTGTTCACAATCTATATGCATAATGAATATAAATGGGTGATAGCTAAAAAACTCGCTTAAGTTTGAAAATGAAGGCTGGTAGGCAAGGACTGTAAATTTGAAACTTTACTAAAAGAATAATTAGGAATATACATTTAATATCTACATACATCTGAAAATACCAAAATTTGCATTATTTGGTAGCAAAATATCGGTTATATATAGAGACTAGAAATTTGGAGTTTTGTATGAAGAAAAAATGTGGTGCATACATTTTAGGAAAAATCTGAAAATATCAAATCATAATTTATTTTTGTAGCAAAGTATCTCTTAAAATATTCCACTTACACTAAATACTGGAAAATTCCATAGGTAGAATTTACATTTGAGGAGTGAAGAAAATACTTATGGGACTAGATATTTAAAATGAGCAGTGATTGTATGAGACGCAATTGTGGACATTGGAAATCTAAAAACATTATATTTTCACCTCTTTGGTTTGGTACTGAAATATATTTTCTAAAGTTTCTTTTAAAGCAAATAGATAAATTTTGAGAAAATTTATATTTGAAAAGCAAAGAATTAACATACGGGATTATAAATATAGAATTTAAAATTTAAAATGATTATGGAATATATATATTATGAAATACATGAAGACTTCAAATTTTTCCAAACTCTTTTAGATCTATTTGGATGGCCCTTTTGGTGAAGGGCATCAAGACTGGTTTCGCTATGATGTCTCAGTTTTGGTTGGAGGTGGAATCGGAATCACTCCTTTTGCATCTATCTTGAAAGACATTGTCTTCAAATCATCACTTAGGCAAAAGATATTTTGTAAAAAGGTATTGTTGTATTAAGATAATTATTTAAAGATAATACAATAATTGTTTTAACAGAACAATCGAAAGCTATTGTTTAAGCTACGGATTCTGAGCTTCACTCTGTTTATATATGGTCTACTTGCAGCCGGCAAAGTTATATTTTGATCTGGGAACTCTATTCTCATTCAAGAAAAATTTGGTCAACAAATTTAGAATCCCATTATTTTTCTACTAAATAAAATCTATTTCAAAATCAATTAAACATATTATAGTATAAACTTATTTAAGTTCACAGGGTGCTTCACACCATAGCTTAAGTAAATTACAGAACTTTATTCAGATTTTTAGGAGTTAACTTGGCTTGTGAGCTTAAAATACATGAGGCAGATCTGAAAAAAAAAAGTGAATCAAACATAGAATAATGTAAATCACATAATGTGGAAAATTATTAATACTGGCTGTACCCATGCATAGCATCTGTATTCTAGTGACTTTTAACACTCAGTACATGTTGATAACTTATTACCTAATCTCTGGAGTGTGAGCCTCCATTCAAATTTTTCAAACATTAGCCTTTCATAATATTTAGTTCTGTTTGTCTCTCAATCATGATCAGAATGAAGGTCTGTCTCTTGGACTCATAATATCCCCGGACACATGGGGATTAATTATTGTATGACAATCTAATGAAACATAAACCGTAGTTTATTTAGATTAAATTAACTTCAAATCAAATAATGTAAAATTTATAGTGCAAACAATTCGTTACAGTAATTATGATAAAATCTTGCTAGAATGATCATAATTAAATAACTTTGAAGTCATATTTTCATTGTTGAGTGAAAACCTTAAGAAAATTATAAATAAGTCTTTAAGATTTAACCATGAAAATAAAGGGACTCTTAACTCCATGCATACTTTTAATAATGCTTTTAAACCATAAAGTAAGAGTTTTTCTATACCTTCATGTTTTAAACCATGGAGTTAAAAAGGAGGAGATAAAACTCCCATGGGTAAAATACTTGAAAATGCCATAATGCTTTGAGAATTATAGCTAGGTGTCACTAGTGTTAGTTAAGTGCTCTTTGTTTTCATTTGACTCAAGGATAGGGTTAGGGAAGTACCCAAGGCTAAATAAAATCCCCCCCCCCCTTTAAACTTCTAATGAAGAGAAAAATATCACAGAAAAAAAGTGTTTCATGATGAGATAGTTTCTATCTAGGTGGTAGTTGGGAGGGGGGAGGGGCGGAAAGGACCGAAGTCGTACCCTTCTACAAATCTTCAAAAAGGAAGAAACTAGGACTCAAGTAGGTATACTTAGTACAGTTAGAAAAAGATAAGATGGATAGAGGGGGCAGGGCCTTGAGCTTGAGGAATGGTGGTGATAAAACGGAAGGGAGGTAGTTAAGGTTAGCTATGGAGTCTCGATTTTCCAATTGTCAGGAAGGGTATGGATATGGTTCGAAGTCGTTAATGGTAGGTAGCTACAAAACTAAGCTAGATTCCTCTACTTTGGAGGGCAGAGAAATGTATCCTTTATGATATGCCCAGGTAAGGTAACAAATGGGGGCATTTTTATGCCCTGCAGTTTCTAGGACCATACCATGGAATACTGTCAAGCATGGGATTATTTACTCTACTGTGACCTTTGAAGAAATTTAGAAAGACGTTTTGAACATATTTGACTTCATTTTACAATAAATTTCAGAAATATAAAAATTCCACGTAAGATTTGAATCAAAGTACACTCCAAGATACATATAACTTGATTTTCAGGGAATGGGCTCATTATTTAAAGTTAGATTAATGCTTGGCATATGCTGGGGGGGGGGGGCAGCAGCACATTTGCTCACATTTATCTTCATTTGCCACTGGGTTAATCATTGCACCAGTATAACTAAATATTTTTGTAAATGCTGTCATGACTTGTATTTTCTTGTTTTGTGCAATCACGGCCATGTCATTGGCATACAAGGTAGGATCAAAAAGTTCGGAGACTGTGCTGATATCTCCAACTCTGATTGGCGGAGAGGGGAACTATTTTACTGTGGCATAGATGCACATGTGACGCGAGATATAAAAATGAAGAAGCAGGTCCGCAGTACAGGATTTTTCCAGACAATGTGTGTCAGTGAACTGTAGTCATTTACGTTCATCAAAAACAGAAATGGCATTTGAAGAACAATGTGTGAATATCAAATTCTGCCAGTGTTTGGGGAAATTTCTGACAGAAACATTGCACATGTTGCAGTAGGTGTACAGTGAGCGAGCAATGTGTCATGCAAAGATGTTTTCATGGCACTCCCAATTCACGGCTGGCCGTGAATCTGTAGAAGACAATCTGAAAACTGGGCGACTGTCAACATCAGTTATGGAGGATAACATTCGAAAGTTGGAGGAAATTGTGCATGCAGACCGATGTCAAACCATCAACGTTATTGCTGAAAAAGTAGGAATTCCGTACGGGAGCTGCCAAACTACCCTGACGGATAGACTGAACATGCATCGGGTGTGTTAACACATTGTACCAAAAATGCTAACCAAAGATCAGTGTGGTGAGCACATGTGGCTCTGTGGAGAACTGATAGACGTTGCTGACAAAGATCCGACATTCCTTTCAAAAATTATCACCAGTGATGAGACGCGGTGTTTCTTGTATGACCCACAAACAAAACGGCAATGCTCACACCATCGTCGTCGAAGTCAAAAAAGCTCCATTTGGACCGTTCAAAGGGGAAGGTAATGCTGGAGGTGTTTTTTGACTAGAAGGGCTTGGTGCATTATATGAGTTCATACTGGAAGGGGCAACAGTGAATAAGGAGAGGTACACACAGATCCTGGCTCATCTCCATGATGCTATCTGCCAGAAATGTCCAGAACTCTGAAAAAGCAAGGATTGGGTGCTGCAACATGACAGTGCCCCCACTCATTGGTCTTTCATGGTGCAGTCCGCATTGGCCAAACATGGAACGTCAACCCTTCCTACTCACCCAATTTCGTCCCATGCGATTGTTACCTGTTTACCCATCTTCAAAGGATTCAAACAAACAAATTCAAAGGATGCTGTTTTAAGAGTACATCAGAAGTTGAAAAAGCTGCAATGGCCGAACTGAAGACCATCTCGTCCAAAGACTTCCAGGAATGTTTTCAGCAACTGTACTCGCTCCGGTAGAAGTGTAGAGTTACAGAGGGGAAGTACTTTGAAGATGGCTGTGTGTAACACATGATGTCAATAAATCATATCCATCAAATAAGCCAGTCTCCGATTTTTTTTATTTTACCTTGTATAAGCAAAGGTTTATGTTGAGAATACGAGGAATGTCATTAATGCATAGACTGAACAACTTGGGTCTGATAAGAAACACTTGAGGGATGCTACTAAGAATATCCCTGGAAGAGGATATAGTATTAGACATTTGTACCAAGAAGCTACGCTTTGTTAGGTAAGAGTGAAGGATTTTAATTAGCTGAGAGGAAAAGGATAGCTTGATTAGCATGGATAGAAGGCTTTTCAACCACACTTTATTGAATACTTTCCGGATATCAAGAAATACAGTAGAGGTAAAAAGCAGATTGGGACAAGCATCATGGGTGAGCTTAGCAACTGATACTGAGTAAAGTGCTTCTTCCTGAACCCATATTGTTCAAGTATTTTAATGTTGCATTGATTACAGAACTCATCCAGACACTGCACCAGAACAAATTGAGTTTATAAAGACAGGATAGAAGAGAGATAGAATGTTAGGATTCAGAATGGTCTAGGCCGGGCTTGGAGAAGGGGGAATAATACTGAAATAAACAAATTTTAGTTGTTTTATTATTTTAAAATGTATACGTATATTTTTTTCAATTTGTATTTACTGCTATTATTTATCTTAGCTTTACTTTATCTGGGTGACCCGTAGTCAGAGGCAATTTGAATGGATGATTGATATTATACAAGAAGTAGAACAGAATGATAAACAGGGACTTGTTGATGTTCACATCTTTATAACACAGTTCTACCAGAAATTTGATTTACGGACAACAATGCTGGTATGTACAGTTATTTGTAGTACTTTATATAACCATTAAATATTTATTTATACTTTCTTATTTACACTTTATATTTCAATATAAAGTATGATTTTAGGAATTTTATATACTTTCTATATTTATACTATTTTATCTATATTTATACTATTTTATATATATATATATATATATATATATATATACTTAATTTTATATATATATACTTTTTATTTATATACTTTCTTATTTACACTTATATTTCAATATAAAGTATGATTTTAGGAATTTTTTTTCTTTTTCAATATGAGTTTTTAATACGAAAATACATTTTAAAACCTGAATACATTTAAAATAGTTTTGAAATAATATATGTATCTGAGATGTTGACACAATATGGCCAGAACACATTGCTATGAAATTATATCTTAAGCAAAATTAAGTAAAAAAAAAAATATATATATATATTTTTAATAATTTGAAAAGATTAAAATGTCTTATATACAACAAAATGTTAAGCCCATTATATGAGGGGGGAGGGGGTACATAAAGTTATGTATAGGATTTCCTTCCATCGATCAACCTGCAGCACTTGCACTCCTAATAGTAATATCTCCTTACACCACAGACCATTCACATCTCCCAATCAATACTTTTAACAACTATATGACCTTCTAGAAAAAATAATTATTTTTACAACTCGCTAACAAAACACAATTAAATTACAACTCCTTAAACCCCCCTCCCAACAAGACTTACTTGTCCCCAAAACAGTAAAACTCACTATATTTTTATTCATTACAGACAACACACACACACACATCTTCTTTTATTATGCAAGATTCCCTTTCAGTCACAGATACCCAAATAAGGTTGTAAAATATTAATTTAAAATATGCATAATTTAATTTACGAATGTTTCAACATTTAAGTACTTTAATATTATTTTTCAGTATATATGTGAGCGTCACTTTCAAAGAGTTTGTGGCAAAAGCTTGTTTACTGGTCTTCGTTCCAAAACTCATTTTGGTCGTCCAGACTTCCAAGTTTTCTTCAATTCACTTCGACAAGAGCATGCTGATGTAAGGAAATTTTCATTTATAATTTAATATTACTATCTGTATATTATTTCGAAGTTTCCTTGCGCATGTATCCATTATCTTAGCTAATCTATGTTGGAAATATGTACATCAACTTAAAAGACCACAGCCTGTAGATATTAATCATACAATCAAGCTTTTAAAAATATTTTGCTTTTAAATGACAAATGCTTTTGTGAGATTTCAATTATGTATTTTAAAGAAATTAGATGGCTATCATAACATTAAAAAAACGTGATACAATTAGAGATAAATTTAACGCTTTAAACAATAAATGTCTAAAAATTTCATGATAAGTTTTTCACTTTTTTGCTAACTTTTTTTTCTATTTCATTAACCAAGAGTAACACATTGAAACAGCATTTCAGTACAGGAGGATCAAAAAGTCATGCACATCAAATTTTAAAATCATATAATATGTAACAAGAAGTTGAAATAATAGATTTTTTCAATTTGGTGGCTCAAAAATATATCTGAAATATAGTCTGCAGGTTTTAATACATCAGACAATCTTTACAGACCTCTTCATCAATTGAAGAACATTGTGTTTTTCCAGAGTGAAAGAATTTTTATTTTAAAATCTTATTTCTCTAGCTATTCTTATGAGAATGTCATTGAAGAGTTTCAGAAGAAATATCCATACTCTGCAGTATCAGCAATTATGAGGTTAGCAAAGTATTTTTGATAAACAATCTGTTGAAGATCAGACGAGAATGGACAAGCCTTTCATTTCAAATTTCACTATAAACTGCTTGAAATAGAGACTGTGCTGCTCAAACTCATCAATGACACTCATAAGAATAGCTGGAAAAATATTTGCCAAAATAAAGATTTCACTCTGAGAAAACGCAATGTACTTTAATTGATAAAAAAAAAAAATAGGTCTGTAATGAATGGGTGATGTAATTAAAACAGCAGATGATATTTTTTATATTTATTTGAAGGTATATTATTAGTGTGAACTACCTGAAAAACTTGTATTTCAATTTCTCGATACATTATATGTTTTTAAACTTTGATGTATGTGATTTTTTGATCACCCTATATTGGTGTACAAAATGTCTAGGGTAAATTTCTCGAGAATGAAAAGAGTTATTTAATTTTTTTGATGCATGGGAAATCCCTATAGCACTACACAATGAAACAGTGTTTGGGAGGATAACCCCCTCTTTATGAGGGGCTATCTCACTCTCTATTAGAGATAAAGAAAAAGGCCAATTACAAAGTTATGGAGCATGGCCAAATTAGTACAAAAGTTTTTGTTTCTTAGAAATGCTGTATTGCTTAAATGATATTATTTAAAGCATGCAATTATTTAAACTGCAAAATTGTCTGGAGATAGCTGTATAGCAAACAATTTAATAAATTTAGTTTAAATTCCAATTGTTTTATTTGACAGACGATTTTTCGGTAAGCATGATTGTAATCGAAGCCAGAAAATTAAATACACTATTCTGATGTTGCAAGAACATTCCATTTGCAGTATTATATCCTTATGCAATGCGTTTGCCACTTCGTTCTATTTTTATTTCGATTTTATGAGCTATGTCTATGTTTCCTAATAAAGAATATTGCAAAATGATCTTTGTGTTTGGAGAATGTAACCAGAATGCCAGTGCAGCCGAACGATTATATGCAGTTTAATGTTGTTTCATTTTAGGGCTTTTTTTTAGAGTGTGCTCTCTATGTTCTTTTAAGATTTTTTGGTCAGACAAACAATTTTTTGTACTAATTTGACAATGCTCCACATATGTGTAATTAACTTTTTTTTTCTAATGCTTAAAGGGGGCTTATTATCCATTTAGTTTCTTTTAAATTAATGATTTCAACCAATAATTATTTTTGCATATACAGGGTGTCCAATGCTATCAGTGCCCAATGTCTTATTTCCTCAACCTTCAGTCACAGAGATATACTTCCAATTGCAAAAATGTGTTAAATTTTAAAAACTATTATCTTAGAAACAGTTTAAATCAATAAATACATTTCTGAAAGAAATACGAAATATAAATTTTTATACAGTCCCCCGGTCCTATCAATTATTTTTAGGAAAATCATCCTCATACAATTTTGTGCAAAATAAAAAAAAAAATCATCCTTTTACGACTAAAATTAACCGACTTATAGCTGTTTAAAGTTGGAGCACTTTTTGTGCTGAGAAATGATCAATGCAATCCCTGATTGGTTGGTTGCCTGGAGAAGTGATCAATACGGTCCCTGATTGGTTGGTTGTTTGAAACGGGACATTTTTATGCGTGGTAAAGCAACTTAAGTCAAAGTTTAATGCTTCATAACTCTGTGAATTTTGGTTGTAAAAGGAAGATTTTTTTTTTTATTTTGCATGAAATTGTATGATGATTTTTCTAAATGTAATTGGTAAGACCGGGGGACCGTATAAAAATTTATATTTCGTACTTCTTTCAGAAATGCATTTATTGATTTAAACTGTTTCTAACATAATACATTTTAAAATTTAAAACATTTTTGCAATTGAAAGTATATCTCTGTAACTAACGGTTGAGGAAATAGCCATTGGGCACCAATAGCACTGGACACCTTGTATACTAGTTATATGTAGAAGCTAGCCTGTGTGTTAATTTAAAAAATTAAATTGGATAATGTATTAATTGTAAAAATAGATCAGTGACATAAAATTTTCATATTCATTATGTGTACTTGTAATGACATTTGAAACTTCATTAAAGCACCAAATTCCAATCCTGTTATCCTAAATTTGCCATTACACTAACTATGTATGTGATACTGTGCAGATGACAGTCTGACTAATTTCGTAGCAACTCTTATAAATGACTATTGAATGAATTTGGCATTATTTTAACTAGCAATTTTAGAAAATAAAGGATACTTATATATATATTTTTCTTAAACTCTATATTATGTACCTTTTATAGGACCTCTGCTGTCAATTAAATCACATAAAGTACACTTTTTAAATGCAAAAATAGATTTCAAATTTAAAACATAAGTGGGGTACAGCAGAGTACCATTCATCGGGAGTAAAAATATAGGTTTTAAATATTTTTTATAAATGAATTTCAAACTCCAAAAATATAATTCATTATAATTTTTGTAAAAGAATATTAAAATCCACCAAATTCCACCTTTTTTTATATAAAAAAATATTCCAGTGACCTTAGTCTATGTTTGCTATGCGTGACATTGATCCTGTCTTGGGGTTCTATATCTCTCACTTTTAAAATGTTCTTACTTTCTCTCTACATTAATAAAAAGTAACTGATGCCACTGCCGCTGTTTGACGAATTTCTCGTTTCTCTGCTTCGTACCGCAAAAACTATAGCTTATAAAAACATGAAATTTGGTACACTTGTAGAGAAAGCTTTGGAGAACATGCTGAAATAAACCATTTTTGGATATTGTAGTTTCAGAAATATTTAATGTCAAAGTCAAAATATTTGAGCTGCTAGTTCACATCCTGGATAGACTAACAATAGCAAGACCACAAATTTTTGCAGACAGGTACCTATATAGGTGAATTTTTGCAGAATGCAGTCCTTTATTTCTTAATTTTGATGTAGTTTCCTAAATATTTTACTTTTTATGCACTTTTGGAGTAAAAAAATTTCTTTCATATCGGCACTTCCAGCAATTTCTCAGTCTTGTACCACAAAAACTATAACATACAAAAATATGAAATTTGGTACATTTATAGAGAAATAATAGGGTAACATGATTTGAAATAAACAATTTACCAATTTAAATTTTAGTTTGGCTTGAAATAGCTCACAAAACAAGCTCTAGATCAAGGATCAAGGAATTCAGTTTTAGGATTCCCTGGGCTGGGAAAAAAATCCTTGCATTTACCTCCTACGGGAAATAGGTGGGGATAGAAAAAGATATTTTTGAAAGTAGATTTGTTAGATGAGATGGGTGAAGCGAGCTCTGCAAGTTACGGGGTTTGGAGAAGCATAGCTAGCAGGGGGCAGAGCCCCCTAATACTTTAAATTTTGCTTCAAATAAAAGACATATCCCATAAATATGTTATGGATTATGTTTATTATGCTATTTATAGACAATTATTGCATTATCTGGATCACACGGTCCTGCTTGATTTGATTAAGCATTTTAATGTATTGGAAACTTAATTTTATATTTTGCATACTACAGATATTAATTATGTTGATAGTTTTAAATGCCAGGGTACATTTGAGTTCTTAAAATTCTAGAAAGTGCTTGAATTTTAGATTACTATTTTTAAATTCTTGAAATTCACCTTTATGGTTAAGGGGGAGGGGAGCACTGATGCCTACTCCCTCCATGCTAATGTAAGATATATTTTTTGTTCTCCCCTCCCCTCCCCTTCCCCCAACAACTCTGGCCTTTGATACAGGGTTTTTAAGAAATTTTGATATTGGAATTTTTAAATTTTCAAATAATATTCAATGAAGGAATGTAAAAAAAATAATATAAAAAAATTATTTTTCTAGTTGTAATACTTCTTTTTTAACATTGCTGTGTTCAAGAGTTGATTTACAGATGGAAAATATATCATAAAAATTTTACAAGACATCTCTAATAGAAGCTTTGAAAATGGGGCATAAATGTAAGAAAATGTTAATTTTCAGAAATAGAGGATACAAATAAGAGAAGTATGAAAGGCTCAATTGTCATGCATGCTAAAAGTGTTAATTAGAAATACCACTAGTCATCCACACTGAATAAAATTAACACCACTGTAAGCAGAAAAATTTGAACACTATTAGGAGAGAGACTCCAAACTATAGATTTTTTAGTTTTTTACACTATTTGCTTAAGTGCTTAAAAATGTTTCCAATCAAGAAAAAAAAAAACGAAAGTTGATTGCTTTCAAATAATGATGGTATTTTTATACTTAATATTCCCTCTGTAGTTCCTGGGAGAGAATTGAAAATGCTACAGGAGGATAAATTATTAAACTGTTAAATAATGTCAGAGTGTAAAGATCATGTTACTAATATGACAGATAAGGAGATATATTTGTTTTTTTATTACTCCAAAACTTGTGTTTAACAGGCAAATGTGTAGTAAAATTTTTCAATATGAAATTCATTAAAAGTACCAGAACTTAATTCACCATTATATTTTTAAGCCGTTGATTTTGTATTCATCAACAGATTATAGTTCTCAATAATTCCTTGATAAAAAAGTTGGTTAAAAAAGAACTAACATCTACTAAGAACGAAGTGCAGGTCTTTCTTGGCAGTTGTTAAGAGACATTTCTGACCTGAGGAAGAGAACTCAAAATGTCCTGGAAACAATTTTAGTCACCTTTTATGCTTATGTAACAGATCAAAAACAGACTTCAAAGAAGTACTAGAAAATCATATACAGACCAATAATTTTGTATGTATAAAGAAATTACATATTTCAGTGGTTTATATAAAATGTTTTATAATTTTAGAGTATATTGCATTGAAAACTACTAGAAATAAAACTATGAATAAAAATACATAATTTTCCAGATAATATATTAGAATTTATTTTTGTAGGTGAGTAAAATTGCAGTTTTTAGTTGTGGACCCCCACAAATGACAAGAAATGTTCAACTCTCATGTGAGGAACTAAATAAATGTGAAGGAGCTATTTTTGTACATCATTATGAAAATTTTTAAATAAATACTTTTTATTCTTGTTTTTTACTATTGCTTCCACCATTTAATAACTACCCACTGTTAATTTGATGTAAAGCAATATTTCAATTAGTGATAAATTTTTTCAGGTATTACTGGTTCTATCTTTGTTTAATTTTCATAATTGAATTAAGCCCTAAAATAAGGGTCTATAGCACAATGTAAATATCGAGAAAATAACTACCAAAAAGAGCTGCATGTTCTGAGCAAGGGATCTGTCTCAAAGTTCATTAATGGTTGCACAATCAGCCTAGAATCGAGTGGCGGATTAGCACTATCAGACCAACCTAGGCAAATCATTTGTGCGGCACCTTTATTTACCATCAGCCATTACTTAAAAGTAAAAAAAATGTGACCATTTTTAGGTAGACCAATAGCCCTTGAGTATCTTCCTTCAGATAGGTTAAACAGTCTGGGTCAAAAAAAAGAAAAATATATATCCCTCACAGCAAAGTTCGTCACATATGTGACAGTGACGTTGCAGTCACGTGACACCTGAATCACAATGTGACATCATATTTGTGATTTCTATGCGACGTTACGTATTAGTAACATTGTGACTATATTTTGTGACGTTTCCACAATTTAATTAACACGTAACAATGTGACGACATTATAATGGCAATTATAATGTGACGTCACAAACAAGTTAATATGCGACGTCACAAACGACCATGAAAATGACCAAAATGACTTCGCTGTGACCTTAATATGACATTGCCAAGACGTACTGCGACGTCCCAAAGTCACAGTGTGACGTAAATCTTACGTCACTGTGAAAAAAAATGCTGTTAGGGATGTTACTAACTTGTTGGCTCAAATACACAAAAAATAAAATGAATAAAAATACCAAGACACAAGAAAATGTAAAAATCATTTAGGAAAATATAAATGTTTTTTGACTGGCAAATTAAAAGTGTCATCTTTGAAATATACTTTTTTGGCAATACATCCCCCGATTTACACAGCACTTGTTTTACACGGTTTATAAATTAACAGATTTCAAAAAATTGATTAAAATGTATATTCCGCTCCATATACGCCTATACAAAGATTTGATGACATTTTTGAATTTTATTCCTTTGGTAACACTGATGAAAACAACAGGGGATTCCCGGTGTTGCAATATATATACATTTAGGGGAATCCCCGTAATAGGGGAATCTCCGTATATATTTCACAACAGTAAAGCTATCTGGTTCATGCAAATACATAGTGCAGAAACATTTTAGCAGCAAAGCTTATATTATTGTGCGTTTATCTTTTGAACTGGTAAGTTTTCAACATTTATAGTTTGTGTAAATTTGTTACGGTTCTATAATGTCAAAGGATTTGAAGAAATATCAAATGAAAAGAAAAGTTATTTCTTTAGAAACTAAAATTCAAATATTAGACCATCTACGTAATAGAGAAAGAGTAACGGATGTTGCTAAATTTTACTCCATGAATGAAGCCACAATAAGGACAATAAGAAAAAATGAAGACTCCATTAGAAAAAGTGTAGCAGCTGGAACCTGCAGCAGTATGAGTACGACTTCATATGTTAGAGATGTTACAATGGAAAATATGGAAAAAGCCTTAGTGATATGGATAGAACACCAAACTCAAAAGCGAATCTCAATCGATACCAATGCTGTTATAAATAAAGCTTTGAAGATTTATCAATCACTTAAGAATCAGTCGCCGTCGACTTCATCCGATGAAAAGAAGGTATCTTTTTCCGCAAGCCATGGGTGGTTCGAGAGATTCAAACAAAGACATTCTTTACATAATCTGAGAATGAAAGGTGAAAGTGCATCTGCTGATTCAGATGCGGCACAACAATATCCGGTAAAACTTGCTGAAATCATTGCCGCTAACTCCTACACTTCTGATCAGGTTTTCAATGCTGACAAGTCCGGATTATTCTGGAAAAAAATGCCAGAAAGAACCTTTATAGCCAAAGCTCACAAATCAGCTAGTGGTCATAAAGTAGCAAAAAGTCGTATAACAGTTCTTTTCTGTTGCAATGCTTCTGGCAATTATATGATGAAACCATTGGTGATTAACAAATCAAAATCACCACGATCATTCAAAGGAATAAATATCTAAAACCTCCCCATCTATTGGATGGCTAATAGAAACGCATGGGTCACTGCCATAGTTTTCAATGAATGGTTCCATAACTTCTTTGTTCCAGATGTCAAAAATTATTTAACTAAAAAGGGATTGCCTTTTAAGGCTCTTCTATTAATTGATAATGCACCAGGTCATCCTCCAGATTTACAACACGAAAATGTAAAAGTTGTTTATTTACCAAAGAATACAACTTCCTTATTACAGCCGTTAGATCAAGAGATAATTTCGACTTTTAAAGCACTGTACATCAAGCAAACTTTCAGGTATATCTTAGAACAAATGGAGAATGATGAATTTCTTACTTTGATGGATGCTTGGAAAAAATATACAATTTTAGATTGTGTTAAGCATGTTGGACTGTCATATACTCAGATCAAACAATCAACGATTAACGCCTGCTGGAAAGCAATATGGCCGGATGTTGTTGAAAGTGGAAATGATAAATCACCAATAGAGCATGAATATTCTCAGATCACTGAGTTGGCTCATACTATAAGAGGAGAAGGTTTTGAAGATGGAGCTCAGGCAGATATTGAAGAAATAATGGCTGATGAAGAATTGAATGAAGATGATTTAATTAACATGATTCGTGAAACAAACAAACATGATGAAGACAATGCTTCTGATGAAGAGCTATCTGAACCAGTTGCGTTCACATCAAGAATCATAAGCGTAGGACTTGATTTGGGAAGAAAATTGGGCAACCATTTCTTACAATATGACACAAATGTTGATCAAGCTCTCAGATTCCAGCGAGACCTTCGTAAATGCTTAAATCAATATGAAGAGGTCTATAAAGATTTAGCAAAAAAACCTACACAATTGTTAATTACCGATTTCATGACAAAGACTTGTCAACCCGAAATCTTGCCTAATTCGTTAACCATTGAGCCAGAATCGCATCAAGAAAGCTCAAGTGATGAAAGTGACATCATACCTATCAGAAAGAAAAGACTGATAGTACATGAAAGTGATGATAGTGATTAAACTTATAATTAATTTTTAAGGGTCTTTGTTTTTTTATTCTTTGTTCCTAATGTAAAATAAATTAAATATGTTATATTACTACATTCATATGTTTGTTGTTTTATAAACTATGTATAATTTTAAGTTTTCTAAGATGTCTTACTTTTGTTTTACTTAAATGACTGAATCATGCACATTTTGGGGTTATTTTCGTTTTACACGATTTTACTTAACAAAATCCAAGATTTCAATTTACACAGTTTTGTGCAGAACCTATCTTCCGTGTAAATCGGGAGACAGGTGTATAATCATTGGATCTTGAATTACAGGCAATTCTATATGAGAATGCATTTCAATTACAAATTTGTGCACTTTATAAGGTAAAGTGCATATAAAAGCATAAAAGCTAAAAATTTGCTTTTTAAAATGCATATTACATGTATTATTATTTTTTTTTACATGTTAACAGTTGTTACTGTTAAATACAATTTTTTGTACTGCCAAATAACATCAATCTGTTCTGAATTAGCATTATCCACAATTAAAATGCTTTTAGATTATAGAAATTAAAATCTAAAGCACATGGTTGTTTATTGCAGTAAAAATGTCTGAAATATGAAAATGTTCACATGAATATTGATTATTGCATTACAATATTAAATGCTTTAATTCGTAATAATAACACTTACCTTTCGTGAAAGTAAAAAAAAAAAATCTTTAAATATTTTTAGCTGCATGATGAGAAAAAATTAACTAAATCCATAGATGCATGTTTTATTTCTTTAGGGCATATTCGTAAATGTTATGTTGTTAGGAAACAAAGTAGGAAGAGTTGGGGCTCATTACCTTCTGTTGTCTGAATAATTACTTTAGTTCTCTTTAGGATCTATATTCGATCCCAGACACCTCCCCCCCCCCCCCCCCTTCCAAGATACTGACTACGTCTTACGTGTATATTTTGCCAATATTTTAGTGCATATAATCTGAGCTGAAATAATCATATTCGGTCCTTGTCTAACACCGTTCTTATTTATTTTATTATGATCAGTTATAGTTATGCAATTTAGTAAATTGAGAGTTCAAATCCTAGAGTTTGGTAATGATTAATACCTCTCTACACAATTTGATATGACCATAAAAATTTTTTTTTTAGACCTACAAACTGTCAGACCAAAAAAACCTATAAATTGTCAGCACCTTGTCTGTTGCCAAATTACAGAAAGCCTTAGAATTAAAGCTTGAATTACAGAATAATTTTTTTTTCTTGTAAAATTTTTGTAATATAATTGTTTTAATTAACTATGAAGATGCAAAATATTCATTTTCAACTAATAACAAGGATAATGACACAAGGATAAATGCATTTCATTATCCAAACTTGCATTTATGCATATAAATTTGACTTCAAATTACCACATCTAAAAGACTAAGTATAGAAGAGTGCAATTTAAAATAAATTTATCCAATTGCAAGATAAATATTTGCAACTGGATAATTACCATTACATTATTTTTGTTAGAAAATAATATAAATGTATGCTCCATCCACTTCATTTTATTCACATCAAACATTTATCAATACCGGTAATCATTGAAATCCCCTGAAAATGTGTGTGCATTGTTGGCCAATGACATCACGAGAAAACCAAATCTAGTGGGATTCTTGCCCACATGATCTGTCTTACCTGTGTTTTAGACTCTTATTTGACTTAATAAAGGGTCTGCTAAATCAGCTAGAGTGTGCTTTAGATCCTCATTTTACAAGCTTTGAACATATTTTTCCGATTTTTATTCAGTTAGGGAACTTAAACACTCATTCTATAAATTAAATAGACTTTGAATTAAAGAACTAAAGTGCTCAAAAGATTTTTAGCAAAGATTAATAATACATTATTTTATCTTAATAAAATAATGTATGAATGCCTGTAAACTTCAATTTTTTTCCGCTGTTAATTGATAAATATTTGTGTCTATTGAAAACAGCAAATTGACTTTAACCAAATAATTCAAATCATAATTAATATATTTCATAAGGAACTAACTTACATGCAAGCAAGGCAGCCAGATGCAGTAAGCATGGTAAGCATCACATAGGGTTGCCTCGTCAGATGGAGCACCCTCATGCGGTCATTTTGTTTCATGCAGGCTGTTTAGACTTAATTCTATCAAAATTGATTTGACAGAAAAATCAGAACAGTAACTTTTTTGATGAAATTAGAATTCAAAAGATGGCTGCCTATTTGATGATCTGTATGTAACATCAAGAGAAACCAAATGTTAATATAATTAACTTCAAAATAATTTATTTTATTTAATAAAAACTACTGTATACAATTTTGTTAAAAATGAAAATTAGAACAATTTATTTTATAAACACTATTTTGCTTAGTAAATACGAGGCATGTTTTTTAAGTAAGTACCGTTTTGGAATTAAAAAAAGACGTGCAAAGATATCGCAATAATTTTATTTCTACATGAAAGCCTGTACCTTAATCTACTTTTCTACATAATTTCCGTGAATATTGAGGCACTTGTCATAACATGGCACCAGTTTTTGAATACCCTCCTCATAAAATTCTGCCGCCTGACTTGTTAACCACTGTATCACAACTGTTTTGACTTCGTTATCGTCTTGAAGACGCTGACCACCCAGGTGTTTCTTCAAGTGCAGGAACAAATGGTAGTCGCTGGGCGCCAGATCAGGGCTGTATGGAGGATGATCTAGAGTTTCCCATTTAAAAGATTTGATGAGATCTTTGGTCCGATTAGCCACATGTGGACGGGCATTGTCATGCAGCAAAACGATACCCTTACTCAACTTGCCACGTCTTTTGTTCTGGATTGCACGACGCAGATTGTTCAATGTCTCACAATAAGACGCTGCATTGATTGTCTCATTACGAGGCAGAAACTCCACTAGCAATACTCCTTTTTTGTCCCAAAAAACTGTGCACATGATTTTCCGGGCAGAAATTGTTTGCTTAAACTTCACTCTTTTGGGTGATGATGAATGTCGTCATTCCATGGATTGTTGTTTTGATTCTGGTGTGACGTAAGCCACCCATGTTTCGTCACCAGTAACAATTTGGTCTAAAAAATCTTCACCTTCATTGTGGTACCGCTCAAGGAAAGTCAATGCACTGCCTAAACGTTGGGTTTTGTGCAAATCCGTCAACATTTTTGGAACCCAACGTGAACACAATTTCCGGTAATTCAAGTTCTCGGTCACAATGCGATACAAAACACTACGAGAATATTGAGGAAACCAGTCGCACATTGATGAAATTGTAAAGCGTCTGTTTTCTCTCACCTTTTCTTCCACTTTCTGCACCAAATCTTCATTAAAGACCGAAGGACGCCCACTCCGTTCTTCATCATGCACATTTGTGCGGCCATCTTTAAATGCTCTCACCCATTTCCTTACCATTCCATCACTCATAATGTTTTGTCCGTAAACTTCACAGATCTCACGATGAATATCGATCGGTTTTACGCCTTTAGCACTAAGAAATCGTATAACAGCCCGTACTTCACAATCGGCGGGACTCATGATTGTCAGAGGCATCTTAAACACTCAGTAAACAACGTATACAATGAAGAATCAGACTGTAATGGCGTCAGTGCGTAGACAAGAGATGTAGGTAACCAGCGCGCATGCGCGGAACGCCGACCGTAGCGCTGCGGCGGCGGAATCGCAAAACGGTACTTACATAAAAAACATGCCTCGTATTTAGCAATTTTAAAACAATTTGCAGAGATAATACTTTGCCCCCAAATTGCTGCATAGTAATGCAGAGGCATTAACTCTTAAATTCTTATTCCACCAAAGAAGTTACCGTTTTGTTCTTTCTGCCAGAAATATAAAAAATCAGTTTTCAGTTTAAACAACTGCAAGCATTGAAACACAAAATTCAAACTTTTAACTTTTGTTGTTTATGTATTGTACTAGTATTAAATGTTTATAATAAAAAATTTCTTATTACATTTTATAATTTATTGCCTTTGAGGGGATGAAAGAGGGCACAGGTTTGACTTTTGCATGATGTCATGTATAGAGCCGCTAATGCATGCAAGTGATCTGGACACAGACTTATGAAGGCCATGAGTTAAATGATTTTCAATTGTTAAAGAAATGATTAAATATGAACATTAAAACTTTTGAAATATGTTCAAACTGTTTCTTAAAAGGCAAAAATGTTTTTGAAAGCTTTGTATAAAACAATATACAATACAATAAGGGTGTCTACTGGTTTTAAGTTTGAAACCAGTTAGCACTCTGATTGTGTGAAATGCTGAAGAATTCAAAACCATTTTACAATTACAGTGATTTTTGACAGAAGTTGCTAAATTTTATCTAGTTATTTAATCTGTTTTCAATAACACTAGCATGTGTCTTAAATATGGAAATAAATGTTTCCTAATTTTATCAGACGTAAATTCACAGTATGTTGAAAAATCGTGTTGCCAACATCAAATTATTTTTTTAATTGTTTTATAGAGAAACGTGAAAAGGATCATGTATATAACAATGAATACCTGTAATATAAAAACAAAATTTGAAAAATATTTCAATTTAATTAGCATAGAAAAATTTTGCTTGTTAACTATGAAAAAGTAAGTACAGAATACAATAATTTTGTCTTTTATTCTTTTAGATAAGACACGGTAGCAAAAAAGAATATTTATGAAAAATATAATTACTCAACATTATACAAAAGTTTTAGTATTGCAATCACTCTAAAATCAAAATTTGCTGCAAACTTTGAAAAAGAAAATGTAAAAATCTTTTAGCAAATCACAATGAATCATAAATACAAGAAATAAATTGAAAAGAGAAAAAAAGAAAAATTAAGTACCCATGGAATGAAAGAATGTATGCTTGCAATTCTAGTTGCAGAAGCAATGTAAACATAAGTGAAAAGCATACAAAGATTGCATAGAGGCATGTACAGTTTATCTTCAAAATGTTTTGTGCACACAGATACTTAGAAGTGATAAAAACATTTCATATTTGTTACTCCAAGTAAAATATGTCTTCAAAAATACAGGACATATATTACATATAATTCTGTCATTTCATTTGTATGAATTTCATAGCAAGGATCTGTCTATGATTTTTTTATAAGGTCCATCTGTTGAAAAAACATTCAAATTTTCTAAAAAAGTCAAAAGAGCAAGAAATTTACATTTACATTACAATCTACATTTGCTTTAAATATAGCATTATTTTTAACTTATTAAACTTTTAGTGTTTATATTTAGTGAAGATTTATCTTCAGTGTTTTAGACTAAGTTTGATGAAGATTTTTTTTAATAAAACATCCTTTTTTGAAATATTGTTTCAAAAAAAAAAACCCTCTGCCTCCCATTTAATTCTTAGCAAAGCCTTGCATAGTAAATAAATAAATTAACTTTCTGATTCAATATCCTATGGAAGGTTAAAAAATGTATAAAATTATACAGGCAAAAAACTAGCTTGGCCAGAAAAATAAATTTGGCTTAAGTATGCAGAATATCTAGCATACCTTTAAAAAATATATACTAAAGCAAGATTATTACAGGAATCGAATGTGTATAATTTGCATTTATTATGGCAGGTATAGAATTTATATGCTAATGGAAACAAGTTGTAAAAAATAAAATACATACAGCATAAAAACATCATCAGTTACATATGATGGAAAATTCATTCCTCAATGCTTCCATAACGCTATCCTGCTATGATTTTGTTGCAAAAGAAAACTATTGATTTATATATGCAATTTCATAAACAGAATTGAAAAATAAGTAAATGTAATATTTGATATTCCATAAAGATTTAAATAGAAAATTAAAATGCCTGTCATAAAATTCAAAAGCACATATTAATTAGTTAAGATCTCATAGATATAATTCATGCATTTTTGTTTCCAAATTTTAATTTATTTGCAACTTATCTAATACACAAGGTTAAAATGGGTTATACTGGATCTCTTAAGTATGTTAGATATTATTTTATCACTATAGTTACACAAACATTATTTTAGGACTAAAAATAAATATTTGAAAAACAATTTGAGCACATATAGTTCATCTCTTATTTCAAACAAATGCAAATAATGTAAATATTAGTACATTAATTGCTATCTTGCCATGAATAAAAAAATCATTGCTATTCTGTTGTTCAAATTATTTGTGTTAAAAATTATTGTTAATAAATTATTGTTAACAAATTATTGTTAATAAATTAAAATAAACATAATTTGTTTATAAGGAAAACTATAAATATTATTTTAAATTAGTTATAGTGAAAATTTAATTTAGATCCCGCAATAGGTAAAATTTCTTACCAGTAACATCAAACAGACTCCAATCCAAACTTAAACCAGTGTTTCTGAAAAATATTTTATTCAAATAAAAATATAAGTTAAAAAAAATTTTTTTTTAATTTTTCACTGTTAACTTGGTTGTCGTATTAGTGTGCTAAATTTGGTGTTATCATGGCTAAAAGTATGATCCCTCTACAACTTCATAAACAAATTTTGGTAAATGTGCACTCTAAAGGGACTATGATTTGATGAATAAAAATATACCTAATTAGGTAATTTTGAGCAAACAGATTGCAATTTTATGTTTTTTGTATTTTTAAAAGAAATATACTTCTGAATGAAATAGACCGCTGAAATCAATGGAAAGCTTATTGAACCTAGTCCACCAGAATATTAAATTTGAAAAACACTGTCAAACTCAGGGAAGATTTAATCTGTATTTTAGTAGACAGGAATGTATAAAATTTGAAACTGTTTTCTCAAGAAAAAGTCTTTTATTCACATAACACCAACATAACACTCATTTCATGACTATTACTGGTGAAAATGCAATTATTTCTAAAAACCTGACTGAAAATCACATTTTAGTGCTTAAAATTAGTCAAAATCATTTTTCAAGCTTGAGGGAAAAGACAGCAACAGATTTACTGTCATGAGGACCTAATGCAGTGATGAGTTTTGGGGGCCTTATATTACGTATTTTGTTTTTTAGTGGCCAGGGCCCTCTAAGCAACTGCTTAATCCACCTATCTGTAAATCTGTTTCTGCAGCAGAAAGATTTTCTTTGCAAGCTAGTGTAATGCAACAAACACTTTTGAAGAAAAGCAATTTGGTGACATGCAAATAAATATTTAATGTAAACTGAAAAAGTTGAAGCAGAATAATGTTAAGGATGTATTTGATTCCATGGCAATAGCTACAAAATGAAATACAGATATCAATAAAATAAAATTTATGTTAATACAGAGAACAAAGAAATAAAATTCTGTTTGAATCAAACATTTTGAAATTCATAAAAACATCAGCAAAAGACCTTTTTGCATTAGATCCTTTTTTAATACCTAAGTCTCGAAATATTTACATTCTGCTTTCTATTTTCACAGAATAAGAGTCAGTACTATAATTAATCCAAAATTTATTGCCAATGAATTCCAAACCAATATATAACCTTTTCAAAACATAATGTACAAAAAATAAAATAAAATAAAAATATGAATGAAAAATATACATAATATTGCATTAGTCCGACATAACAATTATATTAGAAATGCATTTGAAACAAAGCTGACATAAAAAATGAATAAATTAGATGTAGTCTGAGTTGCCCCAAAAATGATTGAACTATTTTATGAAATGCAAGACTAGCTACTCACATTCTTTTGTGAAATTATTTGTG
Source organism: Amaurobius ferox (assembly GCA_951213105.1). Lineage (NCBI taxonomy): Eukaryota > Metazoa > Arthropoda > Arachnida > Araneae > Amaurobiidae > Amaurobius > Amaurobius ferox. The sequence goes on from OX578148.1 coordinate 65,652,743, forward strand.
ATATGAAATAAATATTGTATTTACATAATATAAAACTGAGGTGTCATTTATTCAATGAATGAATTTCTATCTGTAAAAAGTAATTAAAAATCAATACCAATTAAATATCAGTGTATTTCTCAAATGTAAATGCTATAAAAAACTATACTTTGAAAAAGATACATTGCAATCTCATATTTTCCCCATACACTAGGATAATACTAATATAAAGAAGATTACCACAGCTGAATCCACAAAATAGTTTGGCACTATTAGTTCATTTTTATATGTGGATACTTTCTGTTCAGCAAGAACATGCGTTCCCTGCCAATATTCAAAGTAAGAAAAATCACTCAAATAAGAACTACTATTAAGAAAAAAATTGTTGAGAAACAGTAAAAAAAAAATTTTAGGTGAATTTTAAAGAATTTTAATAGATATTATTACTATCATTTTTTTTTATAATCTTATGAAATGAATCTATCTGCTGAAACAAAGATGGCTTCAATTAATCTATTTTACATCTTAGTAACAACAACCATCAAAGTGATATTAGAGTCAAAACAAATTCCGGAGTATGAATTAAATATTATATAAATTAATAAAATAACTATTCTTTGCTTACAACTTAATTTTTGCTGGTGTCAACTTTATATATGGCTTATTAACTTTAGGATGACTATTTATTTTTAATTAAAAAAAATGTTGAAATATAGTTGGACTTCAATGCAAAGAACTGAATTTTATTCATTTAATTGGGAAAATCTTTACATTTAAATAAACCAAAGTTGTTTTCAATTACGAAATGACATATTTAATCAAAGGAGCACATTACAGTGTTTATTGAATTAGGTTTTTGACTATGTTCACTTTACAATGTGTGTGTGTGCATTAAGTAGTTCTATCTTCAAGGTAATTTAAGTAATGCTTAAATTTTAATTTTATGACACCTCAGATGAAAATTACATTTTTTCAGTTTTAAACAAAACTTACATGTATTTATACTTGAGCATAAAGACCTATTGGCAGATTAAACAGTAAAAAATGAAAATATTTGTGCTACAAAAGGTATATTAAGTGCTACTGATGAAACACCTAGTATAAAATTGTGGAATACGAGAATCACAGTTCATTTCATGGGAGGAAAATATATGAAATGAAACATTGCATATTTATCAAATAACACCAGAATGACAGATCAAATTGATTTTCTAACTCAATTTACATATTGGATCAAATTTTACTTCAATTTGAAATATTAAGAACATGAAATGCATTATAAATATACATAAAAATATCAATTAATACAAGTATTCGAAATATTTCAAAATTTCTATTAGACATTGGTAGCACATAAGAAATCAGTTAGCATATTGACTGTCAAATATGAATTCATTCGTAAGTGACCTACGATTCTAGCCACCAAGGAGTTTTTTAATGTAGACTTGCCTTTAGCACCAGAAATGATCATAAATGGTTGAAGAATAAATTTTATAAAATAAGTAGTACGTAAAATGAAATGATTAACTCAGAATGGAGTTGAGCACACTATTTTATACATACAGCTCAAACTGCTGCTAATATGTTTAAATGAAGTTTTAATAGTTTTATCGCACCAGTTTACCCAATTACACTGTGGCAGTCAACATGTTAAAATGTTGAACTTCGATTTCATTTCTGATCCATATTTTTTTAAACTAAATAACTCCAGTAGTAAGCAGCTAAACTACCAGTTTAATGTGAAACTTTATTTGGTATGTCCTTTTTAAAGTGGTTTCATTATTCATTCTCAAGTTATGATATGTTGTTATAACTAATAGCTAAGCATACCACATATATATATATATATATATATATATATATATATTTGCATTTATATGTTTTTTTAGTGTTTCTTTTTTTAATTCTATGTTTTTAAATGTTTTCATAATTGATTTCAAATATTTCAAACAATTTAATAACCAGTATTCAAATTCCAAAAAAATTAATAACTAGTGCTAACCTTTCTGCTCATCTTTACTCACTTCCACTCACCTCTCCTTATTGATTAAAGTTTAAATTAAGAACAATTAATGACATCAATGTGTATCATAATGTCAATCCATTTATATAAAATGTGTTTTAATAAACAATTCCAGATATGACAGGTAGCAAACATCACTGAACAATATTGTTGACACCTTAATATTTGAAATTAAGGAATGAAAATGATTATGAAAACCTACAATAAGGCTAAACATATAATTTCTTTTGTATTAGTTCAACAATGATCCAACATCAATTTTAGACTGATATTCATTGAGAAAAATAATTTTCTGCAATGAGAATATGTGACTAGTTTAGTTTCAAACACATTTGATATTACAGAAACTTAAATCCACTATTAAACTAGACTTTTTTTTTTTGTTGTAAAATTTACATAGTTCAAAACAATTCATATATTAATTTTAAAACATATCTTTAACTAACAAATAATGTACACAAATGGAAATAACAAAATGTCTATTCAAATATAATCAGTTTTGAGATATATGGAATTTAAAATATAAGCATAATTCAAGTCCTAATTTTCTAGTTTTAGCATAAAAAAAAAAAAAATACAAGTCTTAGTTTCTTATAAAAAAAATAATAATAGCTGTTTCTGTTTGATATAACTATAAGGGAAGTTAAAAACTTGATGCAACCTTACAATTGTAAACTAAAGAAAATCGTACAAATATAAAAATTAGAATTGTTTCAAGGGTGTTTTATTTTCTTATCAGGTAATAAAAGCAGTGAACATACTTACCCAAAGATTAAATGCAACTATGAAGGTAACAGGGAGAGAATAAACTGAGCAGACATAAATAACAGTACATTGGTAATTATTGCTTCACTTCGATTATTGTTACAGTCTGATAATTCGTTCTAAGATTGTTATCTTTATTGTTGTATGTAATATTTTAGTTAGTATACACTGCTATTATGACCTGATGATGAAGAGGCTGCATAAAACCCTTGTAACCATTTTATTCACCTAATTTTCATTGTCTAAACTGGGTACTGCTTTGATAAAAAGTACAAGGAATTTGTATTTTCATAGCAGCAGTTACATTTACCATAAGAAAAAAAATTAATATTGTAACAGCTAAAAATAACAAATTTACACAAATAATGAAATATATATATATGTATATATATCCCATTTAAATAAGACATCAATAATTATAATGAAATTATGATATTAAAATTTAAAGCCTCTACAATTTTGAATCAATTAAATGACCAAATCTTAAAACCAGATTTAAAGGTCACTTTATTAAAAAACCATCCTGCAGATGTACAACAAATGAATAATTTTAAGACAAAGCACTTTCGAACAACTTCACGCTCTTCCTCAGTGGCAATAGAATCAGAACAGACGCCATCATGCCTAAATGCATTCCAATGCCGTCAAGCAAAATTTGCATATTACGAAAATTGCCATCCATACAAAATTGTGAATCACAAAACAGATTTAAAATTATAAAATTTACAAATCTCAAAGATAAACATTTTCAAAAAACTGTTTTTTAAAAAACATCAAATACTTTAGAACATTATTATACATTAAAGTAACTGTGTAATGGTTTAACATGCATGACATCGAGAACGAGTCACCAGGCATCACGTAAGACCCGAACAGGGTCAGAATTACAAATGGAAGTACGATATAAATAAATGAAAAGTGATTCATAAAGTAAAATAGAGTGGGGGTTATTACAGCTGATTAAAAGAAAAGAATTTTCAAGGGGGCGAAAATTATCTTTATTCACAATTTTGTAAGGATGGCAATTTTCGTAATATGCAAATTTTGCTTGATGGCACTGGAATGTATTTAGGCTTGATAGCGTCTGTTCTGATTCTATAGCCACTGAGGAAGAGCATGAAGGTGTTCGAAAGCACTTTGGCTTAAAATTATTTATTTGTTGTACATCTGTAGGATGGTTTTTTAATAAAGTGATCTTTAAATCTGGTTTTAAGATTTGTCAATTAGTTGATTCAGTGATTTGAAGTTTGGCGTGTCGCCACTAACGGTATAACTCTACAATTTTGTTGCCAATAAATTTGAGCATTTCTATTACATCAAAATGAGCAGTTAACTCTGGTGTTAAACATCAAAGTCCGTTCATAACTATTCAAATACACAACTGAAGAGTATGAAGTGCACATACATATATAGTGAAAAGTATCTTTACAATACAGATAGCAAAACTCTTTTAAAAAATAATTTACTATTGACATTGACATATAATTTATTTCAATCAGTATATAAATTATCTGGAGCAATTTCAATATAAAAACATAGCACTTGGCATCAGTAAATACTTTAAAAATGACTTTGTCATTTTTATTCTTATATAGTCCTCTTCATATGTCAATTAACTAACTCCATAGATATAAAATGTATTAATCGGTCCAAGTATTGTGAATAGCACTCAACGTCATTGTGACCAGCTCCTTCCACCCAAAGTGGTTCAACAGCACGGGGACAGTTTTCATAAATAGCGAGGCCATGCGAAAAATCAATCACTTCATCATCAGTACCATGAATGACAAGCACAGGGGAAGTAACCTTTGGTACTTTATCGATGCTAAAGAAAATATATATCAATAAAATAAAAAAATAGCACACACAGTGAAATTTTCACATATCTATTACTTCTATTATTTTACTATATAAATTACTTTTAATTGTTTTACAAAGGCAAAACTAATATTTAATTTTCATTAAAAATGTTTTATTTTCTTTATTTCAATAAAATTTACAGTGGCTAAAGTGCATTAACTTATTATTTTTATGTATAAATGTTATATGCAATTTAATCAATAGCCAGTTATATTCTCCAGTATATATCAAAGTACACATCCACAGTTAACATAAAGTAAACAAGTTTTATCATATATTTTTATTATATTAATTTAAGTTAAGGCTTCAGGCAGCTTACTACTGCTCAACTATTTTTTTTTTATAAAGAAAGTCAGTATTCATGTTCAATTTTTTTCATGTTTCATATGAGAAAACTATGAACATACTATTTATTAAATAAAGGGTTATTTCTTAAAAAATATTATTAAAACAGTGATTTGGACAGTTCAAATTATAGCTAGTTAGACAATATAAATTATTTGATGTATTTCCATTCCTCATCAATACTTATATCTGTATAATTTTATAATCATAAATATATCAATTGTATCTTAATAACTTTAAATAAAGATTGAGTCATTAGAATAATAAAATTTAAGTGTAGCAGTTTTCGTCACAAAAATAAGAACTAAAAATTTTCAATAAGCCATAATAGTAAATTTTTTACTTATTTTAATATTGTCCTAAAATTTTATTTTGCAACTTAAATACATAATAAAAGAGCTGCAACATTAAAAGTACAACAAGTTATATCACAAGATAAAAATTTTGCTTTCATTAAATACCTATCTTTCAGTTTTCACTCTTAATTAGTGATCAGTCAATATACTGCTGTAAATACCTGTTTTTCTGCGATTTTCCCTCCCCTTTTTTTTGTATTTAGCAATCTCAAAGGTATAAAAATAAAAAAGTACTTATGTTTTAAGTCTTAATGATTTTTTTAAACATTTTTCCATATAATTTAGATCGTAATCAAAGTTTTGATTTTCTGCTAGAAATGCCTACATTTTGTAGAGAACTTTTATAAATACAAACAAGGCCTGATCAAGCCAAAGTGAGGCCTAGGATCTGGTATTAATTCAAGGCCCCATTACTATCATGACATATCAAACACATGCAAAATATCAACACAACAAACTTGGGGGCTCTGGATCATAGTCCCAAAGGCCCTTTTGTACAAACAAAAAACTTCCAAACTTTTTACTTTAAATTAATTTATGTTGTTGTTGAGACACAGACGGTCCGACCTACTAGAAAGGTGTTGTTGTTGAGACCCAGACAATCCGGCCTACCAGAAAGGTGTAAGGTAACTGTTTGGATGGCCGGGAAGTGCCACCCAATTTAGACTGGAACCCAGTGAGGGAGGCATCCACAGGGACCATACCCTCCTTCCCCAACTACCAACCTCTCGGAAGGTCTTACGGGCCCACATGTTTAACGTGATCGTACTTCGCATGAACACGGCGGCAGTTGTGGCAACGTACAAACCACCGGACTACCGCACCCGAAATATGCCAACAACACACTGTGTTCCCAGGTGGTCACTCAACCAAGTACTAAACGTGCCCGATGCTGCTTGACTTCGGTGATCTAATGAGAACCGGTGTTTTCCACATGGTAAGGCCGTTGGCTACTACTAGAATGGTGTAAGGTAACTGTTTGGATGGCTAGGAAGAGCCACCCAATTTAGAACGGAATCCAGTGCAGGAGGCATCCACAGGGACCGCACCCTCCTTCCCCTACCACCAACCTCTCAGAAGGGCTTATGGACCCACATGTTTAACGTGATCGTACTCCGTGTGAACACAGCAGCAGTTTTGGCAGCGGTGGGAATTGAACCCGGGTTTACCGAGTGCAATTCCCACGTGCTAACCACTGGGCTACAGCGCTCCTAAAAATAATGTATGTGTAATATTTAAAATGATTAACATTTTATAAATTAAAATTAATACATGTGCAATATTTAAAATTATTAACATATTTTATAAATTAGAATAACTAATATTACCAGTTTTAAATTAAAATATTTCCGTTTACATTTTTTTTATCACATACAAAATTTAGGGGCCCTTGAAATTTTAGGGCACAGGGCCACAATCACGAAGGCCCATGTGTTAATCAGGCTCTGAGTACAAATCCTATAATGCACCAGCATTTAAATTAGTAGTAGTCCACTGGACTGATACTGGTGAATTTACAACAGGATAAGAAATACTGAAATATCAGTGGTCTAGTGTACCTCTACAAGCTTATCTGAAGAGAAAAATAACATTTTTTTCATAATACATGAAATCATAAAAAGAAATGGAAGGTTAATGTATGTTCTCAAGACTAATCAATTATGGAAAAAAAAAGTTCTGTAAAGTGTAAGGGAGAAAGTGGTTGGTATAGTGGAATATTTTTCAGTTTTTTAATTTTATAACTATTTTTTTATAATTCTACCTTAACCAAGCACTATAAACACACAAAGTTAAGGATTTCGGGCGTGGTAGCCCTGTGGTTTGCACGCTGGATTAGCAAGCTGCCACAACTGCCGCCGTGTTCATGCGGAGTACGATCATGTTAAACATGTGGGTCTGTAAGTCCTTCCGAGAGGTTGGTGGTAGGGGAAGGAGGATACGGTCCCTGTGGATGCCTCCCCCACTGGATTCCAGTCTGAATTGGGTGGCACTTCCCGGCCGTCCAAACAGTTACCTTACACCTTTCTGGTAGGTCGGACGGTCTGGGTCTCAACAACAATATAAGGTTAAGGATGGAAAAGTTAATTTTAGAATTTAGTCATATAAATATGATCAAGGCTGAGAGAGAAAAGTTAAGTGTGGCCAAATATGATGTTGTAGATAAAAAGAAGAGGTATGTGTATTCTCTGGTAATAGTAATGGCATGAAATAGAATTTAATGTGAATTCAATAAGCATGTGACAGGAAATTTTGGAATAAGAATTATGAAAGAAAAAAGTGCTACTAGAGAAGCTTAAAACTTCTGCATTACATCTAGTAAGTAGCACCACATAAAATAACAAGATTTTAATATTTAAGGTTTCCCAAGATGCCCCACTCTCTCTCTTATTTATACAATTTGTAATTAAACAAATTATCATGATTACAAATAAGCACACAACATACAAGTGAGCATGGATTTCATTCAAGCAATGTGTCTAGTTTAGAATGACTGCAAAAATAAAAAGATTACAATTTTAGTGATTTAGTGAGAGCTTTGCTGAACACTGCAGATATAGAAAAGTTTAATCCATTGCCAGCAGTGTGGATGTTTGGTATAATCTGTAGTGTCAGAAAAATTTATAATCATATAAAGTCTACATAATTATGTTGTAAGTAAAGCAGTTCAAAACAGATTAGAATATGACTTTCTTACATATTTGAAATAGCAGTATACAAATTTTATTTTTTAGACTAGTACTAACTTATATAAAACACTGAATCTCAGATGTAAAGTCTTATTTTTATTTTTTACTATAGAATATAGTGAAAAGTATTATTTCATGAAATATTTTGAAATAATACTTTTTGATGTCAATATATGTTTCATGACCTCTTGAACATGTTTCGACTATTTTTAGAGTGATGTCTGTCTGTATGTGGTCGATTTCTTGTGTCCATAATAGCTGCCACAAATATTAATGGATTTGAATGAAACTTAACATCTGGATTTGTTATAAAAAGTCTAGACCTACATAGAATTTTTTTAAATTCGAGTAAAAAGTTCGAAATTAATTCAAAATTTTATATTTTTTCAACATGGCAGCATAGGACAAAATTTGACATAATTATACATAAAAGGGATTTTTTATGACTTAATGATCATGAAACTTTATAGTTTCAATCACTGTTGGAAAAAACAGCCCTCACCCCTCATGAGAGGGGTCTAACGATGTCACATAGACAAACATTGAATCGCAATGTACCTCCTTGAGGGTGGTACATTGTCACACTTGGTATTAATCAAAAGATTTATCAAGCCCTTTAAAATGAGGGGCAACATGTTATAATTGTGATCATTTGGACCAATGATTGCAGATATGTTTCAAATTTCTACTTTCTCGCACAATGTAATATAGAGAAAATGTGTTCAAAATAGTTTTTGAATTCGATATTTAACAGCCATGTGTTTTAGAACCTTCTGAACATGTTTTGACTATTTTTGAAATTATGTCAGTCTGTTTGTGGTCGATTTCTTGTGTACACGATAACTGCCATAAATATTAATTAATTTTCATGAAACTTTATATCTAGCATTGTTATTAAAAAATCTAGAACTAGATACTATTTTTTTTTTTAATTCGTGCAAAAACTTTGGCATCTTATATTTTTTAATATGGCAGTATATGACAAAATTTGACATAATCATGCATAAAAGGTTTTTTTTTTATGGCTCAATGATCATGAGACTTCATAGTTTCAATCATTGTTATGAAAAACAGCTGAAACAGCTGTGATTCACTTTTTGTGCTTATGATGTCAGTAGTCCATTTTAGGAGGGAGGTACATTGTCAAGTGTAGTGTCAATTGAAAGATTTTTCAAGTCTTACAAACTGAAGTGTAATTATAATCATTTGGACAGACGATACCATTTTTCAAAATTTTAAGTTACTTAAAAATAGATTCTGATATGAGAAAGTTGAGTGGGGCCACATTCCAGTTAATTTTTAGCAAAATTTGCACACACACATACACACTAAAAAAAAAGAGCTATTCAAAAATGAATTCTAGTATGACAATAGCTGTGAAACAGCCAGTCTTAATATTTTAAAATTTACTTAAAATACTTTTTTACAGGTGGATTATTAAGAAAAATATTTGATTGAAATAATTGTGATCAACAAATATTTTTTTTTAAATTCATGAAAATTTGTCTACTAATCATATGGATTCCAAAGTTTGTTTGAAAGAGAATTTTTAATCCTTCCGATGATGTTAAGATGGAAATTCTGTGATAATATTTTTGGTCACCAAGGAACAGAGATTTGTGAGAAAATCCCATAAAATCATGCTAAAGCATAAAATTATTTTTTCATACTATATTAACCTTAGGATATCTTTACAGTTTATTACTAACTTGGTACCTTTTATTAATACCAATCATGCTAGGCACATAACTGAAATGACAGGTAATAAATAAATATATGAAATATAATGAAGTAGACATAATGCAACTTAAGAAATCAAGAAAATGAAAACTTATTTTTCTTATTATTAATGATTCTAAGTTATATTCCTTAAATATGCAATCTATTTTGATAAATCTTTTTTCGATAAATAAGAATGTTTTTTTTATTAAAGTTTTATCCTCTTGCATCTGTCAGTGGCATGAAGGGATTAAAAATATACATTCTAGTCGGACTTTACCGACCGCCTTATAATTAGAGAGTAGCTTAATGGATTTACATTTTTTTCACTAATTTCTCTAGTTAATTAGAAATAGATTGGTTAAAATATATTCCACGTTATTTTTTTAATTTTATTTCAGAATTATCCTGGCCAACAACGTGTATTTCTGCTAATTTTAATATAAATGAGATTTATTTATAACTGGACTTACCTAGGAAAGGTATCGAAAAACCAAGTCCTTTTAGTGTTTGGGAAAATCATCCGCATTCCAGACATTAAAGGTGAGTGCAGGATAACAGCTCCCACTTCATATCTTGAAGCTAGGTCCACTGTAGGCACAGTACCAATACTTTGTCCATATAAAATTATATTTTCAGGACTAATGCCATATCGTGTTCGCAACGCATGCCATGCAGCGTCCACATCTGCGTACAGATTTTTCTCTGAAGGTTTTCCTGTGCTAAGACCATATCCAGAGTAATCATAACTAAAAAAATTACAGTTAATACTTAAACCAAGTGAGTGATAAAAAGTGCTCATATATCCCAAGTCAACGGCATTTCCATGACTAAATAAAATCGTAAATCGTGCATTTGGAGTGCATCTTACAAACATACAAGCAATTCTATTTCCTCGGGAAGTTCTAGTATAAAACACTTCTATGTTGTCCAGTTCTCTTTGAGAATAATGCCAATCTGCTCGATCAGATAAACTGAGAGAAAATTTAGTTCCTGTTTCATCGGCATTAAAAGAGTAGGTTGGTTGAGGTGGGAAGAAAGCAAGCTTAGCCGCTATACGAGATGGAAATGGGGGACAACAAAACAGACAAAATAACTCACTACAAGACATGCCATTCATTTCACACACAAATAAGTAACCATCTAGAAGAATTTCTTTCTTTAACTCGTTTTCCCCTCCTCCGTAGCTTAAAAGATGTGACAAAACAATTACAGAACATACAAAGCCATCCAGACGCTACTTGCAACTTTACTTCAGAATGTGAAGTCGTCCATTACTCCCCCACACAACCAAGATAATCTCATCCCATGACGTCATGGGATTCAACGCACAGCTGATGATGAAAATATATCAAAATAAATATTCGATTGAAGTCTAATATCTTTTGCACCAAAAAGATACCAGCAAGATACTAAAGTCAAGATTTAATTTACAAATAACAATTCAATAAATGAATCTTCTAACAGAACCGTGCGAACTTAGAAAGAAAATCTACAAACTGTTCGCGGAAGGATACAGTGTTACAGTGCGCGCGCGTTTAGTTTCGAATCGAACTTGACAGTTAGTTTCGAAATTTCAGTTTAACGGATAGTCAGCTATAATAAATAACAATAAATAAAAATCAAATTATAAATGAATCTTCTAACAAGGCCGTGCGAACAATAAAGAAATATTGCAACGCGGTCGCGGAAGAATATAATGCGCATTCAGTTTCGAATCGAACGTGAAAGTTAGTTTCGAAATTCTAATTTAGCAGATTGTCAGCTGTAATCATCGAACTCTAACTATATTGTATAGTTAGAGTTCGATGGCTGCAATATTAAAATATATAACACAGCACTGTCAATACTTGTTATGAGGGAAAAGGAGTGGATCGAATAGCTAATGTTATCTATAAAAGGAAGCATCTGCTCCCCTTTTCTGGTCATATCTCCGTTTTCCATAAGTCGGGTGAAGATTATATACAATAAAGGCATTAACATTCTGATCTGGATTTGAAAAAATTTACCTTGCACTGTGGTTGAGCCAACGGCCCTACCGTGCTGAAAACACCGGTTCTCGTTAGATCACCGAAGTCAAGCAGCATCGGTCGCGATTAGTACTTGGGTGGGTGACCACCTGGGAACACCGCGTGCTGTTGGCACATTTCGGGCGCGGTAACCCGGTGGTTTGAGCGCTGGATTTGCACGCTGCCACAACTGCCGCCGTGTTCATGCGGAGTACGATCACGTTAAATATGTGGGTCCGTAAATCCTTCTGAGAGGTTGGTGGTAGGGGAAGGAGGGAACGGTCCCTGTGGATGCCTCCCCCACTGGGTTCCGGTCTAAATTGGGTGGCACTTCCCGGCCGTCCAAACAGTTACCTTACCGTCCTTACACCTTTCTGGTAGGTTGGACGGTCTGGGTCTCAACAACAACAACCTTGCACTGTGGCGCTGTATTTAGTCATACCTCTGAGATCTAGGTTCAGGTTTATGAATCACACACAATTTGCATTTGATGCACTTATAAATCAATAAATTATTTTCGTACAATATAAAATGTTTATATACATATTTCACTCATATGCATAACTAACTCCATAATATATGACATGGGAGTATGGTAAAATTTAATTTCCCGCGTACTCCGAAAACATACTTACCTTACGTGGGTTTTGGATAGAACAGTCGCGATCGCGACTAAGACGGTGCGCAATATCCAATAAAAAGAGTCTGCGCTCTCACAAATTCACCTGAAATTGGAAAAATCCAACTCGCCATAACCGATGTGTGGGTGTCTGTCTGTCTCCCATCCTCGAGAGCTGAAATTCGGTACACAGCTTAGTCTAATAGAACATTTTACTCTATTAAAATTTGGTGGATCCTCAAAATATAGAACCAGCATTTATTTTTCTTTGCGAAATGGCCCGCAAATATCCTATTGTATAATAGTTCAAAAAGAGTACAATGTTCAGCTTTTATATATATCAGCTTTTAAATAATAGCTGATATGAAATAATTTTATATCAGCTTTTAAATAAAGCTTTTATCCCCCAAAACTAAGTTTTTATATTTACTTATTTGTTAGCTACTTCCACGCGATTTTGCACTTACCGTTCCAGTGTAAATTTCTATCACAGCTCTCCAGATTTAAATAGGGTTTCCAGAGGTATGCAAACTATTTTCAATAAACAAAAATAAGTTGTACAATATAGTCCACATCGGGAGGAATATACTCGTATGTGCACCTGATGTACAGGGGCTATTGATCCGCTGTCCACACGACCGCAGGGGGGGGGGGAGGCACAGGAGGTTTAGAGATATTTAGGGATACAATGTTAAGAGAGTTGGTAGAAGCGTTAGTTATTAGAAGAAACACAAAAGATGAAAAGGACAATTTAATTCTATTGCATTGAAGACAGGAAACACAGTATAACGTTTTTACTGAACTATCGTTGAAGGCGGGATACACATATCTACATTTTTTAACCAACACTTTATTTCTGAAATCTTGAGCATTTTCTCAGAGGCTCCTCAAGAGCTTGCATCATGAACAGCTCAAAAAGAAAATGAGACCCTATGAGGAGATCATAAAATATCCTTTGCCATCAAAACATTAATTACGTATTTAACCTTTGAAATTAAAATAGTATTGAAGTACAGAATATATAATAAAACCCTATACATTTAAAAAAGTGGAAGTTTCTTAACAATGCAGTGACATGATAGCATGAGGGTTAAGTGGAAGGGGAGGTAAAAGCGGCATAATGTTCTAAACAACCAAATAAAGGCAAGGAGGACAAAACCAAATCGAGGTCTGCCATTGAAATACAGAACACCAGTGTTTCCCGACCGGTGGTCCCAACAGGAGTATGCTAAGGAATGTGTGTGAAATAAAATCGGAAAATACCTTCAAGTCTACTTTTGAAAGAAATAGACAGTCGGCTGATAAATGTGATATACGTTTTTGGTGTGGGGAATTGTGATATAATATTTTCAAACTTTATCAGACACAATCTCAATTTATTGTATTTTTATTTTCACAACAAAACATAGATCACGAAAATATGAGATGTAACCAGGGCCGTCGATAAGAAGGAAGCGAAAGGATACAATGCATTAAGTGCCGGGTTGTATAAACAGTTTATGAAAAATGACAATAATTTGTGAAATAGGGGGGTAGTATGGGCGCGTTTGTTGCATAGGTTGTCGGCGGCACTGAATGTTGAAGGCCCAGACCACACAGCCACACAATCGGCGGCACTGAATGTAACAACAGTCAATATTATTTATTTAAACTGAAAAGGGCAGAGAAAAATAAGCATCAGAATTATTAATTCAAAATCGTTTTGCCTGTATCAATACAAACATTAAGTCGTTCCTGTAGAGATGACGAATAATATAAAGAAAGGGGTGGAATAGCTCAGTGGTTAGCGCGCGGGGATTGCACTCGTACGACCCGATTTCGATTCCCACCTCTACTCAAAATGTTCCCGTGTTCACGCGGAGTACGGGCATATTAAATATGTAGATCAGCAAGTCCTTCCGAGATGTTGGTGGTAGGGGAAGGAGGATACGATCCTTGTGCATGCCGCCGCGACTGGGTTCCGGTATAAATTTGGTGGTACTGTTTTGACCGTCCAAACATATATTTTATACTTTCGAATAGCCGTCCACTCAATCTGCTGCTCATACCTCAGGGTGAGCCGAGAGGGTCTGGGTTTCTGACACCTTCGAGTTGGGCGGATGGTCTTGGTCGAAGAAGAAGGAGAAAATATATAGTAAGAAAATTATATCTTCATTAAACAATGGAGAGTAATTCCTTCAGATGTCTCCAATCTAAAGAAAATGTCTATTTTTTCCACTGAAATCAGTAGCAATTCTGATATAATCTGATATACATGTGCTATTTTAAACACTTTTGTACTATTTTAGATATTTTAACATTTACATGTTAGAAATGTGTCAGAAAAATGGAGATGAAATAGAAGGTGTGCGCTCATTCTTTTTTATTTCTATTTCTAATGGAAGATTTCCTGAAGCGGATTGTTCTAAAGAAACACAGCTCAAAATGTTTCTACTGAATAATGTGTCAATGACGCTGAAAGCAACTAAGCCACACAGGCGCCGACTTCCAAAATTTTCGGGGGGTGCTCAAAAATTAAAATGTCTTTAATTTTTTTTTTTAATCGGTCGAAAAAATGGTAACTTATCATGAATTTAATGAAGTCCAACAATGTTTGCAGAATTGATCAAGATGAAACATAAACTTATGCAGAACTTATATCCCCATCAGGGCCGTCTCCAGACCGAAATCCTGGATGGGGGGGCGGGGCAAATGGCCTAAAAAAACGTAATAGCATAAGTGAGAAAAATATGTGCATTCTCATTTGCTAGCAATTTCTATTACTTACGCAAAATGTATTTAATCGGACTTGTGCTCTATGAACTCGTCTGCGATTAAATCCATGTTCAATTTGGCAGCTATCTCCTTATGGACATGCAGAACAGCCACGCTATTTAGTCTCTGCTACTTCATTGTAGATCTCAAATAAGACTTGAATCGTCGGAGAGTAGAAAAATATCTTTCAGCTGTACAGGATGTAACCGAAAAAGTTAATATTCGGTTTATTAATGTATAGAACTCTGATATGAGCGAGTGGAGAGAAATGTTTTATTTTCTATCAAAATATTCAACTATATCGGATATATTGTTAATTTCTGCAGAATTCGTCTTAACTGTATCCCAAAACATCTCGGACAACCTTTTGCCATAAAAATCAGAACAATAGAAATATACTATTTGTTCTTCACTTTCAATTTTATTGAGGGTAAAGTTTTCAATCATGGAAAGATGCTCCTTCGTCTTTTTCTCAAACCTTGTTTCTAGGGCACTTATGACATTGTCCACTCATTGAAAGTAAATTGGACGATATCTTTCTTTAAGTGACTGAAATGGATGAGGATCACTTCCCTCGTCAAATCTTGCAATTTTTCTAATCCGTGGAAGGACAGGATCTTCTAAATCCAATTCTACACCTTTTTTTGTTACTTCTTCCCATAAATCCTCAAACTTCTTTTCATCTGAGTCTGAATAGACTTGCAATTTTTATGTCATTATTTGATCTTGAAAGTTCGAGGATGTTTTCTGGAGAGCAATATTTAATCTCTCTACTCTTTGAAAGACAAAAATAACAATTTTTGTCAAAGGAAAATTCGAATTCTTGATATATTTTTTTAAGAAAGCCGTTAGCTTTTGCTCCTGCATAACTAACTTCCTTGCACATACCCTTGAGTGAACGTTTCGTAATTTTTTTCAAATGAAGAAATGCACCATCGAATTGCCGAAGTTTTCCATCGCTGGTGGGGTCCTGGTATTACCAGGGATCGAACCATGGGTGAAGCAGGAGACTGTCGCTAACAACCCCAGTCGTTAAAAACGGACCTCAGAAAAAGAGTCATAGGAAGGTTTTTCTAATTCTATAGAAGGGCGAGGTAGTGAAAGAAGTGGCTTAACATTTTTTTCTCAGTATAGATCTTGAAACAAAGAATTTGACTTTGAAGGCGAAAATTTTCGTTCTGCAAAATAATTTTTTAATTAAAAAAATTGGTTAATGATAATATTTTGGGGGGTGCTCGAGCACCCGGGCAGCCCCTCAGTCGGCGCCTATGGAGCTCGACGCGAGTTAGTTAAAATATCTGTCTACATTTTCCTTCGTTTATTTACACATGAAACATGCTATACATTTATTTTGAATAATATATATTTAAAATAAAAGTTATTTGGTCGTAAATTATTTTGGTTAAATTATTATTGTTTACCTTGTCAATGGCGCTTCGCCACTGGTCCAATATGGAACCCCATGGAGAACTAATACAATTTTTCATCTATACTCCTAGTTCAATAAAGAAAGGTTATTTTTGACTTTCCGTGTACTACAAAATTCCTTAATATAGATCTTGAACAACATTTTCTCCATTGCAAAAGCTAGGCAAGGCTGGGAAATATCGCGGATACAAAATGTATCGAGTGTCGAGGTCGACCGTAGTCTTTAAATTGTATCGTTGATTTTTTTTTATCGAGATGTCACAATATGAGGCAATTGCATGGTCATGCCTGAAGAATCTAAGTGGAAAATTGTATTCAACTTTAACTGAATAGGAAAGGTAAGATCATTCCAATTTAAAATTCAGAATATGAATATTTCAATCACGGAGTTAGAGAGTCTTGTTAACAACTTCATGTTTTAAACAATATAATTATTGCAAACTTCCTTTACACATGAATGGTTGGAACTGAATTGTATGCTACATGAAATTAGAGATAGTTAGTCCCTTTACCTCCATGGTATTAATTGAAAATTTGAAATAAAAAGCTTGAGGTATTAAACTTGATAAATTCGTTTGTTAGAGGGTCTAAAGGAGAGTAAATTAATTGTATTATGTTAGAGGATAGTATAATATGTATGTTTTGATAGGGAGTCGTTGTCAAAAGCGGCATTATGATCGTCTGCTATAATTTTTCCTCATTATTTCTTCCCCACTTATGGTTTAAAACAGAGTCCAAAATGTTTACATCTATGGTTACATATTATCGTTTTATATTTTATCTCTATTATTCTGTAATGAAGTGAGAGGAAACAGTGGATTTGATATTATAGAACTGAAGATTGTAAAAATGCTGTAATCTGGTGAACTCTAATTAAAAAGCTGTTTCCTTTAGCAAAATTATGTTAATTATTAATAGATATGGAGTATTATAGTTCACATTTGTCTCTGGATATTATCAGGGCCTGCTCAAGCCAAAGCGGGGGCCCAGTCCTGGTGTTAATTTGAGGCCCCTATACTGTCACGGCTTATCAAACACATTCAAAACATCAACATATAACAAATTTCGTGGCTCAAAATCATAGCTTCCATGACCCCTTTGTAGGTGTAGAAAACTTCAATATTATAAATATTAACATATTTTATAACGTAAAATAACAACTAATATTACGGGTTTCAAATTAATTAAAAAAATACTTCTACTTAAATTTTTTATCTCATTCAAAATTTAGGGGGCTCTTTAAAATTTGTCCCCGGAGGTCTATTCGTTAATCAGGCTCTGGATATTAGTAGCGGAAGCGCGGAGTGTGTAGATGAGAATCTTTTGCAACTTTATAAATGCCGGATCTGAGATAAGCTTTTGTAATTTTATTCCGTCTTATGTCGGGATTGCCTTTCTAGTAATTTAATAAATTGTCCTCAAAGACACGTTTAACGTAAGTTTACTGCTTATCGAACTTGATAATTGACATTGAAAAATTATATTAAATTAGAAATTAACGCAAGATAAATTTTAATGGAGCATAGACACTACATTAAGGACACAGCATGTTTTAGAGTACTCTTTAAATGGATTCTATATTGATAAAAGCAATTTAGAATTTTTGTATCTTTTATCGATCAATACTTTAATAAAATATTTTGTATCTTTGACTTCTTCTAAAAGTAGTTTATGGCATCTTGATACAGTTTCATAAAGTATCTTGCAGTGGCGTCGCCTAGGGAAGGAATTTGGTGGTCACAACTCAGTCTACAAAATATCTGCCTACCCTTTTCCACCCTAAATTTTTCTTTGGCTACGCTATACTGGTATATTGAATCGCGTACTGGTGATACTTTTGAAAAGAATCCTTGCATCTTGTATTTTCATTTTCTTCGAAAACTAACTAGTATTTTATATCTAGATACAATTTTATAAAGTATTTTAGATTGACCATTGACGGTACTTTTAAAAAGTTTCTGTTCCAGCCCTGGAGCAGGGTCGCTCATAGAGAGGAGAAGGATACCACTCAAGTGGGAGGTCTAGACTACTAATAATATTTTTTGAAAGAAGAGAAGACATAAAAAATTCACAAAGAGAAGGAAATCATATATGGAGGGAGACCCATGATAAATGTTTATAGGGGGGTTCACAATCTGTATGCGAGGTCCTGCCTGAAGTTAAGGAATGTGGGACTTCGTATTTCTCCGTGTTTAATGTACCTCTGCATAAATACGAGAAGGAAGAAACATAACACATTTTCCCCGTCATGATGACATGTTTTTTCTATGCATAAAGAAAAGAAAAATGCATGATTCTTTGTTTAATACTTCTACGCTTTTTTCATTTAATTCGTCAATAGACAACTCGTTTGATATATTTTTTTTTACTTTCCTGATATACATAATGTATAAGGAAAGTATTGTGACGGGGTCGAAAATTCGAATTCGAGTTTTCGACGGAAGAGCACGTTTCAAACATCCCTGATCACGAATCGAACATTTTTGAGGTGATATCTGTGTATGTGTGTGTGTATGAAAGTATGTATGTGTGTGTGTGTGTGTGGAGACGATAACTGACGAACGAATGGACCGATTCGAACGACATTTGGTGCAAAAATCACAATTTGTAAACACTGGAAGCGTATTGTTTTTATACGCAATCGAATATGAGTGAAATGTTGAAAAAATCATCAAAAAATCAAACCGCAAGTAGACATTTCTTATGTAATTTTTCATTAGAAAACGATTGACACAAATTTTAGAACGCTAACATGAACCGTTCTCGAGATATTGCACATTTTTCAAAAAAAATTATCAAAAAAATCATATAAAATAAAAAAAAATTCCTATTGAGAAACATGTTCACTTTTCATATGTAATACCATGCGATAAATTTGGTGACATCATTCTTGTGGATCTAGCTTGTTCCATTCATGAGAAAAGATACTTTGAGTAATGCTTTTGTATTTAAACGTCAATAGTCATTTTTCTGCTATAAGAATAACTTATTTCTCCGTCCATAATGCCTGGCGAGACTTTGGCGACGAATTTGGCGGAATGTCGCCAACTTGGCGGCTTTTTTAAAGATTACCAAATTAACGAAAATCTCGCCAAACGGATAAAAATGACGCTAAATTATTGAAAATGACGACTAATTGACGAAAGTTCAATATCTTGGAAAGAATATAAGTATCAAATATAAGAATAACCTATTGTTTTTGCTGTAAAAGTAATAAATTAATTTCATTATATAAGGAAAGTCATGTGGTGCCCACATCAGATTTTTTTATATCGCTTTAATGAGTCCTAGCAGTAATAGTTCTTCTGTAACTTATAAAGGCATCATTGTCAAGGAAGCAAATTAGCGAACTCGTCTATATTAATTTGTTTCTTCCGAGATCCTGATTAAGTTTCTTGCAGCGCAGCCTTCAATCTTCCTGCTCACATGTCACCTTTTTATCTTCTCATCTGGTTTATGTCTTCCTTTTTTTTTACAATCCGTTGAAATGTATATCACATGTTAGCTTGATGGGAGCGGAAAATATATATGTCACAAACGGACTTAGCTTGAAACAAACCAAAATAACGATCAGCATGCAACGACGGCCACGTGGTGTGGTAACTATGGTAACCGGAGGATCGATGAATGAAAGCCTCTGTGCCAAGAATCTTCTGGTACTCAAATGTGTTGGTGCCCAGTTCCACGAGGAGAGATGCAACGAAGAGTTGAAATTAGAATATTCCGAATTTAGAAATGACATCTAACTACATTCCACTTAAAATGGTTGAAAAGGATTATTGATTGTAAAATTTTTTAACATTATCTATATAAGAACGCTTAGAGAGCAATAATTGATTATAGCTAAAGTGGTGCACTCTCTTCAAAATAGGTTGTAGCTATTTTTGTTCTAAGTATCCATACTGCAGAGTTGATACGTTCCAGATGCAGTTGAAGTGACATAAGGTGAGTAGATGTCTCTGATTTGTATATCTGATATTTTCTCTTACAGTATAAACATCTCGTTAAGTGTTCGGAAGGCTGTACTTTTGCAGAGAAGCATCTGTAGGGATGTATCTCCCCTGCCATTTATGAATAATTTTGGTTTCAACAAAGTGCATAGGGAGGAAGGATACGTGGGTTAAAATACATCTTAAAAATCTACTATTATGTACATCTCTGGAGACTATATACTTACATTTTAACAAGTGTGTAAGTGTTAAATAAAATTGCTGTGCATTCTACTATATCTGCTCAAGACCGCCCATGCGAATTGCACGCCCCCCAAGAAACCTCTATCACGGCCCCTCTCAATATTTGATTTCCTCTACAATGTGAGTTATTAATATGTACCCCACTTTAAAAAATAAAAAAATGCGGGTCCGCGCCCTCCTGGCGCCCGGGTCCTCTTACTTGAGTGGTGTCCATCCCCCCACCCCCTTCCCATGAGCAGTGTTGATCTGCTTATAGCTTTCCTTTCATTGTCGGTGTGTAAAAGACTAATTTCCGAATGATGATACTGATTGATTCAGGATTTTGACTCAGCCAAAATTCGAATTGCAGTGCACGCTCTGTCTATTGAGTCTGATATTGAGATAATAATTTTTTTTCTTCTACTGGTGAAGTGTTCAGAAGATATACGAAAGATGAAGTTCCGTCAAAATCTTGTTAGAAAATGTTCGCTATTTCAATATCTCCTCTATATTAAAGAAATTATACTGTACCAGAAAATAAAAAGAACACAAATATACCTGCATCATTCCAAATGAATAGTTTCGACAAAAATATCTTCATCCTAAACAAAATTTTCTTCCTTGTAAATTTCGATATTTGTACAAATTTTAGCTAACTATTCAACTAAGGCTGTCCATAGAGATGGGGGGGGGGGACGAATATCACTCAAGCAGGGGTTGCCTCCAAATATTTTTTTGAGGGAGTGGAAGACATGAAAAATTCACAAAGAGGCGAAAATCAAATATGGAGGAGGGCACGTGATAAACATTTTTTTTTGGGGGGGGGGTCATAATTTGTATGAATCAACTAACCACAGCAAGAATCTTACATAATAAAAGGTGTTTCTATATCCGTTCATGTCTTTTGAAGCAGAAAATCGAAGCATCAGACAGCGGCGAAATTTGCTACAGAGGTTCCCTAACTTTAGGTCCCCCGACAATGCGTTTTGGCGAGATTTTTCTTTTTTTTAATTCGAAATATCGAGACGGTAAAACAGCTGTTTATCTAACGATTTTATTTATCGTTTTTTTTAACTTTACGAATTAAAAAATATCATTATTATCAATATTATCATTTTTTTACTTTCCTTACATACAATAATGTATAAGGAAAGTATTGCGACGGGGTCGAAAATACGAATTCGAGTTTTCGACGAGATAGCACGTTTCAAGCATCACTGATCACGAATCGAACATTTTTGAAGTGATGTTTGTGTGTGTGTGTCAGTGAGCTGTGGAGACGATAACTGACGAACGAATGGACCGATTCGAACAAAATTTGGAACAAAAATTACAATCCGTAACCACTGGAAGCCTATTGTTTTTATACGCAATCGAATGTTCAGAACCCCCCTAAATTTTCGTGTGAAATTTTGAAAAAATCGTCAAAAAATCAAAACCTCTAATAAAGTTACGCAAATAGACATTTTTTATGTAATTTTTTGCATTAGAAAACGATAGACATAAATTTTAGAACGCTAACATGAACCGTTCTCGAGATAATGGACATTTTTCAAAAAAAATTTCAAAAAATCATATAAAATAAAAAAAATATATATTTCCTATTGAGAAACATGTTCACTTTTCATATGTAATACCATGCGATAAATTTGGTGACATCATTATCGTGAATCTAGCTCATTCCATTCATGAAAAAAGATACTTTGAGTAATACATTTATATTTGTACGCCAATAATCATTTATATGCTATAAGAATAACTTATTTCTCCGTCCATAACGCTTGGCGAGATTTTAGCCACGACTTTGTATTTTGTCGCCAACTTGGCGACTTTTTAAAATGCTAAATTAACGAAAATCTTGCTAAATGGATAAAAATGACTCTAAATCAATGAAAATGACGACTAATTGACGAAAATTCAATATCTTGTACATAATATTAATATCTACTATAAGAATAATCTATTTTTTTTACTGTAAAAGTGGTAAATTCATTGTATTGTATAATTGTCATGTGCTGCCCACATCAGATTTAACAATATGGTATTATATTTTCATTATGAGTATTGTGCTAAAAAATGGCAAAGTTCTAATGAAGATTCGATGAGATAGCATTTAAATTCTTTGTAATATTTTCTTTTTCATGAAGTATGCGCAACACTTAATTTTATATTTGATTTAAAAAAGCGGACAGGACATAACTACGTCTTATGCAAAATTGAAAGAATGAATTTAATAAATCCATGCTTTAAATCACGGCTAGCGTTAGGTACATTTCCTAGTATATAATAAAATCCTTGGAAAATGCTATTTGTTTGACACATATGTCTCTAATTTGTTTACGTACTGATTCATACTTTTCTTCTGGGAAAAAAAAATCACTCTAAAACAAAAATTATTCTATTATAAAAAAAAAAAGAAAAAAAAAATCCTTTTCATTACTCTCGCCTTGTGTAATTAATTGCTTTTCAACGCAAATATTGCAAAGCCATTTTCTTCACTTTACAATCGGTTTATAAGTAGGTCATTGCTATTTCGTCTTCCCACGTTTTAATTGAATCCAAATGTGTTAAGAGGAAAACAAAAACTGAAAATATACAGCCATGATCAACCAGCCCACAAATAAAATTGGTATGCCGGTAGAAAATTGCAGATACAATAGTGAGTTTAGCCGGAAATGTGCAAAAGAAAGATTTTAGAAATCCGAAACTTTGAGCAGTAGCACACGGGGCCAGATTTAACGAAAAGCGGATTAGAAGGCAAATCATTCACACACAAAAACATTTCGGCTCTATCGCACTGGGGTTTAGAGTTGCAAAAATCCCCGGAGTTTTGATAAACGGGAATAACCTCGAGAATTTTGGGGAATAAACCGGAAATTTTAGAAGCATTGGAAATTTTGATGGGAAGAAGCTAATTTAAGTGTTTCTTATATGTTCTGGCTAATCCGACACCATATGCAGTTTAAACCTTAATGATGGATCGACAGAGAAATTTACTAAATCTGTGTATTAGTTTAAAGGAACATTTTCAAAAATTTGAA
This sequence comes from Amaurobius ferox, assembly GCA_951213105.1. Lineage (NCBI taxonomy): Eukaryota > Metazoa > Arthropoda > Arachnida > Araneae > Amaurobiidae > Amaurobius > Amaurobius ferox. Next base: position 65,676,500 of record OX578148.1, read on the forward strand.
ATTGCAAAAAAATTGTTGCAAATGTCCAAATTTTAGTAGTCACAAAATTATTAAATTTTTATTGGGACTAATCTATGTTTCTTATTATCGTTCGATATTAAATGAAAATGAATGGATAAATCCCGTTGTAATAAGTATTTCATTGTTCGGAGTGCTTTTACTTTTAAAATATTGACAAATTAAATCACAATTTGTTTGTGGAATTAATTTTCATTTTTACTTATATACAATAAGAATCCCACACAATTTAAATAGAGCTATATTATAGAATTTTTAGCTAGAGTGGATACATACGATTTTTACGGGCCATTTTGATAAAAAAAAAAGTAAGTTCTTTTTCCGAATTGTACCAAAATTTAATCAGCACCCGGGAAATTCACAATAAACTTATCTATCAAATTTTGTGAAATTTAGAATTTTGGAATAAATAGACACACACCCAGACGTCACGCTAAAAATAGTTTTTGAGTGCACGAAACGTGTAAATTCGTCGAAAACTTGAGTTGCGATTTTTGACTCCATTTCAATACCTTCCCTATACATTACCATGTATTATAGGGAAAGTAAAAAGTGTAATATGACCACATTGATTATTGCATGTTATATGATACCAATTAATTTTCGAAAATTTAAATTCCAATCTAGCGGAGTCTTACAAGTCTTACGGAGTCTTAGCTACATTAAATTGTTGATTCGACTGTCTATAATAATTTTGATATAATTGCAAAACTGAGATCCCGGCCTATGTCCAGGCCCGCTTCAGTCCTTCCGGATCACTATGCAAAAATAAATTCAAGACCCCCCCCCCCTCCCACTAAAACTTTTATAGTAAAAATATGTGTATTCAGTACAGAATATAAGTCCCAGAGCATGGGCAGTCATAGAACTTTTTACAGTACGGGGGGGGGGGGACTCCAGGATAAGACGTATAATATTAGCTACCTTGATGCTCGTCTTTTTGATCTTGAACATTCAGGAGGGGGCCAGTTCCCCACTCTAGCCCTTCCCTATGGGCACCCATGCACCGGAGCCTCAACATTTACCTACTCTGCCTATGGTCAAAAATTGCCCCGCCGATACCCCGGCTTTGGGATGCCTAACCTCTAGAATCTCATTCCACCTAAATGTTTCTTTAAGTATTCCACATTATCTTTTACTACTTACTCTTTCGGGTCAGTACATGGTTTGCCGGTCATTCTATCGATCGTCATTACTGACCCGTGAACACGCCTCGCCTTGTACAAAATAATCGCATCTGACCCACTTAGCCGTTAAATTGGAGCAAATTACAGGAAGAGAATAACCACTCATAAGCTATTAGCACAGCTCCATTTTGTGCCAGCAAACCTTCGCAATATTGAGAACAATGAATGCAAACAGAGATTTGGTCAGGCAGATCGGGAAGAGTTAGGCGGGACATAAAGGGATATCTGTGTAATGGAAGGCGGAAGTGGATGCGTTATTGGTAGAGGATAACCTTGAAAAATATGATGTGAGTTCATGGATAGAGTGACGATGTGTGAAGAATTTTAATTTATTAAAAGTTTCACAAATAATATATTTATAAATGCCGAAGACAAATTTACATGAAACTTTTTGTGTATAAAAGTGAAAAAAAAAAATATGCAAATTGAGCAATTGGTTCAGCAGTTATATATATAAAAAATAAAACATGTTTAAAATAAAAATTTAATTTTTTTTTATGAATGAAATTTCAAATTGTTCAATAATTTTTCATATGTGAAGTACTATTTATATAGCGATACATACGAGTATCAAGAAAAAGAAAATTTTTAAATTGTCCATAAATTAAAAAATTATTGTGTCCCGAACCTTCTTAAAGGGAGACAATTATTTACTTTTGGGTTTTTATGTTTCCAATAGCAAAAGTAAATTCTAGGTTCCACTCCCATAAAACTTTCAGGGGGTGAGGAAAAAGAAGGTACACGGTGCACAGAAGAATTGGGCCTACAGTTTTGTTAGCCTCTAGTATTTGTTGACTTTGCTACTTATGGTCAAAAATGGCCCTATTTCTTGAGATTTCTTTACTGATAAAGATAAGTTTGAAAAAGTCAATCATTTTCTTTTAGGAAACACAATTTTCGAGACAAAATGCTCGCAACAAGATATTTTTTAAAATCGCAAGCACAGATATTCGTACAATAAATAAAACTGCTGCTTCTAAAAAATTACATAAAACATTCCTTCAAGAAAGCAGGCATATGCTATGGTTATTAAAATTGTTTCGATGGTGTTATAAGCAAAAAAACATTATGCGCCCTTAACAACCGCTAAGAACGAACTGCACGGGCAGTTCATTATCCAAAATTGAAAATCTGTCAAACTGTCGAAGGGAAATGAGGGTGTAGACTGATTCAATTTAGAACAATATTATACAATTATGTTTGTATAATATTGTTATTATTAAGATTTATACTTGTATAAATCTTATCATTATCCAAAATTGATTTTATGAAAATTGTCGATGATAAATAAGGGCGTAGGCAGATTCAATTCAAAATAATATTTTATAAATCTTATCATTATCCGAAATTGATATTATGCAAAATTGTCGATGTGAAATGAGAGTGTAAGTAAATTCAATTAAAAAAAATCTGATGTGGGCAGCACATGACTTTCCTTATATAATGCAATGAATTTACTACTTTTACAGTAAAAAAAAAAAGATTATTTTTATAGCAGATATTTATATTATTTCCAAGATATTGAATTTTCGTCAATAAGTCGTCGTTTTCATTGATTTAGCGTTATTTTTATCCATTTGGCGAGTTTTTCGTTAATTTAGCAATATTTAAAAAAGTTGCAAGTTGGCGACATTCCACCAAATTCGTCGCTAAAATCTCGCCTAGCGTTATAGACGGAGAAATAAGTTATTCTTACAGCAGATAAATTACTATTGGCATTTAAATATAAAAGTATTACTCAAAGTATCTTTTTCATGAATGGAACGAGCTAGATCCACGAGAATGATATCCCCGAATTTATCGCATGGTACTTCATATGAAAAGTGAACATGTTTCTCAACAAGGAAATATTTTTTTATTATTTTATATGATTGTTTGATAATTTTTTTGAAAAATATGCAATATCTCGAGAACGGTTTATGTTAGCGTTCTAAAATTTATGTCAATCGTTTTCTAATGAAAAATTACATAAGAAATGTCTATTGGTGTAACTTTATTAGAGGTTTTGATTTTTTGACGACTTTTTCAAAATTTCACTCGAAAAATTTAGGGGCTTCTGAACATTCGATTGCATATAAAAACAATAGGCTTCCAATGTTTACGGGTTGTAATTTTTGTACCATATATCGTTCGAATCGGTCCATTCGTTCGTCAGTTATCATCTCCACAGACTCATTGACACACACACACACACTTTCACACACACACACACACACTTTCACACACACACACACACACACATATATATATATAGAGAGAGAGACATCACTTCAAAAATGTTAGATTCGTGATCAGAGTTGCTTGAAACGTACTCTCCCATCGAAAATTCGAATTCGAATTTTCGACCCCGTTACAATACTCTTTCCTTATACATTATTGTATATAAGGAAAGTAATAATGCTATATAAATCCTATCATTATCTAAAATAGATTGTACTAAAATTGTCGAAGGTAAATTAGGGTAGGCAGATTCAATTCAAAATAATACTATATAAATCTTATCATTGTCTAAAATTGATATTATCTAAAATTATCGAAAGAAAATAAGGGTTTATGCAGATGAAACAGTTTCGACAATTTCGCATAATATCAATTTTAGATAATGATATAATTTATTTAGTATTGCTTTGAATTGAATCCGCTTACTCCCTCAATTTAGTTCAATTTCGTCACAATTTCGTCCCAGTAGCTCAACGGTGGAGCGTCGGTTGTTTAGTTAGGAGATCCAGGGTTCGATTCCCGGTTGGGACAGCAAGGCTCTTTACAAATATCAATTTCAGATAATGATATAATTTATTTAGTATTGTTACTTTCCTTATATACATAATGTATAAGGAAAGTACTGTGACGGGGTCGAAAATTCGAATTCGAGTTTTCGACGGGAGAGCACGTTTCAAGCATCCCTGATCACGAATCAAACATTTTTGAGGTGATGTCTGTGTGTGTGTGTGTGTGTGTGAAAGTATGTGTGCGTGTGTGTGGTCGTTATAAAGGTGTGTGTGTGTGTGTGTGTGTGTCAGTGAGTCTGTGGAGACGATATCTCACGAACGAAGGGAGCGATTCGAATGAAATTTGGTACAAAAATCAGAATCCGTGAATACTGGAAGTTTACTGTTTTTAAACGCAATCGAATGTTCAGAACCCTCTAAATTTTCGAGGGAAAGTTTAGAAAAATCATCAAAAAATCAAAACCTTTAATAAAGTTACGCAAATAGACATTTCTTATGTAATTTTTCCTTAGAAAACGATTGACATAAACTTTAGAACGCTAGCATAAACCGTTCTCGAGATATTGCACATTTTTCAAATAAATTTATAAAAAAATCCCATAAATTAAAAAAAAATATATTAACTGTTCAGAAACATGTTCACTTTTCATATGTAATATCATGCGATAAATTTGGTGACACCGTTCTCGTGGATCTAGCTCGTTCCATACATAAGAAAAGATACTTTGAGTAATACATTTTTATTTGAACGCCAATAGTCAATTATCTGCTATAAGAAAAACTTATTTTTCCATCCTTAACGCTTAGCGAGATTTTGACGACGAATTTGGAGGAATGTCGCCAACATGGTGACTTTTTTAAATGTTGCCAAATTAACGAAAATCTCGCCAAATGGATAAAAATGACTCTAAATCTATGAAAATGACGACTAATTAACGAAAATTCAATATCTTTGAAAGAATATAAGTATCTACTATAAGAATAACCTATTACTTTCCTTATATACATAATGTATAAGGAAAGTATTGTGACGGGGTCGAAAATTCGAATTCGAGTTTTCGACGGGAGAGCACGTTTCAAGCATCCCTGATCACGAATCAAACATTTTTGGAGTGATGTCTGTGTGTGTGTGTGTGTGTGTGTGTGTGTGTGTGAAAGTATGTGTGTATGTGTGTGTGTCAGTGAGTCTGTGGAGACGATAACAGACGAACGAATGGACCGATTCGAACCAAATTTGGTACAAAAATCACAATCCGTAAACACTGGAAGCCTATTGTTTTTATACGTAATCGAATGTTCAGAACCTCCCTAAATTTTCGAATGAAATTTTGAAAAAATCGTCAAAAAATCAAAACCGCTAATAAAGTTACGCAAATAGACATTTCTTATGTAATTTTTCATTAGAAAACGATTGGCATAAATTTTAGAAGGCTAACATGAACCGTTCTCGAGATATTGTACATTTTTCAAAAAAATTATGAAAAAGTCACATAAAAAAAATTCCTATTGAGAAACATGTTCACTTTTCATATGTAATACCATGCGATAAATTGAGTGACATCATTCTCGTGGATCTAGCTCGTTCCATTCATGAAAAAATATACTTTGAATAATACTTTTGTATTTGAACGCCAATAGTCATTTATCTGCTGTAAGAATAACTTTTTTCTTAGTGCATAACTCTTGGCGAGATTTTGGCGACGAATTTGGCGAAATGTCGCCAACTTGGCGACTTTTTGAAATGTTGCCAAATTAACGTAAATCTCGTCAAATGGATAAAAATGACGCTAAATCAATGAAAATGACAACTAATTGTCGAAAATTCAATATCTTGGAAAGAATATTAGTATCTACTATAAGAAAAACCTATTTTTTTACTGTAAAAGTAGTAAATTCATTACATTATATAAGGAAAGTCATGTGTTGCCCACATCAGATTTTTTTTTTTTTTGCTGTAAAAGTAGTAAATTCATTGCATTATATAAGGAAAGTTATGTGCTGCTCACGTCTGATTTTTTTAATTGAATCCGCTTATTCCCTCAATTTAGTTCAAATTCGTGTGTGATCAAAATTAATTTTCTATTTTTCCGTGCATTAGATGATATTACATATTGAGTAACAAAGTAATTATCTTGAAGAACACACGAAGTAAAAGTCAATCCGTGCTAAAAGAGATGAATAAGAGTGAAGAATCAGAAACACAAAGATTCCGTCATGCAAGCAAATGGAGTCTCACTTGACTACCCCCATGTCATCGTCCTTCTGCTATAATATGGATACCCATCAGTCCGCGGGCTTTTAAACTTAAAACACTGCGACAATAATTCCGTCTTTAAGAGACTATATTGTTATGAATTTGAATGTAAAATACACAGTATCGACAAAAGATATTCATTACTTTTGTAAGAGATGGAAATTCAAAATAATCTTCGTCCATTTTGCTTTATCATTTTTACTTTCCTTATATACATAATGTATAAGGAAAGTATTGTGAGGGGGTCGAAAATTCGAATTCGAGTTTTCGACGGGAGAGCACGTTTCAAGCATCCCTGATCACGAATCAAACATTTTTGAAGTGATGTCTGTGTGTGTGTGTGTGTGTCAGTGAGTCTGTGGAGACGATAACTGACGAACGAATGGACCGATTCGAACCAAATTTGGTACAAAAATCACAATCCATAAACACTGGAGGCCTATTGTTTTTATACGCAATCGAATGTTCAGAACCCCCCTAAATTTTCGAATGAAATTTTGAAAAAATCGTCAAAAAATCAAAACAGCTAATAAAGTTACGCAAATAGACATCTCTTATGTAATTTTTCATTAGAAAACGATTGGCATAAATTTTAGACCGCTAACACGAACCGTTCTCGAGATATTGTACATTTTTCAAAAAAATTATGAAAAAGTCACATAAAAAAAAAATTCCTCTTGAGAAACATGTTCACTTTTCATATGTAATACCATGCGATAAATTGAGTGACATCATTCTCGTGGATCTAGCTCGTTCCATTCATGAAAAAATATACTTTGAATAATACTTTTGTATTTGAACGCCAATAGTCATTTATCAGCTGTAAGAATAACTTTTTTCTTAGTGCATAACGCTTGGCGAGATTTTGGCGACGAATTTGGCGGAATGTCGCCAACTTGGCGACTTTTTTGAAATGTTGCCAAATTAATGAAAATCTCGCCAAATGGATAAAAATGATGCTAAATCAATGAAAATGACGACTAATTGTCGAAAATTCAATATCTTGGAAAGAATATTAGTATCTACTATAAGAAAAACCTAATTTTTTACTGTAAAAGCAGTAAATTCATTACATTATATAAGGAAAGTCATGTGTTGCCCACATCAGATTTTTTATATAAAGGAATATTTCCGGGTTGTGTTGAGCTGTTTCGACATTCGGCGGTAATTTTGCCGACATGAGAGACGACTGAATCTGAACTATAATTAATTTATAGAGGAATTTGAACTATTAAGACAAGGTTTCGCAACCTTTTGTTATATCAAGGAGCACCAGTACCATGTCAAATTTCTCAAGAGAACACCACTTTGTTGAACAGCACTACACTGTCGTACATATCTGCCTTTATAAAGACCTAACCATGCAATATGAAATCAATGTATTGAAGCTTATGCCAGAATAAATTAACTGGAGTGGTGTGGATCAATTTGATATTCTCATGCCAGAATTCATATATATATATATATACAGGGTATCCAGTGCTATCGGTGCCCATTGGCTATTTCCTCAACCGTTAGCCACAGAGATACACTTACAATTGCAAAAATGTTTTAAATTTAAAAATCTATTATCTTAAAAACAGTTTAAATCAATAAATGCATTTCTGAAAGAAATACGAAATATAAATTTTTATACAGTCCCTCGGTCCTACCAATTATATTTAGGAAAATCATCCCCATACAAGTTTATGTAAAAAAAAAATAAATAAATAAAATAAAATAAAATCATCCTTTTACGACCAAAATTGACCGACTTATAGCTATTTAAATTTGGAGCACTTTTTGTGCTGAGAAATGGTCAATGCGGTCCCTGATTGGCTGGTTGCCTGAAACGGGACATTTTTATGCGTAGAAAAGCGACTTAAGTCATAAAGTTTAATGCTTCTTAACTCTGTGAATTTTGGTGGTAAAAGGAAGATTTTTTTTTTATTTTGCATGAAATTGTATGAGAATGATTTTCCTAAATATAATTGGTAGGACCGGGGGACTTTATAAAAATTTATATTTCGTATTTCCTTCAGAAATGCATTTATTGATTTAAACTGTTTCTAAGATAATAGATTTTAAAATTTAAAACATTTTTGCAATTGGAAGTATATCTCTGTGACTAACGGTTGAGGAAATAGTCATAGGGCACCGATAGCACTGGACACCCTGTATGTATATATTTTTTCAAATTTTACAAGAAAAAAATTTGAAAAATCGGTATCGTGGCTTGAAAACAGTTTTCGATTGATACCATACTTGACCATGTACCCTGGGGGGGGGGGGAGTAACTTGCTCCCTACGGGGAAGCTAATGACGTCACGAACAAGAAAAATATTTAATCGCGGCTATTTTTCGCAATAATTATTGAAATTAAGTCTCGTAATCATAGAACCATAAACAAATCATTTTATGCATGATTATGTCAAATTTTGTCCTATGCTGCCTTGTTAAAATATATATATATATATATATATATATATATATATATATATATATGTATATAAAATTTTGAATAAATTTCGAACTTTTTGCTCGAATTTAAAAAAAATTCTACCTAGTTCTAGATTTTTTGATAACAAGTCCGGGTATAAAGTTTCGTGAAAATCCATTAATATTTGTGGCTGCTATATAGTGTGCACAAGAAATCGGCCACAGACATCAGACAGACAGACGGACATATAACTGCACAAATGGTCAAAACGTGTTCAAGAGGGCTTAAAACATATATTGGCATCAAAATCTTGAAATCGAAAATTGAGAAAATAATACTTTCTCCATATTCCGTATGATAAAGTAATAATACGAGTAATATAAAATTTACAGAAATAAATCTTGTTGCATTATAAATCTTGAGCAAACTAAAGGTTGAATTATCAGTCAAAGAGAGAAAAACAATTTGTATGCATTGAAACCTAAATATGATTGCATTAAGAGCACACGATTGCATCCCTACTAATTTGCAGTTCAGTTATTTTGTAAAGAGCCTTGCTGCCCCAACCGGAATCGAACGCTGGATCTCCAAACTGGCTAGCCGACGCTCCACAGTTGAGTTATTGGGATAAAATTGCAAGCTCTTATTGTCGAAGTGGACTCTGCATTCTCCACCCTCTAATGTCTGACCGCCTCCTGCTATTTTTACCCCAGGTTAGCCTCCTGCTACTACTATTTTTACCTCAGGTTAGCCTCCTTCTACTACTATTTTTACCTCAGGTTAGCCTCCTGCTACTACTATTTTTACCCCAGGTTAGCCTCCTTCTAATACTATTACTTTCCCTATATACATAATTTATAAGGAAAGTATTGTGACGGGGTCGAAAATTCGAATTCGAGTTTTCGACGGAAGAGCACGTTTCAAGCATCCCTGATCACGAATCAAACATTTTTGAAGTGATGTCTGTGTGTGTGTGTGTCAATGGGTCTGTGGAGACGATAACTGACGAACGAATGGACCGATTCGAACCAAATTTGGTACAAAAATCACAATCTGTAAACACTGGAAGCCTATTGTTTTTGTACGCAATCGAATGTTCAGAACCCCCCTAAATTTTCGAATGAAATTTTGAAAAAATCGTCAAAAAATCAAAACCAATAATAAAGTTACGTAAATAGACATTTCTTATGTAATTTTTCATTAGAAAACGATTGACATAAATTTTAGAACGCTAACATGAACCATTCTCGAGATATTGCACATTTTTCAAAAAAATTATCAAAAAGTCATATAAAATAGAAAAAAAAATATTTCCTATTGAGAAACATGTTCACTTTTCGTATATACTATCATGCGATAAATTGGGTGACATCATTCTCGTGGATCTAGCTCATTCCATTCATGAAAAAGATACTTTGAGTAATACTTTTCCATTTGAACGCCAATTTATCTGCTGTAAGAATAACTTATTTCTTCGTCCATAACGCTTGGCGAGATTTTGGTGACGAAATTGGCGGAATGTCGCCAACTTGGCGACTTTTTGAAATGTTGCCAAATTAACGAAAATCTCGCCAAATGGATAAAAATGACGATAAATCAATGAAAATGACGACCAGTTGTCGAAAATTCAATATCTCGGAAAGGATATTAGTATCTACTAGAAGAAAAACCTATTTATTTTACTGTAAAAGTAGTAAATTCATTTCATTATATAAGGAAAGTCATGTGCTGCCCACATCAGATTTTTTTTACCTCAGGTTAGCCTCCTGCTACTACTATTTTTACCCAGGTTAGTATCTGCGTGGCCGTTTTTTTCTCAATTTGAAATCGACGCTCAATCTTCCAGAGTCCATTGAATCTCTACTAGTCGTACTATAGTACGGTGAGCCGCCGACGCGGTGGCCGAACGGTCAAGGCGAGCGTTTCCAAGCAATCGTTCGGCCGCAGCGTTGTGGGCTCGAGTTCCACGTAAAGCATGGATGTTGTGTTGTTGGGTGCAGTGTGTTCCGCCCCTCTCTGGTGCGCCTGGGGCAACGTTCCAGGACGGCTAAATGGTTCACGTTTCTGGCCGATGTATAGGCAAATGATGAAAGTCAAATGCCTGGCCATTTGATAAAAAAAAAAAATAAAAGAAAAGAAAAAGTACGTTGACCCTATAGCGTCACTTTTTGACCCCCGAAATCTTTGCACTGAGTGACAGATGACGTTCATGACATGAGACTCAGAGTACGCTCATGACATGAGCTCTTTGTTGTTCATGTCTTGAGCGTACTCTGTCGCTCACGGCATGGGTAACAGAGTACGCTCACGACCTGAGCAACATAGCCGCATGAGGACCTCTGCATTAAAAGTATAACAAACTAGCTGCTTGCTACTTCTGCCACCAGTGGTCTCATTTAAGAAGTAAATTTATTTAATCAGTTACATTTTTAGCAATCACAGCTAACGATAGCGCAACTTAAAATATACTTCCTTTCTCTCGACTTTGCGACCCGTAACAAAACAATAATAACATTTCATTTCCTTCCCAGAACAATTGGCTGCGCTCCGTAGCGCCTTTGTCCGCGCTTCCATAACGCTATATCACGCGGGCATGATCATATTTCGTAATGAACTTGGCAAATTTACCTGTTTGATCCAAAGTAGTTTCTTGCAACGAATTTCTTTGCTGCAACGAATTTAAATGAATTAAAAGGAGTTATGGGGATTAAAATTGAACCGCGTATATATTGCATCTTTGTATATGGTTATTGGGTAAATTTGCTACGTTTATATACAATAATTTTTCATCTATACATTTCACCCATGAAGTTTGATGAACTTGGCATTAGTTCTTTATTTCAATCATATCTATGGCTGACACTTTTTGTAAAGCTGAAGAACTTGGCTCCTTTTCCCTATAAGTTTGTCTTTTTTTATCGGATTTTGACATTTTTGAATAGGACGGCCATTCGCCAACAATCATACTGTGTTAAATAAATGTTTTCTATAGCAGTTTTATTATCGATTCCTACACGTTAGATGGCGCTCTGGAATTTTGCAACTTGGTTTTCGTCTATCATACTTTGTTGCTGAGTGCATTACGCCAATTCAGCACAAGGGGCGCTGAAAGCACGTTTATTCAATTGGGCATAGCCATTTTACTGTAGATAGACAAAACGTGTACCCTCGTGGACTTTTTCGTACAAAGTTGTTAGGGGGATGGGGGGAGATTTCCTACAAATCCTGTATATAAAGAATGTTCGAGTATAAGCTGGACATTTTGACCCTGTGTATAAACGGGAAAAAATTGTGTTAAGAATTAATGTCGCGAAATATTTTAACGTTCCACTTTTTTTGGATTTTCTTATTTTGTGTGTGTATATATATATATATATATATATATATATATATATATATATATATATAATATGAAAATTCAATGATAGAATAGAGAGAAGTTGTAACTCAACAAACCCTAAATTAAAAAAATCTGATGTGGGCAACACATGACTTTCCTTATATAATGTAATGAATTTACTACTTTTACAGTAAAAAACATAGGTTTTTCTTATAGTAGATACTAATATTCTTTCCAAGATATTGAATTTTCGACAATTAGTCGTCATTTTCATTGATTTAGCATCATTTTTTATCCATTTGGCGAGATTTTCGTTAATTTGGCAACATTTAAAAAAAGTCGCCAAGTTGACAACATTCCGCCAAAATCTCGCCAAGCTTTTACACTAAGAAAATAGTTATTCTTACAGCAGATAAATGGCTAGTGGCGTTTAAATACAAAAGTATTATTCAAAGTATATTTTTTCATGAATGGAACAAGCTAGATCCGCGAGAATGATGTCACTCAATTTATCGCATGGTATTACATATGAAAAGTGAACATGTTTCTCAATAGGAATTTTTTTTTTACTTGACTTTTTCATAATTTTTTTGAAAAATGTACAATATCTCGAGAACGGTTCATGTTAGCGTTCTAAAATTTATGCCAATCGCTTTCTAATGAAAAATTACATAAGAAATGTCTATTTGCGTAACTTTATTAGCGGTTTTGATTTTTTGACGATTTTTTCAAAATTTCATTCGAAAATTTAGGGGGGTTCTGAACATTCGATTACGTATAAAAACAATAGGCTTCCAGTGTTTACGGATTGTGATTTTTGTACCAAATTTGGTTCGAATCGGTCCATTCGTTCGTCAGTTATCGTCTCCACAGACTCACTGACACACACACACATACTTTCACACACACACACACACACACACACACACACACATACACACACACAGACATCACTTCAAAAATGTTTGATTCGTGATCAGGGATGCTTGAAACGTGCTCTCCCGTCGAAAACTCGAATTCGAATTTTCGACCCCGTCACAATACTTTCCTTATACATTATGTATATAAGGAAAGTAATATACCTACAAATTAAAAAGAAGTATTAAATAGAGAATCAACTATCATGTGGAAAATTAAGTGCATATTTCTAGTCATCAAGCTAAAGATAAATCAAATAACTTTATTGGTATGAAAATGCTAGAACACAATTTTGTACAGTGGTTTCGTACAGATCTCAGTGCAGTCTGTGGTAGTTTCACACAAGTTCAAGTTAAATTTACATTCATGGCGTAGGAGGCATCTGATGACAGCATGGGAAACATGCTGCCCTCACGTTTTCTATACTTTAAAAATTTGATGGCGGATGCAATGCCAGATGAGAAAGTTTACGTAGTGGTTAGGATTGGTGGCCATATATGGTGCTGTAAAGGCAAAGTAGAAGTACGGGCAGACTTTGTTAATATTAATAGCGTGGGATAGAATTTAATGTGGACGCAGTAAGCGCGGGACACGAGATAGGGATTTGGAATAAGAATTATGAAAGAAATATATATATATATATATATATATATATATATAGTATAAAAATTTCAGTTTATATATATATATATATATATATATATATATATATATATAAACTGAAATTTTTTAAACGAAAACTATGCATGAACTACAGTAAGTACAAAAAAACCCCCATCTCTAGCATATCTGTTACAAATAAGTAACTATAGACCAAGACTAAGGATAAAAATAGAAAGTAACTTATCACTATAATGGAAAGTGGGGAGGGGAAGATGAGTATTCAAAAATCATAATTAAAATGGTATATATATATATATATATATATATATAAATATATATAAAAAATAAAAATCAAACACGGCAAAAATGAGACATGATGGAAGTTTTATATTCTGTTTTATATTCTGATTTCTACATACTGACTTTTATTACATCATTTAATAGTACATTTACATTTATTATTTGCTTTTGGATTTAACTATCTACCTTTTGATTTTCAAATATTTGCAAAAAAATTATATATATATCTAAAAAATAGTTGTAATAACATTCCATATATTATTTTAGTACCTAAGTTTCATAAATCCCCTGTTGCTTTTCGAACCATTACCAGTGGGCATAATTCTTACATTACTAATGCTGGAAAATTATTATTAAAGATATTACATGAAGTATACTTATCAGATGAAATCTCAAATAATTGTCATATTGTAAGAAACAGTTTTGAATTAGTTAAGAAATTGAAAACTCTTACTAATATTCATAGTATTTATACCTTTGATTTCAAAGATTTCTTTAATAATATTAATATAGATGATCTGTATAGAATTATTTTAGGAATTTTTGAAAAATATAATATCAACCTAAAATATTCAAATTTTCTTTTTAAAAAATTACTTAACTTCACTCTTTATGAGAATTATATTCAACATGGTGGTACTTTTTTTAAACAACAGGTTGGTATCCCACAAGGGGGATGTGCCTCATCATTGTTAGCTAATCTGTATTTATTCTTCTATGAAAAAAACATTAATCCAAGCTTGCATAATATGCACATGTTTAGATATTTAGATGACATTTTATGTGTATCCCCAAATAATAATATCCCTATAATATTAAACTTTTATCCAAAAAATTTACAATTAAATGCAAGTAATAATGACCCAAATGTTGCAAACTTTTTGGATTTAAATTTAAATTTACAAAATTATAATATGGTTATAAACTTGTATGATAAAAGACAGGATTTTAAATTTAATACATCAAAGATTCAACATTTTGACTCTTGTTTGCATATATCTGTATTTAGAAATATTATAATAAACCAGGCTCTTAGAATCAATAAAATTTGTGATGAATATTATAAATTAGCGCACTTTATGGAATTATTGAGTACAGCGACTAATAATGCATATCCCCCCAAGTTTGTTATTAAAATTATCAACTCAGTGTATCAAATTTCACTCGATAACATCCTAGAAAACATTCCCAATTATAGTGACTAACATACAGAAAAGAAAAAATAAATAAATAAATAAATAAATTATATATAATTATTTATTAATTATATAAATAAATAAAAATGAAAAATAATAAACTAAGTCAGAAATATTAGAAAAATCAAAAAATCGGAAAATAAGATGCATTAACATTAATGTTTTGAATTTCATTTTCGCAAAAAAATGTAACTTTTGTCAGTATTGAAACTACGATTTGAGCGCCCTTATAATGGTGTATAGTGGCATTCTCGTTTATCCAGTTTTCCTATGAATTACTTGCCTAGTAAGAATTTTCATCTTTGATTCATATTCATATTCAGGATTGCATATTTGGGAAGTTATATTCTGAATTGCTTGTCCAGTCTCCAGCTTAGACTCACTGGACGGGTCTGGGAGTATTACCGTGAACGTTCGTACTGCCTCCCTGGTAGAATTTCGACTTGTTCATTCCGGTGCTTCTAGATTAAGCTGTTGAGGTTGATCGTGTATACACGTGGTGGAAGAAGAAGGGTTCATGCCGCTTGGTAATACAATTTTCTTAATGTATCCTATTTTCATTTTTTCATTTTTTGTTGCCTGTAGTCTGAGTTTAAGCATTTATAGTAATGTACTACTGCTTAATCTGAAACAGGCATTTGTTTAGGTTAATTAGAATTAAATACTCAGACCTGAAGATGAATTTAATTCTGATTAATCATCGAATTTGGGACGGTGCTGTTCTTTTCTCTTATCGGCATTATGGCCGTGAATTTGCTTCTATGGTGATGTTAATATTACTTAAATTGTATTTTTTTTTTTTTTTTTTTACATAATTCTAATTATTACATATTTCAAATATATATATATATATATATATATATATATATGAATGTTCTGTCTCCAACTCTAACTCCCTGGACGGGTTTTAGTAGAGGTCCCTTCAGCTATTTGTTCCCCACTGATTCCATTGTGTATTTTTTAAGAAAAAGAAAAGAAATAGAGTTATTTATATGTTTTGACAAAAGATTATAGTTATAGACTTTTCGACCAAAGGGAATAGGGTATATATATATATATATATATATATATAAACTATTTTGTAGCTGTTACTGTATAATATTACCTTTTAATACCTTTTCGTATTACTGTTATTTATTTCTTACGATTAGCAACAGTAGATCTTTTCTTTTAGCCTTTGCGAATGGCATCACTGGTCTCTTCATTCTGGGTTCTAATAGTTCAGGCATATGCAGGATTTTTCCCAGGTATTTTTGTTTCCTTTATTTTTCCATCTTTATGTATGTTGTCCAAGTAGAAATAGTTTATAGATATAATCTATCTATTTCTCCAGAAACATACATATTTTGTGTTCATTTTGAGAAAATACTTGGACCCGACGAAGAGTTTAGTAGAAATGAACAATTCAATTAATTAAGCTTAGTCCTTGTCCACGTGTATAGCATTTACGCTTGGATTTTATTTGTTTTTCTATTATCGATTTCATACCATTGATATTTGTTGATCATCTTTAGCTTGATGACTCGAAATTTGCATCTTTTTTTCCAATTGATTGAAGATTCGCTATTTAATACTTCTTTTGTTTTCATAGGTTTTATATCAAGTCAGGATTTTTGAGTTGCAACTTCTCTCTATTCTATCATTGGACTTTCAAACTATTATTATTATATATATATATATGTATGTGTATGTGTGTGTCATTGTATTTGCCTGTTTTCACAAAGAAGTATAAAACTAAATTTTAAGACGTAGTCTTCTTCAAAAACTAGTTGCTGTGTTTTAAGCAATAATCTGTTTACTCGGAGTATTTCGTGCACAGTGACTACGATGCAACGTTGGGAAATGTCAGTGACGTTTTCTTGGGTATTTATGGCAATCGACTGAATAACACGCTACAGCGCTGAAAAAAGCCCTTTGAATATTTCTAACACGATTGCAACTATGTTCGATATGCGTAACACGCATACGTTTTATGTTTTCAAGTTAAGTTTTTAAAGGAAATTATGTTCATTCAGTTTAAAATATTCGATTCACGAAATGTTTGTAGCCCCACCCCCCAGGGGTGGGCTACAAACATTTCGTGAATCGAATGTGTCCGCCCCACCCCCCAGGGGTGGGGCGGACACAATGAGGGGGTACTCAAAAAGTTTTTCCAGACTCTCCAGAAGTAAATAAGGCGATTGAAAGGTCGAAAGGGAATGGCCAGAATGGGTCAAAAGGGGGGAATCAAAGGGGAGATATTCAAAAAGCTTTTCCAGACCCTCCAGAAGTAAATAAGGCGATTAAAATGTCGATTGGGGATGGCCAGAATGGGTCAAAAGGGGGGGATCAAAGGGGAGATATTCAAAAAACTTTTCCAGACTCTCCAGAAGTAAATAAGACGATTAAAAGGTCGAAAGCGGATGGCCAGAATGGGTTAAAAGTGGGGAATCAAAGGGGAGATATTCAAAAAGCTTTCCCAGACCCACCAGAAATAAATAAGGTAATTAAAAGGTTAAATTGTGGGATAATCAGAAGGGGTGTCAAAGGGGAATGTTCGAAAAGGTTTTCCCAGACTCTCCGGAAGTAAATAAGGTGATTTAATGGTCAAAAGAGGGGATGGCCAGAAAGGGGTCAAAGGGGGATTTTTGGAAAGGCTTTCCAGACCCTCCAGAAGTAAATAAGGTGATTGGAAGGGTGACCCTAGTAATCTAGAAGGCCGAATTTTTGTACACCAAAAGTATCATTCCTGGAACAAAATCTAACAAAGCTGGGTTTATGATTTTTCCATTCTGGACTGAGAAAAGGAGAATAAATATCCTTTCCAGATCCTCCCGAAGCCCCCCCCCCCCCTTCCGATAATCCGGAAGATTGAAATTTTGCATACTCTTTTTTTTACTATCGACTATAAGACAGAAACTTATGCAATTAAATGAACCTACCTGAGCTCAACGTTGAATACCGCACATTGCTAAACAAAATAAAATCAAACTAAATAAAAAAAAAACATATTATTAAAAAATTGTAGCTAATTTTTGAAGCGTGTTAGTTTGCATCTGGCAGGCTTCAATGCTAGTGTCCTTTATAATTTTCATACATTTCGTACCATAAATGCTGGTAGTGAAGTAGTTGTATTTTGCTGATGACTTATTCAATATGAAGAATAATTTATCGACTTTTGAAACAAGAACGAAAATACGATAATACGTAGCGCAACAGTTTCATCAGCAGAATTGATGTCGAAAATATATCGATCATTTTCAGTCTTTTTTGTCCTTTATTGCATTTGACATTCGCCTTTTTGTAACGTATAAAGTTTGCGCTATGCAATTTTTATAAGCTATTGTGTCAAGTTTTATGAGAAAATAAATTAAACATTGCTTATCGGACATTTCTAAATAGCGGGTATATCTTAATAACGAACATTTCTCATTTTCTTAAACTGTAGGCGAGCTCTATGAGCAGAAATACTGTTTCTCAGTTCTGTCTCTCTCATATATACTTATATATATATATATATATATATATATATATATATATATATATATATATATATATATATATATATATATATATATATATATATATGTATATATATATATATATATATATATGTATATATATATATATATATATATATATATATATACATATATATATATATATATGCATATATATACATATATATGATTATATATGAATATAAATTAGTAAATCCAAAGTTAGAATGTATGTAGTAACTCATAATACACTATTCCAAAATTAAAGAGACATTAAAGAAACATTCTATATGATTATATATGTATATATACATATGTATATATATATATATATATGTATATATATATATATATATATATATTCATATATATATATATATATATTTATTTACATACATATATATACATACATACATACATATATATACATACATACATACATACATATACATACATACATACATACATATATATACATACATACATACATACATATATATATATATATATATATATATATATATATATATATGTATATATAAAGAGAGAGAGGGGGAGTATTTTTACATCAATAAATGATACGTTACCGATACGCCGTAACTAAATATCACACAAGATTGCATAGTACTGAAAGTAAAACTAATATTTAACTTAGGAATGCATAGAAAATGAAAGAATCTCAGAAAATATGTTTCAGCATCAGGAGAGAAAAATGGTTGAAAGGAAAGGTTGAAAGTTTATCGGACCACTTGAAACACTTTGTCTAGCAATCACTAGCACTAAGCCGATAAAGTTTATCTGCACATCTACCGAATGCAGTAATCAATTCTAAAGAAAATGAAGAAAAGTACGTTTGTTTTTGTCTCAGTCCAAGAAAAGGACCACTGACCCGACCTTTGATTTGTTGAAAAGAATGCAGCTTTGTCTTAAGATTGGCGAATACAAAATAGTTTGTAAATACAAGTTGGCAAAAACAAGCGTAATAAGTTGGCAAAAACAAGCGCAATTAAATTAGCTCAAACAAGTGCAATCATATTATATAAAAAAAAAATCTGATGTGGGCAACACATGACTTTCCTTATATCATGTAATGAATATACTACTTTCACAGTAAAAAAAAAAATCTGATGTGGGCAACACATGACTTTCCTTATATAATGTAATGAATTTACTACTTTTACAGTAAAAAAATAGGTTTTTCTTATAGTAGATACTAATATTCTTTCCAAGATATTGAATTTTCGACAATTAGTCGTCATTTTCATTGATTTAGCATCATTTTTATCCATTTGGCGAGATTTTCATTAATTTGGCAACATTTCAAAAAGTCGCCAAGTTGGCGACATTCCGCAAAATTCGTCGCCAAAATCTCGCCAAGCGTTATGCATTAAGAAAAAAGTTATTCTTACAGCAGATAAATGACTATTGGCGTTCAAATACAAAACTATTATTCAAAGTATATTTTTTCATGAATGGAACGAGCTAGATCCACGAGAATGATGTCACTCAATTTATCGCATGGTATTACATATGAAAAGTGAACATGTTTCTCAATAGGAATTTTTTTTTATGGGACTTTTTCATAATTTTTTTGGAAAATGTACAATATCTCGAGAACGGTTCATGTTAACGTTCTAAAATTTATGCCAATCGTTTTCTAATGAAAAATTACATAAGAAATGTCTATTTGCGTAACTTTATTAGCGGTTTTGATTTTTTGACGATTTTTTCAAAATTTCATTCGAAAATGTAGGGGGGTTCTGAACATTCGATTATGTATAAAAACAATAGGCTTCCAGTGTTTACGGATTGTGATTTTTGTACCAAATTTGGTTCGAATCGGTCCATTCGTTCGACAGTTATCGTCTCCACAGACTCACTGACACACACACACACACACACACATACTTTCACACACACACACACACACACACACACACACACACACACACATACACACACTCAGACATCACTTCAAAAATGTTTGATTCGTGATCAGGGATGCTTGAAACGTGCTCTCCCGTCGAAAACTCGAATTCGAATTTTCGACCCCGTCACAATACTTTCCTTATACATTATGTATATAAGGAAAGTAAAAAGATCAATCATGCATAAATCATTGATTATGAAACACTTTCCAACTGAAATGCAATTTTTTTAAACATCTCTAAAATCTGATACATTCAGCACTCATATTTTTTTAATTATCACATACTACAATAATTTATTATACTTGGAAAATTAAAATTACATCAAAAAATCTGATGTGGGCAGCACACGACTTTCCTTGCAGATTAATATTCACGTTCTCTTTATTTCTTCAATAATTCATTGTCTTGAGTTTAATTGCACAAAATAACACCCATAACTATTTAAAATTACACTGAATATGCAATTTTAATTCAATTTTCGTTCTCATTTGGTAACTGGACTTATTACTTTCCTTATATACATATTGTATAAGGAAAGTATTGTGACGGGGGTCGAAATTTCGAATTCGAGTTTCCGACGGGAGAGCACGTTTCAAGCATCCCTGATCACGAATAAAACACTTTTGAAGTGATGTCTGTGTGTGTGTATGTGTGTGTGTGTGACAGTATGTGTGTGTCAGTGAGTCTGTGGAGACGATAACTGACGAACGAATAGACCGATTCGAACGAAATTTGGTACAAAAATCGCAATCCATAAACACTGGAAGCCTATTGTTTTTATACGTAATCGAATGTTCAGAACCCCGCTAAATTTTCGAGTGAAATTTTGAAAAAATCGTCAAAAAATCAAAACCGCTAATAAAGTTACGCAAATAGACATTTCTTATGTAATTTTTCATTAGAAAACGATTGACATAAATTTTAGAACGCTAACATGAACCGTTCTCGAGATATTTCACATTTTTCAAAACAATTATCAAAAAGTTATATAAAATAAAAAAAAATATATTTCCTATTGAGAAACATATTCACTTTTCATATGTAATATCATGCGATAAATTTGGTGATATCATTCTCGTGGATTTAGCTCGTTCCATTCATGGAAAAAGATATTTTGAGTAATAATTTTGTATTTGAACGCCAATGCTCATTTATCTGCTGTAAGAATAACTTATGTCTCCGTCCTTAACGCTTGGCGAAATTTTGACGACGACTTTGGCGCAATGTCGCCAACTTGGCGATATTTTTAATTGTTGCCAAATTAACAAAAATCTCGCCAAATGGATAAAAATGACGCTAAATCAATGAAAATGACGACTAATTGAAGAAAATTCAATATCTTGAAAAGAATATAAGTATCTACTATAAGAATAACATTTTTTTAACTGTAAAAGTAGTAAATTCACTGCATTATATAAGGAAAGTCATGTGTTGCCCACATCAGATTTTTTTTAAAGGTGGCGTAACTCAAATAAGTTCGCCGACCCACCCGAAGGTATACGGGAGAGATGCTTCATCGCTGCAATAGCGCTCCCAGGACACCAGGCCGTGGTCAAAGCCACGGCGCTCCACCCCATCCGCACGCCGCCAGCCAAGACCAAACGCGCGGGCAGGGGGCACAAGACGCCAAAAACCAGCCCGGGCAACCACGGACTACAATCTGTGAGAGTCATCCTCTGAAAGTCCCTCACACTTTATTAACTCAGTTACAAATAATACAGAAACCCTTCATTTAGGGTTAAGCCAATCCTTCCTTCATTCATAAGGAGAAAAATACCATAACCATGGTTAAAAATTATACAAGATCCAACTCGGATTTAAACATAAAAATGTAATACAATGCCATATAATACAATGCAATTCATCAATTTAACAACGATAATATCAACCATACAATGCAATTCATAATCCATTTCACAATTCACTAATTTTTAAAATAACTTTTCCAACATTCAATACATGTTACAATTAATTTCAAAATAATTTTCATTTTACATTTCATAATTCATAAAACCATCTTATATACAAATTTCCATCTTATATACAAATTTTCATTTTACATTTCATAATTCATAAAACCATCTTATATACAAATTTCCATCATAAATACATAATCCATCACTTTATAAAGAGCATAAAATACATATGACATAAAACTTTCAGAACCAATTCTTCAATTACAATCTCAAACACCAATACGAAGCTTAATCCATTTCAAGGGAAAGAGCATTCTTCATAATCTCCCTAATTCCATTTCTACTTCTAGAACTACAGCAAAGAAGATATATACAAACATTCTTAAAATTTTTGGGAAAATATATACAACGAATATTGTCCCACAGATCACACTCATAAATAATATGTCGAACAGAGCCACTAGCCTTGCCACAATGGCAAGTTCCCTCTTTACCAAAGAATCTGTGTTGATATTCACGAAAAGCACCATGTCCAGTTAGTACTTGATTGACGAAGAAGTCACCATGGAGCCTTTTAATTGACACTGTCTTGATTTCATTATGTAGAGTCTTGCCCACATTAGTCAGATCCCACCTCTCTTGCCATTCAGCCATCACTTCTTTTTGGATTCTCTTCTTTATTTGATCTTTACTTAATTTAAATTGATAATCGATTATCATTCTCTTGGTGGCTTCTTTAGCAAGCTCATCCGCTTTCTCATTACCTACTATTCCAATATGGGCTTTTACCCAATGTAATCGAACAATTTCTCTATTATTAATCAAACACTCTTTCAAATGTTGAATTTGATAATTATTATTTTCATAAGCACTGAGTGCTTGCAACACTGAACGAGAATCCGTGCAAATATGCGTTTCTCTAATGTTATCTTGTATGTATTCAATTGATTTCTGAATTGCAAATAATTCGGCATTAAACACCGTTGTGTCATCATTTAGTCTAAATTGTTCATGATGAACAATATTTTCACCTTGAAAGACAACAAAAGCACTCCCCACTTTTCCATCTATTTTTGAACCATCAGTGTAGATAGTTCTTTCTTCATTTTTTGGTAATACATCATTCCACTTAACCAAAATTTCCTCCCAAGGAGGCTTTTGAAAATAACTTGGTTTTTCGATATTATTAATATCAATAATATCACTTCCAATCTGTACATTTTCCAATTCATGTAAGCTCTTGTATAATTTCGTATCACCCTTTAACTTCAAATCAAGGGGCAAACAACCTGCTAATACTTGTAAGTCCATATTAGAGGTAGTTCTGTAACACTTTGTTATCGAAAGTAGAGCAATCCTCTGTATCTGATTGACTTTGTCATTTGTTCTCCTAATGTCTCTGTACCAAATTTCGGCACCATAGGTAATAAACTTCTCCACTGCTTTTAAGTAAATCTCTTTTCTAATTTCAGGTTTCAAGCCCCACGTTGCTCTGATAAATCTGTTAAGTTTACTTTGAAACTTTATAACTTTACTTTTAATCTCATTTAAATGAGGGATCCATGTTAATTTACAATCAAATTGCAAACCTAAGTATTTCAAATTCTTGTCGTAACTTATTCTTTTATTATATAACTTCATATTGGGAATACAAGTTATATTCTTTTTAAAAGGAAACATGATGAATTTGGTTTTATCCACACTAAACTTTAAACCAAATTCTTCCGCCCAGTGTTCCAATCTCTTAATTATCTTAGTCCCCATGTCTCCAAAGAGATATGACGCGCTAGCACTCATAATGATTGCTATGTCGTCTGCAAACGCTTGTACTCTTATTTCATTACTGCCAAAATCCATCCATAAGACTTCATCTACTATCATAAGCCACAAAATGGGGGCTAAACTAGAGCCCTGGGGAATTCCTATATTGTAATCCAAGTAAATATCAGAATCTTCCAAGTAGATTTTTCTCTCACTGAGAAAATCATTTACTAAATTCCTTAGTTCTTCAGGTAAAGCAAATTTGTTCATTTGCCTTCTTACATCCTTCCATTTAACAGAATTGAAAGCATTTTTGATGTCTAATGAGACTAGACACGTTATTTTATTTTTATTCTTATTTTCATACCTATTTTCGATGATTGCTTTCAAAGCGTCAATAGTACTTTTATGCTTTCTAAAACCATATTGTTTTTTAAAGGTGGCGTAACGAAAATCAGAAAAAACTAAAGTATATCAACAACTGCTAGTTCTAGTGTAATGGGAATGATTCTTTTCATCGTTAAAATTTACGTATGAAACAAGCATTTAATTGATATACTTGAGAATACGTAGTATTTTATTACTTTCCTTATATACATAATGTATAAGGAAAGTATTGTGACGGGGTCGAAAATTTGAATCCGAGTTTTCAGCGGGAGAGCACATTTCAAGCTTCCCTGATCACGAATCAAACATTTTTGAGATGATATCTGTGTGTGTGTGTGTGAAAGTATGTGTGTGTGTCAGTGAGGCTGTGGAGACAATATCTCACGAACGAATGAAGCGATTTGAATGAAATTTGGTACAAAAATTACAATCTATAAATACTCGGCCACACATTAAGCTACCATAAACCTTCGGGTTGGTCGTGTGGTCAGGGTCTTCAATCTATAAATACTGGAAGCCTATTGTTTTAACCGCAATCGAATGTTCAGAACCCCCCCTAGATTTTTGAGTGAAATTTTGAAAAAATCATCAAAAAATCAAAACTATTAGAGTTACGCAAATAGACATTTCTGATGCAATTTTTCCTCAGAAAACGATTGACATAAATTTTAGAACGCTAGCACGAACCGTTCTCGTGATATTGCACATTTTTAAAATAAATTTATTAAAAAATCCCATAAATTAAAAAAAAATATTAACTGTTGAGAAACATGTTCACTTTTCATATGTAAGAACTACTGTGTTGCATAATTTATAGGATATATATGTTAAAAGTCAAAAATTATCCTATTTATAGTTCATTAAATAACATATGAATGAATTAAAAAAGCTTATACATATTACTTTTCTAGAAAAAAAAGCCATAATTATGTGCAAATCTTAAGAACTATGTAAAATTTAAAATTTTATTTAATATTTAAAATGTTTCATAATACTTTACTGACTAGGTCGACTGGATATGAATTATTTTCAGTGAGAATTTGAAGATTTATAATATGCGTTTTAGCATTTTTTTTTGGCAGCAAATTTTAATAATTCTAGTAACTTGATTCAATATAATATGTCTGTACACACTTTTATACAATACAGATTTAAAGCGCTGAATTCAATTAATATTAAAGTTATGTTGATTAAATATATCAAATAAATAAATATTTAGCTGACCATCATGTTAAATTTTAATACTAGCAAAGTTCATGTTAAAAGTTATGTTAAATTTCAATTAGCAAAGTTCAGACAAGATAAGTTCTAGATTATTAGGGTAAAAGCCTAGATTATTGGGGTAAAGGACAAAGTTAAAGTCAGGAAGTGATAGGAATATAATGTCACCTTAATATCTGTAAATATTATAACCAGCAAATGATATATTTACATCATAATATATGTATAAATTATTTAAATAACTAGAAACTATTCCCCTTGAGGTGCACCAAATTTTTGCAAAAGCACAATGTTGCCTTAAACTACAAAGTTGTTATTCACTACTAAATGTAATAGATTTTTGAAAAGACAAGGTGCAAGTTTACAGAAAAATTAATTATATTCATTAAACAAATTAATAATTAGATTACATACATCACTGATATCCATACTATTAAAAAGCCACCTTTAAAATCAAAGTATAAACCCTAAAAACTCTAGCAATAAGCTCAATTTTATCTATTAACTCATAACTATTTTTAAGAAACACTGAAGATGCATTAGAATTTACTAAATCTGTAATATTGTTAAGAATTTTAAGCAACAGTTCGCCAGCCAAAGAGGAATATGAAGTGCAACCAA